>OZ010611.1:41088789-41186289 GCA_963932145.1 Acanthosepion lycidas
AGTTACGGTGTTTCCAGCCAAATTTTCGAATTGGTCCGGTTTTTCTTATCAAATCGTAAAATGAAAACTATCCTGAACAGCTAATCTGCTAGATTATCCACTATAACACAACTATTTAATCCTGTCTCCTTGCTAAGCCTTATCGGTCAGATGACATCAAATTGGCGGCTGATGTCAAAAACGATCTTCAATCTGTTGTTAACTGGGCCCATGCTAATTTTAACACCTCCAAGACTAAACGGTTCTCTGTACCAAGTTTTAATATTTCATCACCAGATTCCGACAAGTTTCAACTGGAATCTTGAGCCACTTTTACTAAAACATTATTATCTTTAAAAAAAATGGAAGTCTGGAAGTTCTCTTCACTATTATGTCTGTCTTCAGATCTCTCCTCAAATTTTCAATTGGGTTAACGTTTTGATTTTTGCGTTACCACTCTGAAACATTTACATTATTGTCCAATTTGGTCAGCATTGACATTTTTTGTTTTGTTAGAAGATCCACTGATGTACGATTTTTTTTTAAATTCTGATACATTTGTCCAGAATCCGAATACGGCATCCATTGTCTGAATTTTCTCATCCCTGATTTTTGAACAGGAGTAAAGTTTTATCCCTTGTTTCCTGTTTAGGTTTGAATTTCCGGTTCCTTCTAAATTATACTTCAACTCTATACTTTTAACGGCTCCGCCTAAACTTTGAAATGTATAGAGCATCAAAAACTGGAAGACCACACTAAACCTAAACCATACAAACGGGTTATTAACATCGAAACCAATCAACATCAAAAGTGGGATCTTCCAAGGAGATTCACTGTCACCACTACTCTTCTGCCTTGCATTAGCACCACTCGGCTGCCTACTGATCAACAGTAGCTACGGATGGAAAATATAAAAGAGGCACAAAATCAAAACCACTGAGAGATGGTATGAGCACCAACCAGACACAGTTACCCAAAATAACGATGTAACTATCCTCTGGGACATGCCAATTCAAACTGACACGGAAATAAAAGCCAACAGACCTGATATTATCATAAAAGACAAGAAATTCAGGAAGTGTGTGCTTTTTGACATAGCAGTACCATCTGTGAGAAACAGCTCCGTGAAAATTATCGAGAAATTGTCCAAATACAAGGACCAGAAGATCAAGATTAACAGGATGTAGATAATGAAGACAAAGACTGTACCAATAGTAATCGGAGCACTGGGCCTCGTTAGAAAAGGAATGGATAATTTTACTAACAGTGTCCCAGGTAACATCTACATACAGGTTGTCCAGAAGATCGCCCTACTAGGAACATCCCATATACTAAGAAAAGTACCATTCATCAAATGACAATTGTCCTATAGGGCCTAAGGACCATAGTCTGGACCGGCTCTACGGGATACAAAGCAGGAAACATAATATACACAAATAATATTAATAATAATAATAATAATAACAATAATAATAATAATCTTCTTCTTCTTCTTCTTCTTCTTCTTTGTGACTTGTCTCTTCAGAACATTTTTTATGCTTCTTTTTGCTTTTAGAAAAATGATTAGTAGAAAATGTCATAAAGCTATTTCTAACCTTAGGTCTCCGGTTGGGACCCGAAAGGGAATATTTATACAACAGAAATCAAAGAAAAAATAGCTTCACTATAGTACCTAGACTTCATGAATTTAAGCGCAGTACTAGACTGGCTTCGAGATCTCATCAGTTTACAGTTGAGCTGGCTAGATGTAACCATAAATTCTATGCTAACGGTTTCTTTTCTCGCATTTCTCTCTTGTGGAACTCCCTTCCGGCTCCATGCTTTCCAGCCAACTTTAATCTGCAAAGAATTAAATGCAAATTTAAATCGCTATCTACTGTCCTCGTGATTGCTCTTTTCTCTTCCCGTTCATTAGTAATGTTTCTGTTCCTAATTCTTCCACACCCTATCACCTCTTGTGTCTTAGTAGCTTTACTGCCTTTCATGAAGTGAAACCGGTTAAAAACGCTATGTCAGGGTTGATAAGGTGCTGTCTGTGTGTACGCATTGTGTTTCGTTAGTGTTTTTCCAGTATCCCACCATCAATGTCGGTAAATGTCGTGTCAGGCTTTTTCAGCTACCAAGTTTTTACGTATCAGTTTGTGCTGTCATGCTTTTTATTTTTGTTTTTCTGCTGTTTTTTTTTTTTTTTTTTTTTTTTTAGCGACAACAAAACGTGTACCACTAAACACGACCTTAACCACCAACAAACAATTCTTTCATAATGGATTATGAATGCCGAAAGCGCTCAGAAGACACTGAACATTGATTGATTTGCGAGTGATTTATCTGTTTAACGGCATATCAACTTCTTCGTGGGTCATTTAATGCCAAAATCTAATTTATTTTGGAAGTAATAAAAATATGATATATGTTATTCTGCTTTCATAACTAGATACATGATAGATACTCAGCTTTATACACTAGAGTTCAAAAGTTTGAAGCCACCCTCAAAATTAGCATGGGATGAACTTGACAGAAGAGTGCAAAAAAAAAAATGAAAAAGAGTTCTTAGAATCTTTGAAAAAAGAATGGAATCAATTATGAAAGTTATAATCCGAGAGACTTTTACAACGAATGCTAAAAATTTGTGCTGCAGTAATCAAGGCTAAAGGAGGATATTTTGACAAGAGCAAAATTTAATCATAATTTTTTTTTTTTTTTGTTCAATTGAACCGTTGTATCTTAGAAATAATTAGATATCTTACTAGAATTCTCCGAGGCTTTTATAACACTATATACCGTGTGTAACATCGACATTTTCAATATCCTGTAACTGTAAAATTGTCCAATTGTTAGAATAAGCTTTGAGCCGTTGTATCTTAGAAATGATTAAAGATATCTTATTGGAATTCTTCGAAGTTTTTATAAAACTATTGGACTCTACTTCGAGCAATAAGAATGTATAATTACTTTACAAGCTTAATAGAAGAATCGTGATGAAATCGATCAGAAACGAAAATGACATGTTCATCATTAATTAATCATAGCTAAGGATCAGAAGCTCATGAAGGATTGAAATAAAGTTCATATATATATATATATATATATATATATATATATATATATATATATATATATATATATATTATTCCAGGACCATTTTCCAGCTTATTCAAGATGATTTTCACCCTCTAACCTGGAGTAACAAACTGCCTCATCCGTTTCACGTACGATTTCATTTTCAAGCTTTTTTTTCACCGCTGTTTGGTCTGTCATAGGTGAAACTTCTCTCCCACGTGTCAGACGTCTCATGGATTGAGTTGGATCATTTCTAATTAATCTCTTTAGTTCTAAGTTGAAATGATGATCCCTCTTCCTGTTGTGACCTCTTGATCCAATTTTCCTCTCTACTGTTCTCTCTTTTTTAAACTTATTCATCGTTCTCTTGATGGTTCTTGAATGGACTTTGAATTTGGAAGCCAGAATATGAATGTTGCTACCATTACTGAAGGCCTGAATGATCTTTTTCCTCTCACCATTGCTCAGTTAGGAAAAGAGTGGAGCTGACATAAAATGATTTTAACCTATTCCCCTTTTAGCTGAATAACTCAAATGGTTTTTCAGTGATTCTTACGATGAATGGTATCAAGATGGTTAAACATCTTATACGAAAACCTGGAAAAAGGAATCTCAGTTTAGTGTTTTGTTAGATATATTTTGTGTAGGGGGCAATTAAATTATGTTGTTTTTACATCCGGTATACACACGCACGCACACACACACACACACGCTCTGTTTATAATAAACGTTCAGGCCGGTAAATGTTATTTAATACTGTTTATTATAAACAGAGCATTTACTTAAATACTTGTATCTATAAAAAGAATACCCGCCCGGCCCGGTGGCTAGGATCAAAGTGTAGTATCTGTGCTTTGTGAGCTGCTTGCAGAGAGGAACCCTGACGGAGCTCCGCCGAAGGGTAGGGTTTCGTTGGGGGAGGTTGACGGAACTGGCCCCCCTCGGGGGGTTTGATGGTTATTTATTTTTGGCTGGGCCTACGGGCTCGGAGATACCAACATTAAAAAGGCCTTGTGCCACATTCAATCCTCGTGGGTGGATTGATAAATACCATCTATAAAAAGAATACCCGCTCGGCCCGGTGGCTAGGATCAAAGTGTAGTATCTGTGCTTTGTGAGCTGCCGGGTCGGGTGTCTGTCGAACTCTCTGCTTGCAGGGAGGAACCCTGACGAAGCTCCGCCGAAGGGTAGGGTTTCGTTGGGGGAGGTTGACGGAACTGGCCCCCCTCGGGGGGTTTGATGGTTATTTATTTTTGGCTGGGCCTACGGGCTCGGAGATACCCACATTAAAAAGGCCTTGTGCCACATTCAATTATCGTGGGTGGATTGATAAATACCATCTATAAAAAGAATACCCGCTCGGCCCGGTGGCTAGGATCAAAGTGTAGTATCTGTGCTTTGTGACCTGCCGAGTCGGGTGTCTGTCGAACTCTCTGCTTGCAGGGAGGAACCCTGACGAAGCTCCGCCGAAGGGTACAGTTTCGTTGGGGGAGGTTGACGGAACTGGCCTCCCTCGGGGGGTTTGATGGTTATTTAGTTTTGGCTGGGCCTACGGGCTCGGAGATACCCACATTAAAAAGGCCTTGTGCCACATTCAATCCTCGTGGGTGGATTGATAAATACCATCTATAAAAAGAATACCCGCCCGGTGGCTAGGATCAAAGTGTTGTATCTCTGCTTTGTGAGCTGCCGGGTCGGGTGTCTGTCGAACTTTCTGCTTGCAGGGTGGAACCCTGACGAAGCTCCGCCGAAGGGTAGGGTTTCGTTGGGGGAGGTTGACAGAACTAGCCCCCCTCGAGAGGTTTGGATGGTTATTTAGTTTTGGCTGGGCCTACGGGCTCGGAGATACCAACATTAAAAAGGCCTTGTGCCACATTCAGTCCTCGTGGGTGGATTGATAAATACCATCTATAAAAAGAATACCCGCTCGGCCCGGTGGCTAGGATCAAAGTGTTGTATCTATGCTTTTTGAGCTGCCGGGCCGGGTGTCTGTCGAACTTTCTGCTTGCAAGGTGGAACCCTGACGAAGCTCCGCCGAAGGGTAGGGTTTCGTTGGGGGAGGTTGACGGAACTATCCCCCCTCGGGGGGTTTGGATGGTTATTTAGTTTTGGCTGGGCCTACGGGCTCGGAGATACCAACATTAAAAAGGCCTTGTGCCACATTCAATCCTCGTGGGTGGATTGATATATACCATCTATAAAAAGAATACCCCCTCGGACCGGTGGCTAGGATCTAAGTGTAGTATCTGTGCTTTGTGAGCTGCCGGGTCGGGGGTCTGTCGAACTCTCTGCTTGCAGGGAAGAACCCTGACGAAGCTCCGACGAAGGGTAGAGTTTCGTTGGGGGAGGTTGACGGAACTGGCCCCCGTTCGGTGGGTTTCGATGGTTTTTTATTTTTGGCTGAGCCTAAGGGCTCGGAGATATCCACATAAAAAAGGCCTTGTGCCACATTCAATCTTCGTGGGTGGATTGATATATACCATCTATAAAAAAATACCCCCTCGGCCTGGGGGCTAGGATCAAAGTGTAGTATCTGTGCTCTGTGAGCTGCCGGGTCGGGTGTCTGTCGAACTCTCTGCTTGCAGGGAGGAACCTTGACGAAGCTCCACCGAAGTGTAGAGTCTCGTTGGGGGAGGTTGACGGAACTGGCCCCCCTCGGTGGGTTTGGATGGTTATTTATTTTTGGCTGATCCTACTGGCTCGGAGATACCCACATTAAAAAGGCCTTGTGCCCCATTCAATCCTCGTGGGTGGATTGATAAATACCATCTATAAACAGAATACCCCCTCGGCCGGGGGCCAGGATCAAAGTGTAGTATCTGTGCTTTGTGAGCTGCCGGGTCGGGTGTCTGTCGAACTCTCTGCTTGCAGGGAAGAACCCTGACGAAGCTCCGCCGAAGGGTAGAGTTTTGTTGGGGGAGGTTGACGGAACTGGTCCCCCTCGGTGGGTTAGGATGGTTTTTTATTTTTGGCTGAGCCTACGGGCTCGGAGATACCCACATTAAAAAGGCCTTGTGCCACATTCAATCCTCGTGGGTGGATTGATATATACCATCTATAAAAAGAATACCCCCTCGGCCCGGTGGCTAGGATCAAAGTGTTGTATCTGTGCTTTTTGAGCCGCCGGGTCGGGTGTCTGTCGAACTTTCTGCTTGCAGGGTGGAACCCTGACGAAGCTCCGCCGAAGGGTAGGGTTTCGTTGGGGGAGGTTGACGGAACTATCCCCCCTCGGGGGTTTGGATGGTTATTTAGTTTTGGCTGGGCCTACGGGCTCGGAGATACCCACATTAAAAAGGCCTTGTGCCACATTCAATCCTCGTGGGTGGATTGATATATACCATCTATAAAAAGAATACCCCCTCGGCCCGGTGGCTACTATCAAAGTGTAGTATCTGTGCTTTGTGAGCTGCCGGGTCGGGTGTTGTCAAACTCTCTGCTTGCAGAGAGGAACCCTGACGAAGCTCCGCCGAAGGGTAGGGTTTCGTTGGGGGATGTTGACGGAACTGCCCCCCCACCCTCGGGGTGTTTGGTTGGTTATTTAGTTTTGGCTGGGCCTACGGGCTCGGAGATACCAAGATTAAAAACGCCTTGTGCCACATTCAATCCTCGTGGGTGGATTGATATATACCATCTATAATAAGAATACCCCCTCGGCCCGGTGGCTAGAATCAAAGTGTACTATCTGTGCTTTGTGAACTGCCGGGTCGGGTGTCTGTCGAACTCTCTGCTTGCAGGGAAGAACCCTGACGAAGCTCCGACGAAGGGTAGAGTTTCGTTGGGGGAGGTTGACGGAACTGGCCCCCCTCGGTGGGTTTCGATGGTTTTTTATTTTTGGCTGAGCCTACGGGCTCGGAGATACCCACATTAAAAAGGCCTTGTGCCACATTCAATCCTCGTGATTGGATTGATATATACCATCTATAAAAAGAATACCCGCTCGGCCCGGTGGCTAGGATCAAAGTGTAGTATCTGTGCTTTGTGAGCTGCCGGGTCGGGTGTATGTCGAACTCTCTGCTTGCAGGGAAGAACCCCGACGAAACTCCGACGAAGGGTAGAGTTTCGTTGGGGGAGGTTGACGGAACTAGCCCCCCTCGGGGGGTTTGGATGGTTATTTAGTTTTGGCTGGGCCTACGGGCTCGGAGATACCCACATTAAAAAGGCCTTGTGCCCCATTCAATCCTCGTGGGTGGATTGATAAATACCATCTATAAAAAGAATACCCCCTCGGCCCGGGGGCTAGGATCAAAGTGTACTATCTGTGCTTTTTGAGCTGCCGGGTCGGGTGTCTGTCGAACTCTCTGCTTGCAGGGTGGAACCCTGACGAAGCTCCGCCGAAGGGTAGGGTTTCGTTGGGGGAGGTTGATGGAACTATCCCCCCTCGGGGGGTTTGGATGGTTACTTAGTTTTGGCTGGGCCTACGGGCTCGGAGATACTAACATTAAAAAGGCCTTGTGCCACATTCAATCCTCGTGGGTGGATTGATATATACCATCTATAAAAAAATACCCCCTCGGCCCGGTGGCTAGGATCAAAGTGTAGTATCTGTGCTTTGTGAGCTGCCGGGTCGGGTGTCTGTCGAACTCTCTGCTTGCAGGGAAGAACCCTGACGAAGCTCCGACGAAGGGTAGAGTTTCGTTGGGGGAGGTTGACGGAACTGGCACCCCTCGGTGGGTTTCGATGGTTTTTTATTTTTGGCTGAGCCTACGGGCTCGGAGATACCCACATTAAAAAGGCCTTGTGCCACATTCAATCCTCGTGGGTGGATTGATATATACCATCTATAAAAAGAATACCCGCTCGGCCCGGTGGCTAGGATCAAAGTGTTGTATCTGTGCTTTTTGAGCCGCCGGGTCGGGTGTCTGTCGAACTTTCTGCTTGCAGGGTGGAACCCTGACGAAGCTCCGCCGAAGGGTAGGGTTTCGTTGGGGGAGGTTGACGGAACTATCCCCCCTCGGGGGTTTGGATGGTTATTTAGATTTGGCTGGGCCTACGGGCTCGGAGATACCAAGATTAAAAAGGCCTTGTGCCACATTCAATCCTCGTGGGTGGATTGATAAATACCATCTATAAAAAGAATACCCGCTCGGCCCGGTGGCTAGTATCAAAGTGTAGTATCTGTGCTTTGTGAGCTGCCGGGTCGGGTGTCTGTCAAACTCTCTGCTTGCAGAGAGGAACCCTGACGAAGCTCCGCCGAAGGGTGGGGTTTCGTTGGGGGATGTTGACGGAACTGCCCCCCCCTCGGTGGGTTTGGATGGTTATTTATTTTTGGCTGAGCCTACGGGCTCGGAGATACCCACATTAAAAAGGCCTTGTGCCACATTCAGTCCTCGTGGGTGGATTGATAAATACCATCTATAAACAGAATGTATAAACATAACATTAACAATGTCTTAAAATAATTGTCGGACTTTGTCCATTTCATAATGTGTGACGTCATTTGTTTACATTTGATACGCCATGAGCAGATATGAATGCACGTGAGAGATTCATGGATGATTGAAGTTTAAAAGCAGAAAATTCAACCTTGCCAACCGAACGATCCTCTGTGGCCGAATCGATTAAAAGACAGGTAAGGCTATATATATATATATATATATATATATATATACGATTGTAAAATGCAAGGAATAAATCTGACATTTTTTGTTTCTGCTGTCTCTTGCAAGAAGACCCTTTGCTACTTTTTTCCTATTGATCACCAATGGATACTGCTCACAAAAGGTTACTGCAAAAGTCTGTACTACTTTCAATTTATGTGCGCAGTCCAATTAAAAAAATCAATTGCTAGTATTCTGTGCATATATAGTGTATCAAGATTGATAATCGATGTAAATGTTATTATTGATCGGGTGATGGGCGGTGTGGTGTAATCGAGTAAGAAATCTGAAATCCGAGTTCGAATTCCAGTCTGGTCCACTGCATTCACTTACACACAAATACCCTATGGGTTGAATAGCAGGTCAGATTAAGTCCTATAGCCTTGGCTGGCAACGGCAACCTAGTGCGGGAGAATCTTCTACCTAGTCAGTCATGACACGAAAGAGTCATGATCGCCGAAGCGTGTATCATTTACGGCACTTGACTTCACTTTCGATAGGATAGTGGTTTATAAAAATATATTATTCTCTCATTTGGGATTGAGAGCTCCAAATTGATATCACTGTGGCAGACTAGGCTAAACAGTAAATACATAAGACTGAATATTGAAAAGCAACTCAAACCACATCGCAAAATCCAACCCAATGGACAAATCTCAGAATTATCTTGTCAGGCCGAGAATTTTTCAGCATTCCTTCCTATAAACCTCCATGAACTGCCCTAGTTAATCAGGGCACACACACTCTCACAATGTTGTTTAATGAATGGCCTAGGGTGAATTGTATAGTGGTGGGTCGGGCATTCAGTCAACCTTAACAAACATGTAGCGCAACAGTAACAGGAGATGGTCAGAGACTTGTCTTCTAAAGCGTGTTGACGTTTATCAGGCGAGGCTAAATAGGACATTGTGAGCTGAAAAGTAAAGTTTGTTGACCTGTTAAAGCGATTATAAAAAAAAAAAAAACATGGCGTGTGTTACTTTGTATGTGTATCCATATAAAGAGCATCTTTTCTCTATGAAGATTAAAAGTTTGGTCAGGGACAAATAAAACAGTGATTATAATTATATCTATGTATCTAGCTAGCTATCTCTTTCTCTCTCCCTTTCTCTCTTTCTATCTATCTATCTATCCATCTATATATATATATATATATATATATATATATATATATATATATATATATATATATATATATGGTATAAATAAAATGACAATTGGAAAAAACAATCTTAGATTTTGACGACGCGTTTCGTCTTCCGACTTTTTTTTTTTTTTTTTTTTGCCTTGAAAAAGTCGGAAGACGAAACGCGTCGGCAAAATCTAAGATTTTTTTCCAATTGTCATTTTATTTATACCAATCTGTCTTGTCCACAGAATTGATTTGGGAATTTAACTATAACTATATATATATATATATATATATATATATATATATATATATATATATATATATATATATATTTGTGTGTGTGTTAAGAATTCCTACAGACAATATTTGTGTGTGTGTGTGTGTTAGGAATTCCTGCAGACAGTAATTTAGCAGTGAAGATCTTCATAACTATCAAAATATTAGGTTGGTGCAAAAATAATTTCGTTTTCTCACATAGTAACATATGTTATAAAACGAAATTATTTTTGCACCAACCTAATACAAGGATCTTGAAACGGAACTTTCAAGAATGTGGCACAAGAAGGCAGGAATTCTAGTTCAGGCTGGGGTACTGGACTGTAAAATATTCCGATAGATTCATTGAAGGGACCCCCCACCATCAGCAGTTCATGCCTTAAAGAAATAAAAATATTATTCACACAAGCACAGCTCTAAGGAGGCCTTTATGAATGTTAAAATGTGTTTGTAGCTGTTATTTTATATAAATGTTCAATGGAAAATGTCATGATGCCATTTCTGACCTTAGATCTCTGGCTGAGGACCGGAAGGAAATTAGTTTACAATACAAATCAAAGGAAACAGCAAAAAAAAAAAAACAACAACAACAATAATAATAATAATAATAATAATAATTTGGTTAAAGATTACAAACAAAAATTTCTTCTCACAGTTATGGCGGTGACATCGACGAAAAATATATTTGTAAAGACTATGATTAATTTGTTTTTCTTACGGCTTATCAAGCATTTGTAGGTTAATTAAAGCCAGAAAATACTTTTAGATTGTAAAAATGTTTTTAGATAATAATGTTTTAGTGATACACGTCTTACTAATTAATCTATAGCTGTGGGGAAGACAAGGGAAAGAGAAAGAAAAAGAAGCTTATATATATATATATATATATATATATATATATATATATATATATATATATATATATATATATTTATGAATATAAATGACAATAGGAAAACTGTAGTTATTGCTGACGCGTTTCATCCAATGTGGACTATCTTAAAACAAAAAAAAAACGAAATGAATTTAATTAAAGAAAGTAACTAATAATAACAAAAAACAGAATGTTCTTAGCAACTGGAGGAATGTAGAGAATGCTATTTTCATATTGTTAACTGAAAAGAACGTCAGTTATTGTCACGTGTGGAGAATATTGTCATTATAGCTGTGTTGACGGATTCAACCATTTCCTTTTCATTTTACGATATTGTTGAATCTATAAAAAGAACGTATAAACATAAAAATGTCTTTAAATGTCTTTAATTGATCGGCTACAAAGAACCTATTGGTTAAACAGGCCTTTCCTGATTCTCGAAATATACATCGATAGATAGAAAATGAACAGGCTTTGATAGATAGATAGATAGATAGATAGATAGATAGATAGATAGATAGATAGATGCTTCATCAGACCCAATAGATTTGCGCTGCAAAATTACAAATGTTTTACCAAATAACATCATATTCCAACAAAACAAAAATGACTGACATGTAACTGAAAGGGAAAATGATATAATCAAGATGTTGACTTTCCACACTACCATAAGCAAAAGGCTTGAAAGGAAACCCCAATCAATGATTGAAAGAGCGATAACAGTTACTGGACTTGAAAGGTGTAATTTGCTTGAAAAATTGTTTTATAAATTTTATATGGTTTTATAAAATATCAACGGACGGTAAGACGAACTGTTCTGTCGAATAACTAATGTGGTGGTGCGTTAGTGTGGAGATGTGAAAGTTACCATAGTAGTTGTTTACTAGTATATTATAGGTGGGTTATCTTCGGATAATACCTTTAATCCAAATATACACCAATTTATGGCCTTTTAAAAATGCATGCTAAGATAATTAAGTATATGCATCTAACACCTCTTGCATTTAATGTGTGTGTGTGTGTGTGTGTGTGTGTGTGTGTGTGTGTGTGTGTGTGTGTGTGTGTGTGTGTCATTAAAACGAAAGACCAGGTACTACGATTAATCTTTTTATTTATTTTTCTCGTGTTTGAACAAGTGTTTTCTTTTTTGGACACAGATTAGGTAGAAACTGTCCAAATGTTCTATAATTCCGAGCGCTTTCGACTATACTTTTAGCCATTATCAAGGATGATTTTATTTTTTTCCAATTTAATTGGATGTGTGTATTGTGTGTATGTTTTTAGTGTTATAGACATGTTTTATTTTTCGAAAACAGTTTGCACATTGTGGCCGTGTTCGTGGTTAATATTATTAAGTGTTGGTCTTTTCTTTTTTATTTTATTAAGAGTTCCATTTGAACAGTTTCTACACACTCTGTGTCCCAAAAACAAAACACTTGTTCGAACACAAGAAAAATTAAATATAAAGCTTAATCGTAGTACATTGTTGTTTTTAATGAAACATGTATAAATGAAGGATTGCTGCCGAAATACAAAATTATATATATATATATATATATATATATATATATATATATGACGTCACACATTATGAAATGGACAAAGTTCGACAATTATTTTAAGACATTTTTATGTTCGAATCCTGTCGGAGGACGAATATTTTCTGTGAAAATTTCTCGGATATTCAGGCCGGTTAATGTTGTTTAATACTGTTTATTATAAACAGAGCATTTACTTAAATATTTGTATCTATAAAAAGAATGTATAAACATAAAAATGTCTTTATATATATATATATATATATATATATATATATATATATATATATATATATATATATATATATATATATATATATATATATATATATATATATATGAGAGAGAGAGAAGAGTTTTTGTTAATGTGTATGTAGGTATGTAAGTATTTCTTGATAGTTGTAATTCTTTCAACTCTCTCTGTGGGATTTTTAGGTCTCCGCTGCTTTTCAGTGGCTGGTCCTGTCCATTTGCCTGCTCGTCACTGTCTCTTTTAACACTTTTTTTTAAAGGCAATAGAATTCATTCCTGAATTGTTCTTGATTTTGATTGATTCCAGAAATGACATTTGACAATCGCTTTTTCTTGACCTACATTTAGGAATTTTTACCTTTTTGACCCCTTTTTATTTATTTTTTTTTTCCTTATCTATTTGTTTTTATTTCTTTATGGTCAAACCAAAATGGTTTGCCAACTTTTAGCTTTCCATTTTTTTTATTTTTGAAATAGTAATCTTTTTATTTTTTTCTAGAACTACAAATACTGAATACTTTTCTATTTACATCATTACCATTAGTGCTATCAAAGTTCTTTCGTCTTCAATAAACAAAATTCAATTACGTTTGACTTTTTGATATTTTAATTCTTTTCCAGAAGATTACAATATTGATTTCTTTCTTTCTTTCTTTTTCTTTCTTTCTCTCTCTCTCTCTCTCTCTCTCTCTCTCTCTCTCTCTCTCTCTCTCTCTCTCTCTCTCTCTCTCTTGAAAAACGTGAAACCTTTTTTCATTATTAGACAAAAACTGAACAGCTGAATTTTCTCACACAAAGAAACGTTAGCCGAGACTCGGTTTCAGTTGCCATAACGGCATATGACACGTGGTAACGTTGTCTAGACGACTAATTCTACCTGCGGGCGAACGGAGATCAATGTCTTTTGTTTCTCAAGTAATCTGAGAGACTTTTTTCAATGTAAATTCCATTATTGGAAACTTGATTGAAATTAACACTAATGGCGTATAAGAATAGGTTCAAAATGAATTACTGGAGACTCTTGAAGTCATAGCGTTATCAAACTTTGAAATAAATTGAAACTTTTTCTGCCTTCTTTCTTTCTTATTTTCTTTCTTTCTTTCTTTCTTTCTTTCTTTCTTTCAGACAATATTAATTATTGGTGAAGTGATGCTGTTGTCACGGCGTCTTTTTAGCTAATTAAAGAAGAAATTTTGTTTTTAATGATTTGCGAGTAACAATTATTGATAAGCTAAGAACAGAAATAGATTAAAGAAAGGAAGCAGATAAATACGAACAAACTAACAGATATCGAACATATTTTGATAGATAGATAGATAGATAGATAGATAGATAGATAGATAGATAGATAGATTGAGCATTGGTCACACCTCTGACTGAAAGTCAACAAAATGCTTCTCAAACCAATTTTGAGCAACGTGAGAAACGATAATATGGTGCATTATCCTGTGGCTGAGATCAAAGAGTAGTATCTGTTTTCTCCGCATTTAAGATAGGAGAATCGCCCGGCCGAGGGCGTTTCAGCCCTGCGGCATCACCTTCCTCATTGCACTAATATAGGTGGGTTCGATGTAATATTGGCGCAATGGGACAGTGATCGAAGTCTGGGTATTTCTTTTGCCCTTGGGTCATATATATATATATATATATATATATATATATGTGTGTGTCGGGGCCATCTACATAAAAAAAGATCATGTGCCCATCCTGCCTTAGTGAAGATGTCAGGTAAATATTTTATCCTGTTTGTATAACCCATGGTTTTCGGTGTACAATTAAAAATGGTCCCAAAATGCTATGAATTATTACAACTTAATAATTTCGGGTTGATGGTGTCTGTAGGACACAAACACACCAGTGGACACAACCCATGCCATGTGAAGCTACCTCACACTGTCATAGAACCAACACTAGTCTACACGCTGCCTTATCGACAACTGGGATTCACAGGTCTACGTCACACTTGGACACTGCTCTCAGCCCAAAGCAATAGAAATTGTGATTCCACACCTCTTATTGCCAGTCCTTCAGAGACTAATTAGAGACACCACTTGCTCAGATTATGCAGTCTATCTGGTGTTATTGTGTCAACAGGGCCACCTTGGTGTCTCTTCTGCTCCCATATCTCATAGAAGCAAAATAACGCAGAACTGACACGTGGCATATGCATCTAGCACCTCATGCATTGAATGTTGATTTGATTTGAGCCCGTGTCACTTGTCTGTTACTACAGACAATTCTTCCAAAGAAGAATCTGCAATGTTAATGTTCCTAATCTAGCATCTCGGCTTCAGTCACTTTCCACCGTCATAATGTAGTTTCCCTGTGCCTTTTCTATCAATGCTATCATAGTAATTGTTCTAACGAACTTTCCTCTGTGTGCACCTGGATTTTGTGAATTTAAACGCAGTGCTAGATTGGCGGCAAGGTCTCATCATTTTGCAGTTGAAATAGCTAGATGTAACCGTAAGTTCTGTGCTAACATTTTCTTCTATCGCAGTTCTCGCTTATGGAAACTCTCTTTCGGATTCAAGCCTCCAAGTCAACTTTGACCTACAAAAATTTAAATGTAATGTCAGTTGTCATCTTGTCTTCTTAATTCTTATTCTTTTATTATTCTCTTTTAATAGTATCTTTCTTTCTTTCTTTCTTACTTTCTTTCTTTCTTTCTTTTTCATACTATCTAACACTTGGGAACCTCAACGTGGTGTAATGGTTAATAAGCTTGTCTCGCTAGATCAATTACGGCTGAATAGTGAGTTCGATCCCCAATGGTTACCCTATATTTCCGGCCTTGTCCCACATCTAAGCTACGCTTAGAAAATTACCATACTAACACACATGCTTTAGTAACTTTATTGCCTTGTCTGAGGTGAAATGATAACAAAAACATAGAACGATTTGATTGTCTATTATTTTTCCCGCCATCTATCTCTCACTCTCTCTCACTCGCTCTCTCTCTCTCGCTCGCTCTCTCTCCCTCTCTCTCCTCTATCTCTCACTCTCTCTTTCGCTATCTCTCCCTCTTTCTCCTACTCACTCTCTCTCGCTCTCTCCCTCGATCTTTCTCTCTCGCTCTAACCCTCTCCACCCCCTCTCTCTCTCTCTCTCTCTCTCAGGGGATATGGTTCTATACTACGCCCGCAGAAGAGAAAAAGGATTCAGTTTAACTGATTTTGTAATTTATAAAATCGCAGCCACACCCATTTTTTTTTTTTTTTGGTGGGGGTGTATCCATGTGTAACACACAAGCTTAACCCTTTGAGCTCTGACCACCGATTTACCGGTGGTAGAGAAAAATGGCCTAATGCCCAACCACCGGTTGAACGATGGATAAATACCGTGAAACATTACATACCAATTATTTGCGAATTTTGACTCAGGGGATCAGGAAGGAGGGTTAAAATTGTTCAGGATCACAGGGTTCAAAGGGTTAAGCCTTTCAAACAGCGAAACTATTTGTATGAGTTGACTTAGTGAAAACAAAACAGATTACCATTTATTTTAAAAACACGTTTCTTTTTCATGGTCTGTCGAATACAAATAACATTCTCAGAATAGCTTTTGTGCAAATAATTATAGATGACATTTCAAAGAAATAGATGTACCTAAAATCTTTGTTTTAAACTTCATTGTTTTGGAGTCTGTACAATAAAGAAATAATATAAACAAAATTTAGCCATATTGTAATGTTTCATTAATAGACTCAATGCCTTTTGAGCATTACAGTTTGTCTCACACTTCTTCAAATCATGGACTGCGTTCTCTTGCATCAACTTTTAGCTGTGAGACATTACACGGCTTTTAATGAACAGGCAAACCACATTCTAGCTTCATTTTTTAAAACGAATTATTGCTGGGTAGGATTTTTCTCGTTCTAAATTGAATGTTAAATCCACAATATGTTTTGTGTGCGTTTTTATTTCGTCATGATATTGTTACGATTGTGTCAGCATTATTACACGTTATCCGCCTCTTTCTACAAGATATAAAAATTAACATGTTGACAAAGCAAATTAAATGTTTAAGTTCAAAAGATATATAGACAACGTCGAGTAAATCATAGTGGCCCATTTATTTGTTCGCTTACGAGTAAAACCATTGCTTAGAATTGACAATTTCAGGATATGCAGAGAAAAGTTCCCAGTTAGATAACAATACAAATCCAAGTCGTCTATAATAAGGTTAATTAAATTAATTTGCATTCATTTTTACCAGTATTTCTTTCATCTTATTTCTCTTGCTTTTCATTGAGGAAAGTAGAAGTAGAGATAATAGCTATATGGCTAAATTTGAATGACTCCTGCTGGTTTGCCTTCTTAGATGAAGCATTGTCAATTATTATTCATTTTTCACTAGTATTTCTTTCATCTTCATTTCTCTTGCTTTTCATTGCAACTCCCATCCATAAGAAGTAGAAGTAGAGAATATAGCTATATGGCTAAATTTGAATGACTCCTGCTGGTTAGCCTTCTTAGATGAATTATTGCAATTATTATTCATTTTTCACTAGTATTTCTTTCATTTTCATTTCTCTTGCTTTTTATTGCAACTCCCATCCATAAAAAGTAGAAGTAGAGAATATAGCTATATGGCTAAATTTGAATGACTCCTTCTGGTTAGCCTTCTTAGATGACGCATTGTCAATTATTATTCATTTTTCACTAGCATTTCTTTCATCTTCATTTCTCTTGCTTTTCATTGCAACTCCCATCCATATGAAGTAGAAGTAGAGAATATAGCTATATGGCTAAATTTGAATGACTCCTTCTGGTTAGCCTTCTTAGATGACGCATTGGCAATTATTATTCATTTTTCACTAGTATTTCTTTCATCTTCATTTCTCTTGCTTTTTATTGCAACTCCCATCCATAAGAAGTAGAAGTAGAGAATATAGCTATATGGCTAAATTTGAATGACTCCTGCTGGTTAGCCTTCTTAGATGAAGCATTGTCAATTATTATTCATTTTTCACTAGTATTTCTTTCATCTTCATTTCTCTTGCTTTTTATTGCAACTCCCATCCATAAGAAGTAGAAGTAGAGAATATAGCTATATGGCTAAATTTGAATGACTCCTGCTGGTTAGCCTTCTTAGATGAATCATTGTCAATTATTATTCATTTTTCACTAGTATTTTTTTCATCTTCATTTCTCTTACTTTTTATTGCAACTCCCATCCATAAGAAGTAGAAGTAGAGAATATAGCTATATGGCTAAATTGGAATGACTCCTGCTGGTTAGCCTTCTTAGATGACGCATTGGCAATTATTATTCATTTTTCACTAGTATTTCTTTCATCTTCATTTCTCTTGCTTTTTATTGCAACTCTCATCCATAAGAAGTAGAAGTAGAGAATATAGCTATATGGCTAAATTGGAATGACTCCTGCTGGTTAGCCTTCTTAGATGACGCATTGGCAATTATTATTCATTTTTCACTAGTATTTCTTTCATCTTCATTTCTCTTGCTTTTTATTGCAACTCCCATCCATAAGAAGTAGAAGTAGAGAATATAGCTATATGGCTAAATTTGAATGACTCCTGCTGGTTAGCCTTCTTAGATGAAGCATTGTCAATTATTATTCATTTTTGACAAGTATTTCTTTCATCTTCATTTCTCTTGCTTTTTATTGCAATTCCCATCCATCTTTCTTGTTCTTACACGATGAGAAAAGTTGCATCTGATGGCTTGCACACAAGTCAATATCTGATCAGTATCAACTGGGTCACCATGAAGAAGAGGTATGCTTTTTTAAGACCTGAACCCCTAATGATCCTCGGCTAAAAACATCCCGGATGATGTGTACCAGAGCATTGAACAGGTGTACGAATAAATATGCTCATTGTGAGTTTCATGAAAACAAAAGATATTTCCCTATTCCCTATAGCATCGTTATATATTTGAGCTTAGCAAATATTCCAATACTAACAAATATCACAATAGTAACAATATTACAATTGTAACAGATATCACAATAGTAACAAATTGAGATTAACAAATATCACGATAGTAACAAATATCACAATCGTAACAATATCACACTAGTAACAAATATCACAATATTGAGATTAACAAATATCACACTAGTAACAAATATCACAATTGTAACAAATATCACAATAGTAACAAATTGAGCTTAACAAATGTCACAATAGTAACAATATCACACTAGTAACAAATATCACAATAATAACAAATTGAGATTAACAAATATCACAATAGTAACAATATCACAATGGTAACAAATTGAGCTTAGCAAATATCACAATAGTAACAAATATCACAATTGTAACAAATATCACTATAGTAACAAATTGAAATTAACAAATATCACAATAGTAATAAATATCACAATAGTAATAAATATCACAATAGTAACAATATTAAATTTGTAACAAATATCACAATAGTAACAATATCACAGTTGTAACAAATATCACAATAGTAACAAATTGAGATTAACAAATATCCCAATAGTTATCATAAGTATGAATGCTGGTCATTATTTAAAGAAGTAAGAGGGTACAAATGAAAAGATACTTAATTGACAAATTTTTTCATTGTAATATTCATATTCCACTGAACTGTATTGCTTCTCTATTTCTTTCTTCTACTGAAACCAAACAGTAACTCTGATATATATTTCCGGCTTTCATCGCGATCAAAATGGAATAGCCTATTATTTATTATGTCATAACGCACTAACTAACCGAGGAACACACAAAATTATAATATGAAAATTATTATTATGATAATTATTATTATCTGCTTCAATATAATTTTTACATCATTATAATTTCTAGTGAGAAAACAAGAGTTCTCTGTTCGTGCCCTGCAGTTGGCTACGTTTTCATTGATCCGAAGATAAATATCATTTTTTGGATGGCTCCAGGGATAACCTGGCTCCAGGCACAATAGGAATAGAGACAGATTAATTGATAGACAGGCAAATGGGTGTTTTCAGTCAGATAATGTTTAACTCAATGACTGCTACTTCAATTCTCCTCCCACGCAAAAGAGAACTTTATCACATTTATATATTTAAAAGCCAGAATATGAAACATTTTTCTTTATTGGCTTACTGGGCTCAAATCAATTAAACAGAGTTTTTCCTTAATGGCATTTTGTCTTCTTCTTTTGCGCAAACACAGTGTGACTTGATATATGAATGCTTACGCCTATATGACATTAAAACACTGATTCCCGTAGGATCACCGAAGTTAAGCATCGTCAAAACTGGTCAGTATCTAGATGGATGGCCGCTTGAGATTACCGAGTGCTGAAAGCTTGGGCATGTGGGTGCTATAAAGGGCTTTCGGCCATATCAGGTTGAAACACCGGTTGCCTTACGATCACTGAAGTTAAGCAGTATCGAGCCTGGTCAGTACCTACATGGGTGACCGCTTGTGAATAGTGGATGCAGTAAGCTTGGATATGTGGGTGCTATAAAAGGCTTTCGGTCATATCAGGTTGAAACACCGGTTCCTGTGTGATCACCGAAGTCAAGCAGCGTCAAACCTGATCAGATGGGTGACCGCTTGGGAATACCTGGTACTGTAAGCTTGGACGTGTGAATGCTATAAAGGGCATTCTGTCATATCAGTTTGAAACACCAGTTCGCATACGATAACAGAAGCATCGAAACTGGTCAGTACCTAGATGGATGACCATTTATGAATAGTGGGTGCTGTAAGCTTGAACGTAAGGGTACTATAAAGGGCTTCAGGTCATATTAGGTAAAACACCTGTCCCCGTACGATAAGAATAGTTAAGTAGCGTCGAACCTGGTCACTACCTAGGTGGATGACCGCTTGGGAATAGTGGGTGCTGTAAGCTTGAACATAAGGTTGCTATAAAAGGCTTTCGGTCATATTAATTGAAACACCCTTTCCCATACGATAACAGAAGTAAAACAGCGTCGAACCTGGATGGATGACCGCTTGGGAATAGTGGGTGCTGTAAGGGTGGTATAAAGGGCTTTCGGTCATATTAGGTAAAACACCTGTCCCCGTACGATAATAGAAGTTAAGCAGCGTCGAACCTGGTCAGTATGTAGATGGATGACTGCTTCGGAACACCGGGTGCTGTAAGCTTGGGTGTGCGGGTGGCGAAATAGATAAAGGCTCAAAATTGGAAATCGGACAGCTCAAGTTCCAATTACACCTATTGTGAACCCACCTATTCTATATGGGATTTAGTACTACCCTTAAATTCATAAAATCAAGTTACCACAGAGGAAAGTTCCTCAGAACAATTATCATGGAAATATTTATAGAAAGAGCACAAGTAAGCTACATTATGACGGTGGGAAACTGACTGAAGACGACATGTCTGGTCAAGGCCAATAACATTGATGAGATTTCGCTTTAGTGAAACAAAAGTGAAACACACAGTTTTTGCCATCGCTGGCGTCTGCTTTCATTTACATATCTTTCTTCCAACTGGTTAATGAGTGTGGAAGGTGTTGTCGACAAATAAAGCACTTAACGGGCGAGATTTAATAGACATGCTTATCAGTGAATAAACGCTTTCACTAATTTTATTGGTATGTTAATATTTTTTATATCTGATTCCATTAACTCTGATAAGAGCTAATGTTGATGGTATTGTTCACTGTTGTAATAGAATGTCTCACACTCCCTATCGCCTATATAGACTGAATATATCAGTAGATAAATATATAGTGAGCCCAGGATATACCTAGGTTCTTGCTTCTGGAATTACGAAACTGTCACCCGATTTCCTGTCTTTCAGTAGTGTATTCTCTTTTACAATAAACCTCTCTTTCTTTCAACTACTTGCGTGTTGCTGTTCCTTCACTCGAGCACTACGTCTGTCTGTTTGTAACCTCTTTAAGGATATAACATTCATTATGAAGCTATAAGACGTGGGACGATGTCACTTAAGAAGATTACTCTGTGTGTGAAATTGACTTCAATATGTTTGCAGGTATTGCCTAAGTCGAAATATTATTTTGCTTTGCCTTAAGCACCGCTTAAGAAACAGTAAAAATTCGTACGAAACAAAGAAAAATAAAGTACTGACTATATGTAATATCAATCCTCTTAGACGGCATGGATGTGCGCGTGGGTTAACCAAGGCGGGTTACAATGGGAAAACAGTTTCGAATTCCAGTCAATTCGTTACATTCACATATGTGCATATATCTATGGCAAAAGTATGAATCTATCTCTCCACCTGTTGGTTAAATAGTAAGACTTATATTTAGAAAAAATCATTGTTTTTCTCAAATAAATTGCAAATAAAATAATTACACTACCAACCCATATTTTGGTGTAAGAATTGAAACACTCTTGGCTAATTTGAAGGCGCCGAATTAAAAAATGATCTACATTTTTTTTTTTCATTTTAATTATCGTTTTCTCTGTACCAAAATATCTCATTTTGGAAAAAAAAATTCACTTTACCTCATTTTTATTGAGTAAATTTATAGTTTTCAGATTCGCAAATGAAAATCTAAAATCATAATTAACTAATCTTTATTAACCCTAAAACACTAACCATGGGTTTATAGTTCCCAGCGCAAATTTTCCTATTTTTAATTACAATTTTCAGTATTTGATTTTCTTGCCTAAATAATACGTTTTTTTTTTTCAGTTTCTATTAATGTTAACTCAAAGTACAAAGTTTGAAGTGCCTGCATGTAAAATATTTCGAGTCAGGTTGTCCCTATATAAAGTCATAATTGGATTTCTCATCATCAAGCTGAATGATTAAAAAGTTATATGCGTCGCTTCGGCAGAGGCAGCAATCTTGGATTTTGATCTCCTGAACATTTAGTGCACTAGGGACTTTTGGGGACTTTATAGATTTTGAATCAGTAGGGCCATAAAGGAACATCCCTGAAAAAAGCCTATATTTTCCATGTCCAGCTGTAATGTCCCTGGTCTAGTGGTATGCCCAAGCGTGTAATTTTGGCACATACGACATAATTATGATAAACATGATCTATTTAAGGCACGGTGGAGTAATGGATAACGGCTCGGATTTAGAAATCGGAGAGTCGAGTTCGAATTCCAGTCATATCCATTACATTCATTTACGAAAGAAAGGAAGAAGAGAATGCATACCTTGGGAAAGGTATGAATCCTCTTCTTCTCCTACCAGCGATGGGTAAATAGCAGGACAGACCGGGTTCTATAACTTTAGATAGCAACTGGTCTACCGCAGAAAGAAATGGCAACACATTGCGGGAAAAAAATCTACCTCGTCTGTCATGTATCGAAAGATACATGATCGCCTAAGCGTGTATCACTCATGGCACATAACTGACCGACTTGGTTTTTATATAAGATTATTGGATTTAGTTTATATGAAAATGGGTAGTGTTAAGTATGAATTGAGGAGAAAAATAAAATCTTCTTTTACTTCGTTTCCGAATACAACATAATTATCACTCTTTGTTTTATTTCTAGACTAAGGCAATAATTTCGAGCAAAAGATGCAAAAACAATCCCGATTCCTTATGTTATAAATGTGGCGAGTTTATAACAACGAATAACAGAAAACCGACAAATGATTTTGTCAGAAAAGCTTATCACGCTTACTTTGAAGTGAAGTTTCAAAAGATTAAAAAAAAAGCCAGAGTTCTTACCATAGTTTTTATTTAAATTTTGAACTTCATATTTGATCTAATATATTTATGTTTTGATATACTTTTCTTTTTTCCCTTCTAGTTGATTTGCATTTGCATAGCTGTTCATTTTTAGCTTTTCAGACAAATGACTTAAACAATTTTCCTGTTTTTGTCATTATCTGAAGCAAGAAAACAAGATGTAACTGAGAAAAATAAATATCATATTCGGATTCAGCGCCATGAAATTGTTTAAAATTAGCTATGATATCCCTTGCACCATTTAAAAAAAATTGTAAGCCAGTGTTATTCTTACAATACAAAATGTGTTTCGGCTTTAAACAACCCACAAAGTAAAAAAATAAACTAATCAGTACGTTATTTGCCGACAACGCCCTCTTATTATTAACCTGCTGGAAATGACAAAAAGAAAAGAGAGGCAAATGAAACGAAATCCCAGCTATGGCAAAATCTTTGTTTTCGCTATTTCAGTGAATACTGGACACTTTTATCGCAGATGAAGAAAAGACTTGAATCAACTGACTGATTAATTCGTTTGTAGGTTATTTAAAGCCAAAAAATATTTTTAGCTTTTAAGAATTAAATAAGAAGAGGTGGATTCATACCTTTCCCAAGGGTATTTGTGCGTAAGCGAATATAACGAACTCGACTGGAATTCGAACTCAGCTCTCCAATTAACAATTCTAAGCCATTATTCTTTACTCCACCCGCGCATACATGCTTACAGTACATGGTATTCAAAAGGCAATGGTCAGGCTCGACGTTGCTTAACTTCGGTGATCGTACGGGAACCGGTGTTTCAACATGATTGAGACAACAGAGACATGGTTTTAAAGAAGGATAGTAAGAATACCATAGACGGAATATGTGGTCAATGAGGACGTTTTAAGAAATATGGAACCAAATTGAAATTTCTGGGATTATATAATGAGCCTTAACAGAGTTCAACGCGACAAGGGATTATTTTCCACCTTACAGCTACTTTCCCCTAACGAAACATCGGTAGTCTCTCGCTAGTTCAGACCTTCACAGTTAGGATTCACCATACAAACCACAGATTAAACGAATTATTTTCATATTCCTTTAGTAATGAGGAGGTTCCACTCAGACATCATCTTTCCAAGAACTAATAGTTCTTTACGAAACAAACTCCCAAAGGGGTGCTTATCCGATCACTACAGTCTTAATCTCTTCAAGTCTAGGCTCAGCTTTCATCTATACTATATATTCTCATAATATGCACTTCTTATTTCCTGTCTTTACACCCTTACAACAACGTCATTCACTAACCCTCTACCTTGATTGGCTCTTGGGCCCTTTGGATTAAAAAAGGGTCTGTAGAATCGTTGCCTTCCATCAGCATGTCTGATGCTAACCTCCAGGAAAGTGAGTTATTGCGCCTTCGCGGGTGAATATTTTTTTACTGGCATAGAGTGAGACGGTCATATTGAATCCATTGTTAGGTCTCCTTGTAGGAAAGTGGGTTCACTGTGTTGGGTTGCTATGGTTTGATACTTCTGTTATGTTTTTAGAGATTCTGGATAAACTCTAAAGAAGAATCTGCAATGTTGATCTTGCCTTCAGTCCCTATCGTACTGCCATAATGTAGTTTCCCTGTGCCTTTTCTATAAATATTATATGGTCATTGTTCTGATTTCTTCTATCGTATCTAGACTTTATGAATTTAAGCGCAATACTAGATTAGTGTAAAGGTTTCATCATTTTACAGTTGAGATGGCTACATGTAACCGTAAGTTCTATATTGACAGTTTCTTCTCTCACATTTCTCCCTTGTAGAACTCACATTTGTCTTCTTAACTTCCAGTTAAATTTGGTATTCAAACATTTAAAAACAATTTCAAATGTTATCTTCTGGCTCCTTAATCCCTGTTCTATTACTTGCGTCTCCCCTTAACGTTATTTTTTTCTCGGGCTCTTCCACTCTCGGTAACCTATTGCGTCTCAGTGGCTTTATCGCCTTATTTGGGTTGAAAATATTTTTAAAAAATAATTTGTATTTCATATAGTCGTCATGCAAGGTGTCAATATATTCTAGTTTTATACAACCGCTGTCGCAGATTGTTCGATAAAAATACCTTGTTAAGTAGTGCTACAGAGTCACAGAGAACTGTACCAAATAACAGAAACCACATCACACGAGTACTTTCAACAGCAACTAAAAGGGATAACAGATATAGATTGAAGAGAAAATAATGGCATCAAATGTTGACATTCAACACTACTTCAAACAAAAGGTTAGGAAGTAAACTCCCATCAGTTTTAGAAAGAGTGATAACAGTTTATGGATTGAGAAACCTATTTTCTTGAAAAATTGCTTTAATAGAAATATTTTATAAATTTCAATCGACAATAGCAATAGCAGCTCGGTCAATGAATGCCGAATGTTTCCTCACAAGGAAACAGCTAATATTATTATTACCATTAGCGATAATGAAAACAGATACTACAGTTCGATCCTCAGTCTTTGGAAGAAAAGTGAAACTCGAGTAGCACTGGCTGTTCGGTTAATGAATCCTGAACATTTCTTTATAAGAAAACGGCTATTACCATTAGAGGTAAGGATAACAGATACTACAGTTTGATCCTCATTCTTTTGAAGAAAAGTGAAACCTGAGTAGCACTGGCTGTTCGGTCAATGAATCCTGAACATTACTTTATAAGAAAACGGCTATTACCATTAGCGGTAAGGATAACTGATACTACAGTTTGATCCTCAGTCTTTTGAAGAAAAGTGAAACTCGAGTAGCACTGGCTGTTCGGTTAATGAATCCTGAATATTTCTTTATAAGAAAACGGTTATTACCATTAGAGGTAAGGATAACAGATACTACAGTTTGATCCTCATTCTTTTGAAGAAAAGTGAAACTTGAGTAGCACTGGCTGTTCGGTCAATGAATCCTAAACATTTCTTTATAAGTAAACGGCTATTAACATTAGAGCTAAGGATAACAGATACTACAGTTTGTTCCTAAATCTTTTGAAGAAAAGTGAAACTCTCCTAGCACTGGCTGTTCGGTCAATGAATCCTGAACATTTCTTTATTACAAAACGGCTATTACCATTCGAGGTAAGGATAACAGATACTACAGTTTGATCCTCAGTCTTTTGAAGAAAAATGAAACTCCGGTAGCACTGGCTGTTCGGTCAATGAATCCTGAACATTTCTTTATAAGAAAACGGCTATTACCATTAGAGGTAAGGATAACAGATACTACAGTTTGATCCTCAGTCTTTTGAAGAAAGGTGAAACTTGAGTAGCACTGGCTGTTCGGTTAATGAATCCTGAACATTTCTTTATAAGAAAACGGCTATTACCATTAGAGCTAAGGATAACTGATACTACAGTTTGATCCTCAGTCTTTTGAATAAATGTGAAACTCGTGTAGCACTGGCTGTTCGGTCAATGAATCCTGAAACTTTCTTTATAAGAAAACGGCTATTACCTTTCGAGGTAAGGATAACAGATACTACAGTTTGATCCTCAGTCTTTTGAATAAATGTGAAACTCGAGTAACACTGGCTGTTCGGTTAATGAATCCTGAACATTTCTTTATAAGAAAACGGTTATTACCATTATAGGTAAGGATAATAGATACTACAGTTGGTATTTATTCCTTCCTTTCCCACGGTGATGGGATATGACAGAAGGCTGGTTTAAAGTGGGGCGCTCAACCCCGTGGGTATCTCCAAAAATTCTCCGGTTCCTGCAACCAACGCCAGCCAGCGTCGATATTCCACCCGCTCTTCCTCTTTGATGCAATGAGGGAGGTGCTGCCATTGGGCAAAAATCCCCATGAGCACGCATCCCTCATTTATTTGTATTTTGTCCGAAGACAGAAACACAATTGAGAGATAAAATATAGTTTGTCCGCCCGGAAGGCAGATACTACACTTTGATCTCAGCCCAAAGCCCAGAAAGTGAAAAAGAAAGCGTAGCAGTATTTAGGCATAAACACGATATCCCTGATATAGCTGATACATATACCCTGAAGGTAGTTTCATATAAATAACATATACCCTGAAAATAGTTTTATATAACATTTAATAAATTTTGTGTACATATAGATGCAGGTAATGACGCTAGTCATATAATGCTCGCACGGATTTTTAAATGATGAAATAAAGTTTTCACATAAAAATAGTGTTTTGTACTTTCTGTACGTCTATAAAAAAAACATGATCCCTACTTTCAAAACATATATAAACACAGGAATTTTTAACATATTGAATAATACCTTTACTGAGCACCAAATGCAGATGAGGTCACTTACAACAACTGCAAATCACTTAGTGATTTCTGATTTGTGGCAAGTCATGTTAGCACCTGAAAAACTTTCGGATTTTGGAGGTTTTCGGATTTTGGAATTTCGGATAAATGAATGCTGAATGTTTGTTTTTAAGGAAACGGCTAATTACTATTAGAGATAAGGAAATCATACTACACTTTGATCCCATTTCGGTGGCCAGGGATTGAAGAAAAGCTTAACACACATAGTTGCTCAGTTTATGAATGCTGAATGTTTCTTTATAAGGAAACTGCTAATATTACCATTACAGTTCTGAGAGGAAAGTTTCTAATCTTAAGTGTATGAAATATGACTAGATTGAACAATTGTATCAATTGTTTGCCCTAAGAATTGTCAAAAATGTAAAAATATACGCAGTTGTTGAAACTTTTATCTTGCCTAGCGGCAAAGATATTGTTATCTGCATGTTGGAAGAAAAGGTTATAAAAAAACTGCCGCTAATCAAATTATCCTGTTCGCCGAGAAATAACTGACATGTTAGATGCTAATTTTTTAAAAATCAAATCATGTCAGAAATCGAAGACGCTCTGCAAAGTATCTCTACTACGCAAATTGACGAGCCCTCAGACATATTAGCTGCTTAGATACTTGTATGCGCAAAATACGTAAAGGATTCCTTTTTTTAGAGAAGAAGATTTTTTTTTCAATGTATGGAGAGCACAACAACATCCTTCTGAAGAACTACATCTCTGCTCTCCTCTTGATTCTTCCTGGGTACGACGATAAACTACATCCGGCAGCAAGGCCACTGATAGGAAGATTGGAGGTTTTGAGGAGCGTGGAACCACCTCTTAACTGCTGTTATTCTCAGGTCCACCCTGATCCGGGATGGTAGTACCTGTTAGGGGGTCTCAGCTATGGACAAATAGTGAACCCCCCCAAACAAAAATCAACAGTAAATTTCTATAATAAAATAACCAATAATACATATTTATAGCAAAATGACAATCAATGCAACACTAAGCAAGATATACAAATACATTTTATGGTAAAATTATCACAATTCATTTTATGATTATTTTATTTATCAACAATACATTTTATGATTTACAAACTATATATCTAAAAAAACGTGCCTTTACCCTGAAAGTATAAAATTACGTTTAAAATATCTGTAGTTGAAAGCATAAAATTACGTACAAAATATTCAACATGAAATAAAGCATAGAGGTTGATATGGCGTTAAACAAAATCAAACAACCAAACAACAAACATGAAAGAACTCTTCATTAGAACTCTTTCATGACATTAGTCCATATAATATCCTACAATTTCTTAAGGAAATCAAACTATATTCCAAAATATAACTTCAACATAAAACATACATATTACCGCCTCTATTAATTATGTCCACGTAAACATGTATATGCTGAGTATCATCTACCATGTATTCACTTGTGAAAGCAGAATAACATATATCGTATTTTTATTACTTCAAAACTCCCAAGAAAATTAAATGCCCCATAAGAAGTTGATATGCTGTTAAACAAATCAATCAATCAATCTTATATATTTTTATGTTTGAGCCTGATTGATAGAAAAGAAAGACAGTTTAATGTAACTAAAATATTAGAATTGGTGCTTTATCCATGGAAGCATGGGATAGATAAGTAAGTTTTAAGGAGAATAGAAAGTAAAAGGAAATTGTTGATAATAAGAAGTCTCTAGCTGAAATCTTTGGTTTATGTAGCGAGGAAAGAAGACTTGAAAGTACTAGACCATCATTTCTAGTAAGAAAATACTTATCTTCCAGCTCAGAAAATCGTCATTTGAAATCCTCCTTTTAACTGGGCTCTAGTACTGGCTGTATATCTGTCAAGACAGGTGGATCTCTTTAGCAATGGAACATGGTTTTCAGTTTGACTTGGATCACGAATAGATTTCAAAGTTGGCAGATTAAAAAAAAAAAAAGAAAAATTATCGTCTCCTTATGTTGTTAAATTAATAAATCGATATTTTCTGAAATAAAAAAAATCTTTCCCCAAAGCGTTTACCTACCTTTCGAGAGAAATTAGTCACTGGTGTCGCTGACTGCCACGCCATAATTACAGTTTAGCGACATCAGTTTGTTGCTTATGGTGAAAAAGTAAGGAAATTTAATGACTAACAAAAAAATATCGATTAATTACTTAAACCTAAGCAACATTTAAAATCAATATCTGACGTATAAAATGGCGTATAAAGTAGCATACAAATAATTTATAAAATGACATATAGCATATATGTTATATGTCATTTTATATACATTATATGATATAACGTATAAAATGACGTATAGAAATAGCATATAAAAATTACGTAATTTGATTCTTGTTTAAATATTTAGTTCTGGATTCGACTGCACGATAATTTCGTCTTAATATTCTTAAAGATAACCACAGAAATTTTGTCTGGGCTGGTGGCTTTGTTAGGGTCAAGAGTTTTGATAAGTCTTGAGACTTCTCTTGCTGTAATGAAAATATTACTGAGATTGTGCTCAGTAAGACGTGAGGAGTTGGAGAGGGGCTGCGCTTTGTCATCTAACGTTGAGTTTGAGACAAAGATCGAGTCGAAGACCTTAATTTTTGCCTATCGAGGAAGATATAATCTCGGTGCCATAACAGTTTTACTCTGTTCATAAAGTTTTTCTCGTCTGAGTCGATCCTTCAAATCTATAAATCAACCATCCGTCCTTGCATGGAATATTACTGCCATATATGGTCTGGTGCCCCTGCTGTACATCTCGAGGTCCACGACAAAATCCAGAGACGGATAGGCAATGTGATAGGTCCCGATCTGGCATCTAGTCTACAAATCGCTATCCCACAAGACGTTCCGTGGCTTCCCTCTGTCTCTTCTACAAATATTTTCACGGCAAATATTCCGACAAGTTACTTTCGCTGATTCCCAGACAGTATGAATTTAAACGAGCTATCGAGGCTGGCATCTTGGTCCCACCCTTTCACTGTCAAAACTGCTAAATGCTTGTGAAACTCTCTTCCTTTTACTTGCTTTTCTGATGACTATAATCTTAAAAATATTCAAGTAAACTTTTTCCTCGTCTTTCTCTGTATCCTTTCCTCAAACATACCCCTTTACTCTTGTTCTCAATCCTCTGTAACCCCCTTGCGTGCTAGTGGCACTCCCGACTTGCTTGGGGTGAATTGCTTTAATATATATATATCCCAAATTTTTTTACTACTTTAATATAACATCGAAAACCGAAAAGAATAAATACATATATAAAATAAAAAATGTAAATGAAAAGCAAGTAAAATAAATTAACCCAAACAAATAAATAAATAAACAAGCTACTCACACCAAAATAACCGCCAGAATAGTTTACCCACAATGCACCACTGACTCGTATATATAAATAGTTGAGAAAAATTCAACACTCGCGGCCTGACGATTGCATCTAGCATGAAACAGCGTGTCGCCTCTGAGTGTTGACTTCAATATATATATATATATATATATATATATATATATATATATATATATATATATATATATATCATTGAGACTTAATGTCACTGTGTTCGATTTGCCAAGGAAATAACTTCTTGATAACATTTTCAGCCTGGAGAAATGAGCCCATCATGCAGCGCCGTTAGGAAGCGCCCAAAAATGATACCACGGGCTGACCCAGGCCTTTTGAGCAAAATTAGGTAGATGAAACACTTGAAAGCCGTCGATGGCTGTGCTGGAACGGAGGCACAATTCATTGTGACCGACAAATTGAACATACTTGCCTCGTTCAAATGCTGATCATGCCAGATTTGCACTCTAAGAAACTAATTAAGATCCGCTCAGTATAATTAGAGTATAAATCACAGGTTGGCTTTGTGAGTTTTGACAAACCTAAGCAAGTGTTTGCAACAGGAAACAAGTAGTGAGTCATTATATATATATATATATATATATATATATATATATATATATATAATTATTTGTTTAAAAATATGATTATTTTTAAATAAATAAATAATTATATTTAGGCTCCACTTTTGTATAGAGCACTGTTTTTTAAAAATAATAACAAAAATACTAAAGAACTTTGGATTATTTACCTAACCAGTTCTTCCTTATTTTCTATATATTTTCACACAGACGCACGCACACACACACACACACACACACACACACACACACACATATATATATATATATATATATTATAATAATATTTTTTGTTTAAAAATATGATTCCTTCGCTACATAAGAGTTCTCATGTTTCAAAAACGTGAGCCGAAATCATCCTGTCTGGAATTAATTCTCCAGACACAGAACGACTGTTGGCGCGCCATAAAAATATCCTTCACTGGGAACCAACTAAAGGATGACCGTAAACATTAGCCTTGAAATGGATACCCTACCCAACCTTAGCAAAACCTCTCAGAGGATGATGAATCTACTGATAAGAATTAACTCCCTGACCACTTAAAGAATGAAAATAGTATAGCCACTCCCACAATAACAAATTCTGTAAAAATACACGTAAACCGAGAGATAGCTTATTCCTAAAATTTCGCTTGAAGATGAAACGTGACTAAACACCTCAATCCAACTTAATTTTATTAATTATTTGGATGATTTCGGCTCACGTTTTTGAAACATGAGAACTCTTATGTAGCGAAGGAATCATATTTTTAAACAAAAAATATTATTATAATATAAGCTCTACTTCTGTATGGAGCACTGTTTTTTAAAAATAAAAACAAAAATACTAAGGAACCCCGGATTATGCACCCAACGTGTTCTTTTCTATTTTCTGCATACCTGCACAAGGATACATATATATATATATATATATATATATATATATATATATATATATATATATATATATAAAATCATTTTAAACGTTACTTTTAGTGGATACCCATAATTGAGTAGACGCTCCGTTTATTTATTATTTTCGTATCCTAGACTGAATATTTGAGAAGTAGAAACCGTTGGATTAATAAATAAAAAATCCATTACTTCTTTAGAAATATATATATATATATATATATATATATATATATAGGCTGCAGCAGAAATACCTCCGACATGTACCTCCCAGAAATAGCTTCCACATAACTGTAAGATTTTAGCTACAGGGTGCGGCAGAAATACCAGCCACATTTTCAAGTGTCACCTGTGTGATGTTAGTGAACTTAGTTAAGTGATAATGGTGTCTTATTCCGGGATGCATTTCTACCGCACCCTGTAGCAAATGTCTTACCATTGTGCGAGGTATTTCTGGGAGGTACACGTGGGAGTATAACTTAATATAAGAATAACGAAAATGAGAGAATTGCTGATACCTCCTGACGAGTGGACCAAACGATTACAAAAGACCGTCTAAGAAACTGTGAAGTCGATGTACTAAATATATTTGTATTTTATATATATATATATATATATATATATATATATATATATATATATATATATATATATATATATATATGTATGTAAAAGAAAAAACGACTAATATAAACAGTCACCTGCTGATTCCCCTGACGACAGGGCGGAGTGGTTGCTGGAGGATTCGTCTGCGAAAGTTTGGTATCGGGATGCTGAAGAAAACACCAATCAGCCAAATGTCAAAATTTATATTTGTATTAATTCTCTCTCCCCCTATTTTTATTTCTCTCTGTGTGTCTGTCTCTCCCCCTCTCTCTCTTCATATATATATATATATATATATATATATATATATATATATATATATATATATAAACCTGGATGATGCCTGAGTAATATTGTTCCTCCTAAATTAATGCAAATAGGCACGCATGCAATTGTTTCTACGCATAAGAGAAGAGGCGATAAGAATGAAAATAACAACCGTACCAATCCTCCAGAATGTATTCAATGAACCCATAGTGGAATAATTAAATTCCTTCATTGACGTCAATCTAAGTGTTAAAGAAATCTTCGCACTGGAATAAAGGCCTCCTTATTTAATTAAAAACAACAGACTATAAAATTAAAAAGAAAATACATCTAAATTAATAAAAAAAAAATAACAAGGTCATATCCCGAAAAAAAAACTGCTATCATCTGCAGCAAGTATTTAGAAATTGCTCTCTACACTTTACTCTTTACAAATAAATCCTCTGACAACAGTGGGTCTATATTTAGGAAAATAAGTGACGTTGATCTGAATAATAGAAAGAGAAATACATTTTGCAGATTATCTACCTTAGACTTCATCTTATATAATTATATTATTTTTGCTGAAGTTGTTTTTAACGCAATATTATCTGCATATACAAGATGCGGCGGGGGCACTTCGACGTGGTAAAATGTTTACCAAGCGTGGCTGGCTATGTCAATTACGACTGAATATTGAGTTCGATCCTAAGTGGGGGTTTCACACTTTCGGCCTTATGCTACATCTAAGCTGCCCTTAGAAAATCATATGGCTACGTCGACGTGGTGTAATGGTAAACAAGCTTATGACTGAAAAGTACGTTATATCTTCACTAGATAACCCCCTACTTTCGGCCTTGTGCCACATCTAAGCTACGCTTAGTAAATCATTGTATCAGATGCAGAAGAAATACCACCCACACATTCTTCTTCTTTATGTGCCATATCCCCTCAGGACGTAACCGATGATGGATCTCCACAACTTCCTACCTCTTGTAGCTCTTAATAAACTTTGTCTTCCTGCTATTTCTACTAAACTTTGTTCTAATATCAATTTACTCAAGCTCGTTAGGTATGTTATGCGTTGTTTTCCTCTGTCTCTCTTGCCCTCTGTCTGACTCGTGAGTGTCAAATTATCCAAGCCCTCCCCATTTTGTGCCCTAGAAACCGTAACTGTCTCTTCCTGATGTTAAGTATAAGTTCTCACTTAGTTTCCATTTTCTTAAAAAAAATTGCCGTTGCTTCCAGGTTCGGTCCATGGTATTGTCAGCATCCTTCTGTAGAAATTTCAACTGCCTCTCTCTGATGTTAAGTATATTTTTTCCTTTTTGTTTCCATTTTCTCTAAAACCTCGTTGTTTCTCACATGATAGGTCAATTGTATCCTCAGCATCCTTCTGTAGAAATTTCAACTGCCTCTTCCTGATGTTAAGTATAAGTTTCCTTTTTGTTTCCATTTTCTCTAAAACCTCGTCTTTGGTCACATGATAGGTCAATTGTATCCTCAGCATCCTTCTGTAGAAATTTCAACTGTCTCTTCTTGAAGTTAAGTATAAGTTTACTTTTTGTTTCCATTTTCTCTAAAACCTCGTCGTTGCTCACATCTTCGGTCCATGGTATCCTCAGCATCCTTCTGTAGAAATTTCAACTGCCTCTTCTTGATGTTAAGTATAAGTTTACGTTTTGTTTCCATTTTCTCTAAATCCTCTTCGTTGCTCACATGTTCGGTCCATGATATCCTCAGCATCCTTCTGTAGAATTATATTTCTATTGTTTCACGTCTTCTCTTCATCTTTGAGATCGTCCAGCACTAACCGCCATACAGGAGGACAGTTATCACATGGCAGCGAAATTTTCCTATTTCTTATTACTCTGATTAGCTTTTAGAATGCTTCCATGGCTATCCCAATACGCCTTCGAATTTCAGTGTCACACTTCCTGTCCTCTTTTAAAACAGTTTCTAGATATTTAAATTTCAGTACTTGTTTGATTTGGGCACCTCGGATTTGCAGTTCGCACTTTGGTCGCATCCTTTTGCCAACAACCATGCTTTCTTTCATGGAGTTGATGTTTAATCCTTTCATCTCGCTTTACTTCACCACCTGCTGCAAGAGTTTTGTAGTTAGATAAAGACACCATTGATACTAATGCCTTTCCATTACGTGGGAGGTATTTCTAGCGGGTATATGTGGGAGCTATTTCTAGGGGGTATATGTGGGAGCTATTTCTAGGAAGTATATATGGGAGCTATTTCTGCCGAACGCTGTATAAATTGCCAAGTGTATTTCAAGTGTTATTATTATTATTATTATTTTTATTATTTTTATTATTATTATTATTATTATTATTATTATTATTATTATTATTATTTCCTTTGATTTCTGTTGTATACTGATTTCTTACTTGTTCCCAACCTGAGGTCAAAAATAGCCTGATTATATTTTCCACACTATATTTGTTTCTTAACTGCTGTTGTTCCTAGATCCGCCATAACCTGGGGTGGTAGCACTTGTTAGGGTCCCATCTATGGGCAAATAATGAACCCCAGACAAAAACAAAACACTGTGAAAGTATAGAAACATTTTTATAGTAAACATACCAGCAATACATTTTTATATAAAATAATTGCCAACAATACATATATATAGTAAAATAACCAACAATGCATTTTATAGTAGATATAGTAGAATTACCAACAATACATTTTATAGCAAATTAACCAACAATGCATTTTATAGTAGATATAGTAGAATTACCAACAATACATTTTATAGCAAAATGACCAACAATACATATTATAGTAGATATAGTAGAATTACCAACAATACATATTATAGTAGATATAGTAGAATTACCAACAATACATATTATAGTAGATATAGTAGAATTACCAACAATACATATTATAGTAGATATAGTAGAATTACCAACAATACATTTTATAGCAAAATGACCAACAATACATATTATAGTAGATATAGTAGAATTACCAACAATACATATTATAGTAGATATAGTAGAATTACCAACAATACATATTATAGTAGATATAGTAGAATTACCAACAATACATTTTATACCAAACTGACCAACAATACATTTTATAGTAGATATAGTAGAAGTACCAACAATACATTTTATAGTAGATAAAGCTGAATTACCAATATTACATTTTATAGCAAAATGACCAACAATGAATTTTATAGTAGATATAGTAGAATTACCAACATAACATTTTATTTGCAGCTAATACAATTAAGTTCAAAATATATTTCGTTGAATAAAATTGTTCAAAATATTTAGAGTTCAGTAATAAATAATCCATAGAGGTGTTGATATGCCGCTAAACAAAATCAACCAACCAACTGAGGATTTATGTAAAAAAATAAAACAACCTAAAAGCACATGTTTTACAAATAAAGCCCTTCGTAATGTGTGAGCTGTACTTTTGAGTACAGTATGTTGTATTTCTGTAGGGTATTTGCCAGCTGGGATTCTTTCAATGAGTCTATTAGAACTTTTTTCCATTCAAATCCAGGGTCCCAACCGCAACTGAAATTCTTGATGCCTTCATATGCCATATTTTTTTAGATTTCCACTTCAAGATCAATCTTCAATCTGCAGGGACTGCCATGACAATAAGGAAGCATATTCTGTTCTTGTGATCTTTGATCATGATGTCTGGACGTTTACCTTTGATTGTTCCGTCTGTAAAGTCCCATAAAATTGTTACAAGTCCTATCTCTGTAACCGGGTCTAGGTGATGTTCGTAACAGTTTCTTGCAGTTACCTTCCCGTAAAAGTTGCATATTTTTGCATATTATTATTATTATTATTATTATTATTATTATTATTATTATTATTATTATTATTATTATTATATTTTTGTTGGTTTCTGTTTAGTAGAATAATATACCAAACATACATTGCAATTCGCAGGGATTGCCATGTTAATAAGAAAGCACATTCTGTTTGTGTGGTCTTTGATCATTAGATTATTCCCCGTAGACTCCGTATGAAACAGGGTCGGGTAGCTGTTTCCCGAGACGAGACTCTACCCTTCGACCTAGCCTCGTCTAGGGATCCTTTCTGCCCAGAGGCAGGGAGTTTGACCAGCACAGCTGGAGACGAATCTCCAACTGCAGGATATCTACCAACCGCTCCATGCGATCAGATGTGGCACAAATCCGAATTTAATGTGGGGTATCCAAGCCCGTAGTCTCAGCGAAAAATTTCCCGTATTCCCCGTATAAAACGGGGTCGGACTGCTGTTTCCCGAGACGAGACTCTGTCTTTCAACATAGCCTCGTCTGGGGATCCTCTCTACCTGGAAGCAGAGATTTTGGCCAGCACAGCTGGAGACGAATCTCCAAATGCAGACCAATATACGGTATTTACTACTGTATTTATGTGAATGGGGACAGACCCATTATCATCCGTAAGTATTTCACAACAATTATTATATCCGTAATGTCTACACCAGTGATTCCCAAAGACGGGGAGTAAGAAGTGGACAACCAGAGGGTGGCAGTGGCACATTTGTAACATAACGTATACCACACACATACAATGCTCCTGAAGTGTGTCTTGCTTTCACTTTACAGTGTATTCTATTTATATAACAATTATTACCAAAATACTAAATACTAATATACTTATTTGACATACGAGCACCAAGAAAATCCAATCAATGCTTGACTACACATTTCTGTGTTTTGATACGCAACAAAGCGGTAACTCCAAAAGGTTTGGAAATCACTGGTCTACACTGTACATGTGTGGGTAGAAGTATAACGGATATCGGTGTGGAAAGTGGAATCGTCAATCCGAGTTCAAACTCTAGCCTAGTCCGTTGTGTTCTCTATCTTGGGAAAGGCATAAATCCATCTCTTCTTCCTCGAATTGCGGATTAAATTGCAAAGTAGACTAAGCTCTCTAGCTGTGGGTGGTAAACAATCCAAAAAGAAGGAAACCTCTGAATTCCAAATCTTGGAGAAGACAACGCGGAAATTGAAAAATGTTTTCCTGAACAGGATCCTGTTCTCTCTAAACTCTACAATAAATGTCATACTGTTTCTGGCTTTTCTCCTTGTTGGATATCCTCTACCACTTTTTGGTAAAAGTACTAAAGGCTCTAATTAACTCTGAATCTCATTTGGCAGGGTCTTCTTTCAGATATCCAATATGACTTTCGGATCTCTAGGTCAACTGCACATGTATTAAATATTAGTGCTCAAAATTCTATCAAGCTTGGGATAAGAATGAAGAAGCTAGGACTGTTTCTTTGGATATCTCAAAGTCATTCTTCACAATTTGAATATATATGGTCGAATTTTAGAAATTATTCAATCCTTCTTATCGAATCCCGAAATGAAAGTTATCTCGAACGGCCACTCTTCTAGATCGTTGTTCTTAATTTTCAACAACAAAAGGAATCTGTGGAGAGCCATGATCGCCGACGTCTTGATAGGACATGCTCTTGAAAACAATAGAGACGGCAATGGGAAACCAATCCACTGTTTTTCCAAAGAATGAATCGCAATTCACCGATAATAAAGAAAAGGAATATGAGCCATGAACGCCTACGTCATGAAAGAAGATGGCGTTGAAAGCCATGGAGTAGGCAACAGGAAAATAATCCACTGTTTTCCTAAGAATTCATGACAATTCACCGATAATGAAAAAAAAAAGGAATCTGTGGAGAGCCATTATTGCCTACGTCCTGAAAGCAGATGCCATAGAAAATAATAGAGAAGGCATCGAGAAAACGACCCACTGACATTCCTAGGAATGTATAAAAATTCACAGATAGTAAAAAAGGAATCTTTGGAAAGCCTTGATCTCTTACACCCTGAAAGGAGATGTCACTGAAAACCATAGAGAAGGCAACGGGAAACCACCCCTGTCTTTCCTAAGCGAAGATTCTGGCTCGTAAAATATTGAAGAAAACACAACTGGTCCTCAACATACGGGCATTTTGGAAACGAACAGCTCTCCTACAGATGAGATATTACTCAGTGTGCCTTCAAGTCGAAACATTTTTGGTGATGGTGGTGGTGTTTGGAGTGGCGGCGGCTGTAGTGGTAGTTATGATGATGATAATGATAACTGAATTACCCATAAGACGATGCAAGTGATCATTTGACAAATTGATTTGTTGCAATGTTGTCTTCATTATTATTATTATTATTATTATTCGTTATTTGCTTTTTATGGAGAATTGGAGAGAAAGTAAGTTCGTTTAGCGGAGAATTGAGATCACATTTGGGGAAAAATGTCATGCAGTGCCTTGGTGTTGTCACTAATGGGTTGGTCGCGGGGCCTGTTTACAAAATGGTGGGAAGATGGGGAAAGAAACGAAGGTATGGGCAAAATGAGAAGCGCAGAAGGCAAAACTCCAACGACTGAAGATCGATATTAAAAACTGTTTGCAGAGGACAAATTAATGGGACACGAGCTAACGACCACTCCTTGCTCAATAGACGAATAAATAAAACGAGAGAGAGAGAAACGAAGGTACCCGAGATTTTACATAAATACAAATGTACTGCGCGCTATGAGCAAGAATTAGGAAGATTTCTTTGGGCCAGTCTAGAAATGAGATAGGCTCGCTTGCCTTTAATCGCTACATTCGAAAGACTGACTTTTTTACAGATTTTTTTCTACCATGGTATCTGCTCACAAATCATTATGGTGATTTCTTTTTCCTTTTAGGAGGTAGAGACGGTGTGAATGGATCGTTGGCGTCAAGCATCCATTGAAGTTGACATTAATCAAGATATTAGTGGTAAATCACGCCGGATACACACATAGAATAAATACCTGCATCTGCATTATTCTAGTTAAATGCAGATGCGTAGTTACTGTATAAACCATAGGTTGGTTCTGTAGGTGATCATGAAACGGGAATGTGCCTGGGCGGATGCCTGCAACAAGAATCAGCTAGCAGCTCTGTCAAAAGGGTGTAATTAAAAATCAAGCTTTCAGTCACTATATATATATATATATATATATATATATATATATATATATATATATATGATAAAATATAGTTTTAAGTTATGCTATATTTATAGGTTAAAGTGCTCAATAGCAGGGATAGAGGGTATGTAAATATAAAAGTTGACATTGATATCAGCACCCAGAGGCGACACTCTGTTTCATGCTAAACGCAATCGTCAGGCCATGTGCGTTGTGTTTTTGCTCGACTTTTTATATATACAAGTCAGTGATGCATTGTGGTTTTACCTTCCTAGACCAAGGCAAAAACAAACTACTAAATAAACGATCAGAACTCATCTCAGAATGCAAACACGAAGACTGTGCAAGTTAAAAATCGAAAACTGAAAACGAACAAAAATAAATGTAAATAAAATAAAATAAATAAACAAAAGTAAATAAAATAAATTAATTCGAACAAAGAAATAAGTAAATAAATAAACAAATTAAAAAACCATGCCTACCAAAATAACCGTTAGAATAATACAATAGATTAACCACAATGCATCACTGACCTTTATATATAAAAAGTCGAGCAAAAACAGACTGTACATGACCTGACTATTGCATTTAGCATGAAACAGACTGTCCCCGGTGCTTGTTGAATTTAACGTCCACTGATATATATATATATATATATATATATATATATATATATATATATATATATATATAAGGGAATTCAGAGCAGCATCAATCCATCCAGCTCTGATCGCAAATAACAACTTAAAAGAGACTGTTTGACCAACACAAAGACTGACCAAAATTCATGTTAAAAAAATTAAAAAACAAATGCAAACTGCAGACAAAAGTTCATTTTCTCCATCAGGACATTCATTTCTGTAGTTCACTGCTACCAACAAGCAGGAATTTTTTTTCTCCTGATGATGGCTATGTTGTCCGAAACTAGTCGAGGAATCTAAATGAAATAATAATAAAAACGAAAGAATATTAATATACAACCCAGTGTGTCTGAAGATTTTAATTTTTTAATATTTTTTATTGTTCAATATACATACATACATACATACATATATATATATATATATATATATATATATATATATATATATATATATATATTCAAATACATCCTTTCTTTTTTATGCTTTGGCACATATTATCAGTGATGTTTTAGCCGAGGTTCATTAGGGATTTCGGGTCTTTCAACATCATACGCCCTTTTTCCACGTTGACCAACCGATACTGATCAGGTATCGACTTGTGTGCCATCCATCAGCTACAACTATTTAATCACACACTGCGACTCTTCTTGGTAATTTATAATCCAATCACGGATAACTTCCGATCCAACAGCAATTTGCGATACGAGTTGGGATCAAAGGTAGACCAAATATGGATTGGAATCCGACAGAATGATACGATAAAGAACAAATATGAAACGTTTATCCATCTAACATGTTTCACTTTTATTAAAGTTTCATCAGAGAATGAGATATGTAGAAAAAGAAGAAAGAAAGTCCTGTATTTTTATTTTGGGGTTGTTTCATTTTCATTGGTTAATTGAGGTTTCACATGCATTCGACATGTTAGTATAATTTGTGGCGTTCCGAATTCAAAGAGAGACGAAGTTTCAAGAATTCACCGTATTCCAAGCCTAACAGAAAAATCGTAGTATTGCTTTATGTATGGAAGTGTATAATAATCTGGGTTTCAGATGATAATCTATATTCGTAAGTGTGTGTGTGTTTCTTTCTTTCTGTTGTAACCTAGGGAAGGTTACTGAATAGAATAATCAAACGAAGATTGGTAATGAACAATAATACTTAGGACAAGAACAACACATATAAGATTCGCCAGCGATGCGTAGAATTAATAGTCAACTGCTAGAAGTAAGTCAAGTGAATTCCACAATGAATCTCCAACTGCAGGATATCTACCAACCGTCCACGCGGTCAGATGTGGCACAAGGGCGAATTTGATGTGGGGTCTCCGAGCCCGTAGGCTAGGCAAAAATTCCCCGTAGACCCCATATAAAACTGTTTCACGAGATGAGACTCCTCAATTCGACATATCCTCGTCTGGGTATCCTCTCTACCCAGAGGCAGAGAGTTTGACCAGCACAACTGGAGACGAATCTCCAACTGCAGTCCAACATACAATATTTACTACTGTATTTATGTGAATGGGGACATACTCATTATCGTCTGTAGGTATGCTACAACACTTTCTATCTATTTATCTATCTCAGTCCGTATTTCTTCCGTTCTATCATATCTTTCTATGTATCCATCTCATTTTCTTCATCTTCTTTCTTTATCTATCCATCTAAATTTGTTTTTCTATCTCATATTTTATGTTCTTCATATCTATCAATCTTTCATTTTCTCTTTCTATCTTACTATCTCAGTTTATTTTATCTATCTATCTATCTATCTATCTATCTATCTATCAGTTTGTCAATCTATTTTTCTCAGTCTGTTCATATATATCTATTTACTAGGTTGAGACAAAAGTTTTTTCGTACTTCAAGCTTTAATTAATAGTTCAAACAAATTGCGATTGACCAATGCCGGGTAGCGAGCTTTCAAAGCGTCATATACCCCGCTGCAGTTGTTGAGCATAAAGGTCAGCATTCACCGCATGTGCATCTCAGCTCAACGCCCCTTCGAAATTCCACCAAACTCACAACATGACCTGTTAAAACGGCCGTTTTTTTACTACAGATTCTGAAGCCTTGACAGAACGACGCAACTTGTTTCTCTTACTACAAAAATTGATCCATTTTTTTTTTCATCCCCAGTCACATCACGATGCCCCAAATGTGCATCGTCAGGATTTGGCAACAGTGACAGGACCCAAAGAGTGTGAGTTCAATACCCGGTTATGGCAGTGGAGAACTTAATTAACAGGAGATAACTGATAACTGACATCCATTAAACATGGCACGTAGAACTAGAACAGTCTACCCCAGTGAGCGAAATAAAGGGTTCAGTTCGACATTCCAACCACCTGAACGGCCGAAACGTTGTAATAAATATGGCAACAAAGATGAGGACAATAGTCCGAATAATGTAAATAGTGCCCAACGTATTTATTTAGATGGGAGAATTTGGAGAAGGTAATTAACAGGAGATAACTGATAACTGACATCCATTAAACATGGCATGTGGAACTAGAACAGTCTACCCCAGTGAGCGAAATAAAGGGTTCAGTTCGACATTCCAACAACCTGAAGAAGGCCGGAGCGTACAACGATCGAAACGTTGTAATAAATATGGCGGCAAAGAGGAGGACAATAGTTCGAATAATGTAAATAGTGTTGGCAACAGTTGTTTGCAAATGTTCGCGCGTTGTTGAGCCTGGACATTGGTCAGTTCCTGGTGAACTTCTCGACAGCGTCTGTTCACAGGGCCAAGCATATGGAGGTGTCGAATGATGCTTATTTGTGAAGGACAAAGTCCTGTACGAGTGTTTGTGCTTGGCTGATGTTCAACCATTTCGGGCAAGGCCTCATCCTTAACACCAGGTCTCCCTGACCTAGGTTTATCTTCGAGGCTGTTGTCACCTTCCTTGAAACATCTGGAACCATTTTGTGCTACATATTCCATGACATTTCCTGCGACTTCCACACAATTAATTCATTTTGTCGCTGCCCTTGCAGTCAGTTCCATATGTTGAGTGAAATGCTGCTAATTACAACTTATTTCACCACTCATTACCAAATCTGTAAAATAATGAACAAACAATTAATGTTTATATGTTATAAACGAAGATAAAAAAAAAAACAATTCAGCAACAATTGGACAACAAATTGTATCAAAATAATAATATCATATGGAAGTACAAGTTGCGAAACATCAGTAGTGAAAATCAGTTGTTCATATCTATCACTGTCTGTTCATATCCATCTGCCTATCTATCTATCTATCTATCTATCTATCTATCTATCTATCACAGTCTGTTTATATTGTTTATATCTATCTATCTATCTATCTATCACAGTCTGTTTATATCCATCTATCTATCACAGTGTTCATCTATCTATCTATCTTATCTCAAACCGTTCATATCTATCTATCTATCTATCTATCTATCTATCTATCTATCAATCTATCTATCTATCTATCTATCTATCATCGTCTGTACATAACCAACTACCATAGTCTGTTCATATCTATCTATCTATCTATCTATCTATCTATCTCTCTCTCTCTCTCTCTATATATATATATATATATATATATATGTACATAGATAGATAGATAGATAGATAGATAGAGATGAACAGACTATGATAGATATGAACAGACTAAGATAGATAGATCAATAGATAGATATGAACAGACTGTTATATATATATATATATATATATATATAACAGTCTGTTCATATCTATCTATCTATCTATCTATCTATCTATTGATCTATCTATCTATCTTAGTCTGTTCATATCTATCACAGTCTGTTCATATCCATCTATCTATCACGGTCTGTTTATATCTATCTATCTATCACAGTCTGTTCATATCCATCACAGTCTGTTCATATCTATCTATCTATCTATCTATCTCAGGCTATTCATATTTATCTATCTATGTTTCTCTGCTTATATCTATCTATAAAGAAATTATTAAACGAATCTGAGGAAAGGAAGAAAGTATGAAACTGAGATTCAGTCGATCAATCGATATCTGTCGATTGATCGATTAATCTCAGTTTCCTTATATTTCTTTGTTTTCATATCTTTCAACTTTTTTGTTCGCTCTTATTTCGTTATTATCGCTATCTACATAATACATTTGAATGCATATTTACAAATTTGAACTTTGTCTGGCATAGGGAAACAATGTCTGGGACATCCATTTGAATCGAACTCATTCCACTAGCAATGAATAGGTGACTAATTTGTCCATTATAGTTCTAAAACACATGCTTATATATTTGTATGTGTACGTGCTTGAGAGAAAGTGTGTACATGTGTGGGGCGGTTAAAGCCATGCGTGGTATAACGTACTGGAACAATAAATTAATATGATCGAGGAAATGATATGAAAACGAGCAATATCTTGTTTTGTATTCTATATCAGGTTTTTCTCTTTCGCCATTAAATATCTCGATTGATTCGTTGTTTGACCTTCGGGATGAAACATTTACACAGCTATCATCAAACAAGCTGAGCATGTGAATTCGTGCAGGAAGTCATAAATCAAAAGAAGAAAAGGGTAAAAAAATGAAAAGGTCGACGTAAAAAAAAGAAAGAAAAAAAAAGAAAAAGAAAAAAAGAAAACAGCCAATGCTGAAGAAAAAAGTACATAAATAAAAGCAACCAAAAAAAGAAAGAAAGAAAAAGACAGGACTAAATTATGAAATAAAATATCGATAAGAAAGAAAAATTGAAATTACAAATCAATATGGAAAGAAAGAAAGAAATATAATGACGCAAATATAAAACTGAAACGAAGGAAAGAACAAAATAGGAAATATTGTGAAAAGAAACAAAATGGAAGAGAAAGAAGTTGAATGAAAAAAATTATATTTTAGTAAAAAAAAAAGCTTCCGAATTTAATCACTAAAATATTTCTAATATTAACAAAACGCTTTTTTTAAATATTAACATGAAAGAAACAATGAAGAGAAAGACAAATGGTAAACGTAACACAATTTTCAATTGTTTCAAAAGACATAAAAATGACAAGAGCTCGATATTTCACTAAATGCCGAGGTTCGGCAAACGCCATGGCAATTTATGAATAGTCTTTAAAAGGATAAACTACAATTACATTTTATTCAATTATATGTTCACCATTAGTTGCCATTTATTAGACAGCTCTTCGACAGCCCTCGAGTAAAATTTTAATGCGAAAAAGTTTTCGATGAACTCTTGAAACTGGTTTTTGGCCAATGGTATGGTATAGGTTGATGTAAGACCAGACGAATATTGGGAGGGGGCATGAAATAAAACCAATAAATAAAATAATGATAAAGAATTTTTGTATGCTTCTATATTTTTTGTTTATAAATGATGTTCCATTAACTTGGACCGATTTTAATTGTGAATTAAGTTTAAGCGTCTAATGATTTTTTCTTTTTCTTTCAGATTTAACAATTTAAGTCTTTGGCAATTTCTAACCATGGAAAGATTAACAATCAAACAATGTGTTAAAGTTATCGAAGCCTATTACGAAAATAGTCGTTCAAACAGAATTTGCCCATTGAAAAATATGCCCATTGAACCCGTATAAACGGGTTCAGGGTCCGTTTACCTCGCCGAAAGAGAATCCGCCCTTCGGCGTAGCCTCTTTCGGGTTCCTCCCGCCCGAAGGCAGAGAGTTCAACCGATCAGCCGGTCGACCGATATCGACTTGAACTACTGACGATATTCAGTCACCCCCCCACTGAGGTATCGTGTGGCACAAGGCCGGTTATTTAATGTGGGATCTCCGAGCCCATGGGCTCGGCCCAAAAATATGTCCATTGAAACCGTATAAACGGGTTCAGGGCCGGTTTACCTCCCCGAAAGAGACTCCGCCACTCGGCGTAGCCTCGTTCGGGTTCCTCCCCGCCCGAAGGCAGAGAGTTCAACCGAACAGTCGGTCTGAAAGTGAGCGACTCACTATATTCAGCCACCCCCACACGAGGGTGTCATGTGGCACAAGGCCTTTTTACCATGGGCAGTCCGAGCCCGTGGGCTCGGCCAAAAATTTGCCCATTGAACCCGTGTAAACGGGTTCAGGGCCGGTCTACCTCCCCGAAGGAGACTCCGCCCTTCGGCGTAGCCTCCTCCAGGTTCCTCCCGTCCGTAGGAAGAGAGTACAACCGAACAGTTGTTCAAGTCAAAACTTGAGCGACTGACTCCTTGCCTACTCCTGAAGCGCAGTATTTATTAAGTATGGAATACTCCATTATTATTATTATGGGTAAGATCCCATAACAGATATATATATAAAGGGTGTTCCAATAACTTGGACCGATTTTAAATGTGAATTAAGTTTAAGTGTCTAATGATTTTTTTCTTTTTTAGATTTAACAACTTAAGTCTTTGGCAATTTCAACCATGGAAAGATTAACAATCAAACAACGTGTTAAAGTTATCGAAGCCTATTACGAAAATAGTCGTTCAAACAGAATTTGAATGAGAAATTCCCAGGTCGCATCATCTCTCGAAACAGTCAAATCAATTGGCCATCACGTTCGTGCGACTTGACGCTTTTAAATTTCTTCCTATGGGATCATCTCAAAAGTAAGGTCTATGCCAACAAGCCAACAACAGTTCAACAGCTGAAGTATGAGATAATAAGGCTTATTGGTGAGATCGAGGAGCAACTAAGCAGGGACGTCATCAAAAATTTCGACCATTGAGTGGAGTTGTGCCGCCGAAACCTATGCGGACATTTGGGAGATATTAATTTTCACACATAATTGCCATGACTTAAATAACATGATCCAATAGAGAAATAAATATTTTTTTCCAATAACACTGATTTATTTACTGCTGACTTTGATCCGTCTTAATGAAACACCCTTTATATTGAACACGCACCTTCATCGAAAAAATACACACAAATTTCACAACTTTGTTAACATCCACAGGGTAGAATAGACCAGACCAAACGAGCTCCAATTTTTCCCCGGTGTTATTTTTCTTGCATGTGGACTTGCGTTGTTATGTAGAACAACATTTCTTTTACTAATGAGCGAAGGCACTTTTTGACCAAATGTTTATTAGCACGTGACGAGTATTTTTTTTCAATAGGAGTCGATAGCTTCGCTTATCGCTCGGTTCACACACCTCCCAGGTATTTTAAACAGGTGGAGCTTTATCCATTGTTTTATGTTTAGGGTTGTGTTTCTGGTTCCTTCTAAAGTCTTCTCAATCTCTTTCACTCTCAGAGACCTCTTGCGTCTTACTGGCATTATCGCCTTGCTTGGGGATGAAATTATTTTTTTTTTGAATACATAAAAACGTGCATTTAGCGTCTCATTACGTTTTTGTTATGGTCCGGTTCCTTGTACCACGCTGATAGTCCAAGGTAGAACCAATAAAGATGAACTCAACACGTATATGGCATAACACAGATATATTACAAACAGTAATATATACAGAGAGGTAGAAAAGTGTTAGTACGAACAATCAGGTTTAGTAGTAATTGTCTGAACGCGACTCTGTTTCGGACTGCCTCTGACTCGACTGACTGACTCGCTCTGACTGACTAACAGACTTCTGACGGGCTTCACTCCAGACTTCAGACTGAACTCTAGACTTCAGACGGAACAGTATTTAGTCACTCCCCACCAGGAGGGCATCATGTGGCACAAGGCTGATTTAACGTGGGATCTCTGAGCCCGTGGGCTTGGCCAAAAATATGCCCTTTGAACCTGTATAAACGGGTTCCGGGTCGGTTTACCTCCCCGAAAGAGACTCCGCTCTTCGGCGTAGCCTCGTTCGGGTTCTTCCCCGCCCGAAGGGAGAGAGTTCAACCGATCAGCCGATCAACCTGTCGCCCGACTTCGGACTGAACTCCTGCTTCCTCTTGAGGCGCCGTATTTATTACGTATGGAATAGTCCATTATGTTATTATGGGTAAGGTCTCATAACAGTTTTAAGAGCTCCAGATGCAAGATGTGTTTTACGAATTGGAAATATAAACATCAAGCCGATGCAAAAGTTTAAAGATCTGGGGCGCATTTTAACAGAGGACGGATTATGTGACATCGAGATCCAAACACTCATTGGACAAGCAAAAGAAACATTCAAAAAAAAAAAATGTAGCAAGGTGCTGAGAAACGGAAAGTTTCTGTTAGAAGCAAATAAAAGAGTTCTGGGTTGCTATTCGGTATCCATTCTCTTATATGGCATTGAATGGTGGACAACGGATGAGGAAAAACGTAGCGGTAGCAGAAACGTGGTTTTGCAGAATGATACTGAATATTCTATGGACGGTTCAAGTAACCAACAAGAAAGTCTTAAAGAAAATGGCAACAGAATGGCAACACTTCTACCCAGAATCAGGGAAAGATAGTTGAAATTCCTTGACACAAAATTAGGTAAGATGACTTGGAAAATTTAACCCTCACGGGGCATACTGAAGGCAAGAGAGATAGAGGGAGACAGCGAACCTATTACCCTGACGTAGTTTGTATGAATAGATGGCGGAACGGGGCGGGGAAGCCTTTTAGCAAAAAGAGAAAAACTGCTATGAAGCACACGAGATTTGGAATTTGTGGAGAGCCATGATCGCCTATGTCCTGGATGTACCACATAGAAGAACAAGAAATGAATAATACCACGCCACGCGCAAAATACTACCTTTCTCCCTTGGAGGTTCGGGCTTGTCGATCTACCGTCTTTTGCAATAAACCTTGCCCTATGTTAGTGTACGCTTAATTATTCTTAACAGGCAAGTTTGTACTTACGTTCGTTTTATACGCATATATTGCACCCCAGAATGCTTCCTTGGTGATGTCTATTCTGGAGCCATAGAAAGTTTCGGGCTTCCATAACATCAGATTTTCTCTCCCATGTCTCAGGCGAGCGCGATCATTTCTTGATTAACACTCTGGCATATCTTACGCATGATTGCAAGAATTGTAACATTATTTGTACCTACTTAAATGAGAGCGATACATTCCTCATTACAATTGGTTCCACTGCAGGGAAATTACTTATGATTCAGCCTAATACTTTCCCAGACCATCACTGCTGAAACGAGTTCGATTCTTAATTCGTGCTCCACGATTGTAGCCTTGTGTCAGAATAAACCAAACTTCACGATCACGAATCCTGTAAACCATTAGATCTGTAGGGACACGACATTTACTACCCTACTCGTAGAAGCAGTTGTGTTTCTTGGATAAGATAGCTTGACGGAGCCCAGCACTACCCAGACTGGTTTGAATTCTCCTAGTCGAGGCGCCAACAAAGCTATAAGACCCAGTCTGTCCTGCTATTTATCCGTAGTTGAGGGAAAGGTATTAGCACGTAAGAGAATGTAATAAACTCGACTTAGTAAGTATCAATTTGGGGCCCTACTGTAATGCAATTGATATCACGTTCGTATCGCAGATTAATTCGTTAGAGTAGATGACCAACCTTGACTTTCGACATCGACGCAGAAGAAGATTAATTTTGGGTCTGGGAACGCTAAAAAAAAGATTCCTATAAAATTAATGATAAAACTTATGAATTGTCACTTTCTAGGTTCGAGCGCAGACAACTGAAATTGTTGAATGCGATACCGTGGATACGGGTGGATAATTATAATGAGTTTGTTTTTATTGATCAGACCAGCACGAAACGTAGTGCGAAACCTCGCGTCTACCATTCCGCTATTCTAACCACTGGCCTGCATATTTTCATAAAATATAAAGCCCAATGCCCTTTCGAAAGATCGCGTCTGAATGGATCAATAAAAAGCGAGTAATGTAGCTACACTACTATTAATTTGAGCGCTTTATCGTGGTGCAAGATCCAACCAACATGACTTGTAGTATTTAGTTCAAGCCTCACTGGGGATTTCATATTTGTGACCATATATCTAAACTAAGTCATATGGCACTACCTAAGTAGACATGTCCACTTATAAAAAATAGGAAAAAAATTTTCGCGGAATAATTTTTGTAGTTGAGAATTCGCTATTGACATTAGCACTGAAGCCACGACATTTGTCACAATAGGAAAATATTGATAATTTTTATCGATTTACAAAGGTGTGATATTCACAATATCGATACAGTGCAAAATCGATACCTGGGTTATTGAACATATCAGTTATTTAGAAATATCAAGTTTGAGATAGCGAATGATGCCATCCAAAAGCTAAGCAAAGTATTAAGAAACAGGAAAATATCATTAAAAACAAAGAAAACAGTACTTAACTTTCATATCAGTCCTCCTACATGGCAGTGAATGCGCGACAATCTCATCCCTGATAAAGAAGTCCACCTTGACAGCTGGGGCTGTAGAATACACCAAGTGTACCTCTGCATAGAGGTAAGACGCCCTCCCACCATATATATATAAAACATACATTTACCCTGAAAGTATAAAATTATGTATAAAATATCTGTAGTTGAAGGCATGAATTTTGCGTTCAAAATATATATAACTGAAGCCATAAAATTACATAGAAAATATTTACAGTTCGGCATTAAATAACCCAAAGAGATGTTGATATGCCGATAAACTAAAACAACCAAACTAAACAGATGAAGAAGAGACTTGAGATAGCTGAAATGTAACTCAACAGCAGGATGATGAGAATACCATGAACCGAATATGTGAGTAATGACGAAGTGTTAGAAAAATGCAAACAAAACGACTTAACAAAACAACTTAACATCAAAAAGAGACAGTTGACTTCTCTATGGCACGTAATGAGGAAAGAATGCTTTAAAAATTGACACCCACAAGATATGAGTCAAATATCAAGTGTAGATCAAATATGGATTAATGCACGTGATACATGATTGACCAATGAGAATCGCTCCAAACAAAATTGAAAATACTAAAGTTCTTTTTTATCTGTTTTTTTTTTCTGTCTGTTTGTTTTCTCTCAATCTCTGACTTTCATAGTTTTAAATGACCCATGAGAGGTTGATGGGCCATAAAATAAAACAACTAACAATCTCTGACGAAGCTTTAATAAAAGTGAAACACGGTTAGAATGATAAACGTTTCCTATTTGTTCTTTATTTTATCACAGGATATATCAAAGGCAAGAGAGACAGAGGAAAACGTACCTAACGAGCTTGTGTAAATGGTTGGGAGTATAAGGATTAGTTGTTTAAAAGAGAACTTGGTCAATAAAAAAACAGTAAGAGAGAAAGACGAAAGAAATATAGCAAAGCGAGAATCACTGACGTGTAAGCTTCAGATTACGAGTAACTTCATGTAGAAGTCGGATTATTACAGCAATCCATAGTCGGTCTGGGGATTATCCAATACTTTAGTTGTCAGTAATAACATGAGATGAACTTAGAATTATAAAATGTTACAAAATTAGAGATTAGCAATGGTTTTGCTGGTTTACATTGTATTTGTGATAAACTATTTGCATTTTTCATTAACGATTTAGAATTTATTTATGATTCACTAAATCATATTTATGATTTGCTATTTATATTATGATTATTATGATTACATATTATTATGATTTATCATACTATTTATTAGATCATATTTGTGATTCACTATTCGGATTTATGATTCGCTACTTATATTGTATTATGATTATTACGATTGCGTGTTATGATTTATCATACTATTCATTAGATCATATTTGTGATTCACTATTCAGATTTATGATTCACTATTTAGATTGTATTATGATTATTATGATTACATATTATTATGATTTATCATACTATTCATTAGATCATATTTGTGATTCACTATTCGGATTTATGATTCGCTACTTATATTGTATTATGATTATTACGATTACGTGTTATTATGATTTATCATACTATTCATTAGATCATATTTGTGATTCACTATTCGGATTTATGATTCACTATTTAGATTGTATTATGATTATTATGATTACATATTATTATGATTTATCATACTATTCATTAGATCATATTTGTGATTCACTATTCGGATTTATGATTCGTTACTTATATTGTATTATGATTATTACGATTACGTGTTATTATGATTTATCATACTATTCATTAGATCATATTTGTGATTCACTATTCGGATTTATGATTCGTTACTTATATTGTATTATGATTATTACGATTACGTGTTATTATGATTTATCATACTATTCATTAGATCATATTTGTGATTCACTATTCGGATTTATGATTGACTATTTAGATTGTATTATGATTATTATGATTACATATTATTACGATTTATCATACTATTCATTAGATCATATTTGTGATTCACTATTCGGATTTATGATTCGTTACTTATATTGTATTATGATTATTACGATTACGTGTTATTATGATTTATCATACTATTCATTAGATCATATTTGTGATTCACTATTCGGATTTATGATTGACTATTTAGATTGTATTATGATTATTATGATTACATATCATTATGATTTATCATACTATTCATTAGATCATATTTGTGATTTACGATTCGGATTTATAATTCTCTATCTAGATTGTATTATGATTATTATGATTACATATTATGATTTATCATACTATACATTACATAATATTTGTGATTCACTATTCGGATTTATGATTGACTATTTAGATTGTATTATGATTATTATGATTACATATTATGATTTATCATACTATACATTATATAATATTTGTGATTCACTATTCGGATTTATGATTCCCTATTTAGATTGTATTATGATTATTATGATTACATATTATGATTTATCATACTATACATTACATAATATTTGTGATTCACTATTCGGATTTATGATTCCCTATTTAGATTGTATTATGATTATTATGATTACATATTATGATTTATCATACTATACATTACATAATATTTGTGATTCACTATTCGGATTTATGATTCCCTATTTAGATTGTATTATGATTATTATGATTACATACTATGATTTATCATACTATACATTACATAATATTTGTGATTCACTATTCGGATTTATGATTCGCTATTTAGATTGTATTATGATTATTATGATTACATACTATGATTTATCATGCTATACATTACATAATATTTGTGATTCACTATTCGGATTTATGATTCGCTATTTAGATTGTATTATGATTATTATGATTACATACTATGATTTATCATGCTATACATTACATAATATTTGTGATTCACTATTCGGATTTATGATTCGCTATTTAGATTGTATTATGATTATTATGATTACATACTATGATTTATCATGCTATACATTACATAATATTTGTGATTCACTATTCGGATTTATGATTCGCTATTTAGATTGTATTATGATTATTATGATTACATACTATGATTTATCATGCTATACATTACATAATATTTGTGATTCACTATTCGGATTTATGATTCGCTATTTAGATTGTATTATGATTATTATGATTACATACTATGATTTATCATGCTATACATTACATAATATTTGTGATTCACTATTCGGATTTATGATTCGCTATTTAGATTGTATTATGATTATTATGATTACATACTATGATTTATCATGCTATACATTACATAATATTTGTGATTCACTATTCGGATTTATGATTCGCTATTTAGATTGTATTATGATTATTATGATTACATACTATGATTTATCATGCTATACATTACATAATATTTGTGATTCACTATTCGGATTTATGATTCGCTATTTAGATTGTATTATGATTATTATGATTACATACTATGATTTATCATGCTATACATTACATAATATTTGTGATTCACTATTCGGATTTATGATTCGCTATTTAGATTGTATTATGATTATTATGATTACATATTATGATTTATCATGCTATACATTACATAATATTTGTGATTCACTATTCGGATTTATGATTCGCTATTTAGATTGTATTATGATTATTATGATTACATACTATGATTTATCATGCTATACATTACATAATATTTGTGATTCACTATTCGGATTTATGATTCGCTATTTAGATTGTATTATGATTATTATGATTACATACTATGATTTATCATGCTATACATTACATAATATTTGTGATTCACTATTCGGATTTATGATTCGCTATTTAGATTGTATTATGATTATTATGATTACATACTATGATTTATCATGCTATACATTACATAATATTTGTGATTCACTATTCGGATTTATGATTCGCTATTTAGATTGTATTATGATTATTATGATTACATACTATGATTTATCATGCTATACATTACATAATATTTGTGATTCACTATTCGGATTTATGATTCGCTATTTAGATTGTATTATGATTATTATGATTACATACTATGATTTATCATGCTATACATTACATAATATTTGTGATTCACTATTCGGATTTATGATTCGCTATTTAGATTGTATTATGATTATTATGATTACATACTATGATTTATCATGCTATACATTACATAATATTTGTGATTCACTATTCGGATTTATGATTCGCTATTTAGATTGTATTATGATTATTATGATTACATACTATGATTTATCATGCTATACATTACATAATATTTGTGATTCCCTATTCGGATTTATGATTCCCTATTTAGATTGTATTATGATTATTATGATTACATATTATGATTTATCATGCTATACATTACATAATATTTGTGATTCACTATTCGGATTTATGATTCGCTATTTAGATTGTATTATGATTATTATGATTACATACTATGATTTATCATGCTATACATTACATAATATTTGTGATTCCCTATTCGGATTTATGATTCCCTATTTAGATTGTATTATGATTATTATGATTACATATTATGATTTATCATGCTATACATTACATAATATTTGTGATTCACTATTCGGATTTATGATTCGCTATTTAGATTGTATTATGATTATTATGATTACATACTATGATTTATCATGCTATACATTACATAATATTTGTGATTCCCTATTCGGATTTATGATTCCCTATTTAGATTGTATTATGATTATTATGATTACATATTATGATTTATCATGCTATACATTACATAATATTTGTGATTCACTATTCGGATTTATGATTCGCTATTTAGATTGTATTATGATTATTATGATTACATACTATGATTTATCATACTATACATTACATAATATTTGTGATTCCCTATTCGGATTTATGATTCCCTATTTAGATTGTATTATGATTATTATGATTACATATTATGATTTATCATACTATACATTACATAATATTTGTGATTCCCTATTCGGATTTATGATTCGCTATTTAGATTGTATTATGATTATTATGATTACATACTATGATTTATCATACTATACATTACATAATATTTGTGATTCCCTATTCGGATTTATGATTCCCTATTTAGATTGTATTATGATTATTATGATTACATATTATGATTTATCATACTATACATTACATAATATTTGTGATTCCCTATTCGGATTTATGATTCGCTATTTAGATTGTATTATGATTATTATGATTACATACTATGATTTATCATACTATACATTACATAATATTTGTGATTCACTATTCGGATTTATGATTCCCTATTTAGATTGTATTATGATTATTATGATTACATATTATGATTTATCATGCTATACATTACATAATATTTGTGATTCACTATTCGGATTTATAATTCTCTATCTAGATTGTATTATGATTATTATGATTACATACTATGATTTATCATGCTATACATTACATAATATTTGTGATTCACTATTCGGATTTATGATTCCCTATTTAGATTGTATTATGATTATTATGATTACATATTATGATTTATCATGCTATACATTACATAATATTTGTGATTCACTATTCGGATTTATAATTCTCTATCTAGATTGTATTATGATTATTATGATTACATACTATGATTTATCATGCTATACATTACATAATATTTGTGATTCACTATTCGGATTTATGATTCGCTATTTAGATTGTATTATGATTATTATGATTACATATTATGATTTATCATGCTATACATTACATAATATTTGTGATTCACTATTCGGATTTATGATTCATCATTTATATCGTATTTCTGATTAACTATTTACAATGTATTTTTAAGTCAATACATACATTGCATTTTGAATTAAAAAATAATATTTAATATTACACTATATAAACAATAATGACTTCGATAACAATTTAAAAATGATATTCTTTATTCATATTTCAAATAACATTTTTCTAATAACAAATTATTTCAAATGATATTTTAAAAATTTTAATTTAAAATAATGATATGGTTGATGCTGAAAAGTTCAAAAACATACCAAGAAGTGAGTAAAAAAATGTCTCTTCTTTTACATATATATATATATATATATATATATATATATATATATATATATATATATATATATATATATATACACGCACAAACACATACATATATAGAGAGAGAGTAATAGAGTGTGATGGGTAAATTTTCGCCTTTTATATTTTAATTTCACATATGCGTTTTGTTTTTTTTTGTTTTTTTATTTTGTTGTCTGCAGTATAGTATGTCCAATTGGGGACCTACTATGAGAAAAAGACAACCATGCTAGTGATTTACAAAGGAGACCACATATGGAGCAAGAGTGAGGATTCTGGGATGAGATTGTTAGATTGGTTGACTTTTTACATCTTGCTCTCGCTTCTTGAAGACGATTCAGACTAGCACAAAACTAAAACACGTTGATCTCCACTCTACCTGCTCCAAGGGTAAGCACTCACGGAGTTATGAGGTATATTGACAGCTGACAAGTTGATCTTCAGCTTGTCTTTCTATCTAAGCCATAGGAGTCCTACACCCCTATACTGGCTGTACATTAGGATCTTGGGTATCCTGTCATCAGACATTCTCAAGAGATGACTAGTCCACCGTAACTGAGACTGTCTGGGGAAAGTCTCGATTCCTCCAATATTACACCTGTTAAACAGGTCTACGTTAGATGTCCTATCTTGAAAGCTAGCTCCACAGATGTCACGCAGACAGCTATTATGGAAAACATCCAGCTGGTGTATATGGTAACTGTATGAAGTCCATGACCCTGAGCCGTACAAAAGGATGGCAAGTACAACTGCTATGTAAACTTGAATTTTCGTATCCAGTCGAATACACCGCTCGTTCCACAAGCGATGGCGAAGTTTGCCGAAAGCACTGGTAGCTTTAGCAATCCCATGTATGATTTAATCATCTAAAGATCCACTGTAGTTGACTTTGCTACCAAGATAGATAAAAGACTTTACATAGTTCAGGGCTTTGTCTTCTATTTTCAATGGTCTCTCTGGAAATTTGTAGACTGGTAGTTTTTGTTTCTCACCACAGAATTGCTTCGGAGTAAAGCAAGGTTGGTACACTACTTCAGTTTTCTTTATGCTAAGTGTAAGACCAAAGGCTTTACATGCAGCAGAGAAACGATTTATTAGATGTTGGGCCTCCTCAAAGGATGTCGAAACAAGAGCAGCAGCATCAGCAAACAACAAATCATGAATAATTTGCGTACGAAGGTGGGTCTTGGCTTTGAAGCGATGATGATTGAAGAGACCACCAGTTGTTCGAAAGTGAAACTTAACGCTGCTCTCTGTGTCTGCGATTGCATATTTTAGCATCACCGAGAAAAAAGGGCAAAAAGGACAGGGGCCATGAGACACCTTTGCTTTGTGCCGTCCGTGACATCAAAGATTTCTCACATCATACCATCAGATACGATATTAGCTTTCATTCTTTCATGAAAGGAGATGATCACCTTTAGCATGTTTTCTGGGATGCCGAGTTTCCTCAAGACTTGCCAAAGAACCTCTCGATTCACAGTGTCAAAGGCCTTCGTCAAGTCCACAAACACCATATACAACACCTGGTTTTTCTCGCGAACCTTCTCTGCAACTTGACAAAGAGAAAATATCATGTCACTGGTGTCACGACCCGACCGAAAAATACACATTGCGATTCAGGATAGATGCTGTCAACAAGGTGTATAATGATTCTGTTTAGAATCAGTCTATCTAGGATTTTGCCTGTAATTGAAATTAGTGATATCCCCTGATGTTTATCACAGACACACCTGGAACCCTTGTTTTTGTAGAGGTGTTTGATAGCGGCATCTTCATAATCCTGTGGGACACAGCTTGCTTTCCATATCTCCACGAAAAGGAGATGCAACTTATCTACTAACTTTTGGCCACCATGCTTATACACTTCAGGTGGAATAGGATCCTTAGGAGTAGGTGATTTTTCAAATGAGATCTGCTTGATGGAGTCACTTACCTCTTGACAGGTAGGTTCAAAAAACAACTCTGGGATTTCTGGATTTTGCACAAATGATGTGATGGCTTCCTCATCAGTAACCGAAGTGGCGTTTAATACAGTTTCGAAATGTTCTTTCCAGCGATCTAAAATGTCTGACTTATTCTTCAGAAGAGTTTCACTATCTGCTGTGGAGATTGGAGCAATACCACTTTTCTGAGGACCGAAAACGCTCTTGAGGCCAGCATAGAAAGCCTTTAGATCCTTATCTTAATCTTCTTGGAGTTGAGTGGCCTTTTCAAACCACCAACGCTCTTTCATGAATCTGAGAGCTCGCTGAACCTGAATTTTGCACTTCTTGTAAGCTATCTTCTTAGCGGAGGAGTTCTTGTCCTCAGTCTATGATTTATGAGATAAGTACAATTGATCTATAAGCTGCTGAACCTCTGTATTATTGTCATCAAACCAGTCTTGATGTTTACGATGTGGTAGGCCGAGGACCTTCAAGAATACAGAATGTGCATTCCTTCTGTTTATAGAGGCAAGACTGCTTAGACTTGATATACATGGTGTCAATATACAACCTATCACCAAACATCTCCCAACAGTCTCAACAGAAAATGATAATCCTACAATAAAAAATTGGGATTCTCCTACAAACTGATGACGCCAAAGTGCTCACCTCTATCAACACAGCATAAAATGGTCACCCGTTACACTAACTCCTTAGAATAGAATCCTAAGCCACCTAGCCACAAGTCGGCTGCTCTGACTACTGACAAAAATTTCTAGTTAAATATCATTTGGGGCATACGTTCGGTTCGCTTAGCATTTGATTCTTGCCGATTCTGTTTGAATAAATAAAATCGTTTAATTCGTGGCTGAATGCGTTCCCAGGTGAAAGTCATCTTCTGTTAATAATCAAGTAAATAAACAACTGGGGGGAATAAGTGCAGAGGATGATTTAATTTGTCTTTGATTACAAAGACCTCTCAGCGCATGTACTGCGATGACCTCAAGGTGACGTGGTACATACTCACTTCGTGTGCTGGTAGTTTATATAAACAAGATTACACTTACTGATCTCAAAGATACAATGTACCTGCGTGCTTAACGTAGCGGTAGTGGCCTGAACTTATAGACTAGAGGTTCCTGGTTCAATATACAATGCTGAATGGGCGAAATGGAAAAACTTCTAATGAGAGGATTTTAGTATTTCGCATAAAATAAGAATTTATGGAATGGCATTGACCGTTGCCGTGTATCAAAAAGAAAACTATTTCCAATAGTGAACTACTTTGCCAGATTTTCATAAAACACAAAGACGAGCAAAAAAAAAATTGAAACTATACATGACTTAATGAATCATAAATACAATCTCAATAGTCAGTCAGACACAGAATAGTGAATCATAAAGGCGAATAGTGAATCCCGAATATGATCTAATGAATAAAATATAAATAGTGAATCATAAAGGCGAATAGGTAATCCCGAATATGATCTAATGAATACAATCTAAATAGTGAATCATAAAGGCGAATAGTTAATCCCGAATACGATCTAATGAATACAATTTAAATAATGAATCATAATTGTGAACAGTGAATCCCAAATATGATCTAATGAATTCAAACTAAATAGTGAATCATAATTGTGAATAGTGAATCTCAAATATGATCTAATGAATACAATCTACATAGTGAATCATAATTGTGAACAGTGAATCCCAAATATGATCTAATGAATTCAAACTAAATAGTGAATCATAATTGTGAATAGTGAATCCCAAATATGATCTAATGAATACAATCTAAATAGTGAATCATAATTGTGAATAGTGAATCTCAAATATGATCTAATGAATACAATCTAAATAGTGAATCATAATTGTGAATAGTGAATCTCAAATATGATCTATTGAATACAATCTAAATAGTGAATTATAAATCCGAACAGTGAATCCCAAATATGATGTAATGTATACAATCGAAATAGTGAATCATAATTGTGAATAGTGAATCTCAAATATGATCTAATGAATAAAATCTAAATAGTGAATCATAATTGTGAATAGTGAATCCTAAATATGATCTAATGAATACAATCTAAATAGTGAATCATAATTGTGAATAGTGAATCTCAAATATGATCTAATGAATACAATTAAAATAGTGAATCATAAAGGCGAATAGTATATCCCAAATATGATCTAATGAATACAATCTAAATAGTGAATTATAAATCCGAACAGTGAATCCCAAATATGATGTAATGTATACAATCGAAATAGTGAATCATAATTGTGAATAGTGAATCTCAAATATGATCTAATGAATAAAATCTAAATAGTGAATCATAATTGTGAATAGTGAATCCTAAATATGATCTAATGAATAAAATCTAAATAGTGAATCATAATTGTGAATAGTGAATCCCAAATATGATCTAATGAATACAATCGAAATAGTGAATCATAATTGTGAATAGTGAATCTCAAATATGATCTAATGAATACAATCTAAATAGTGAATCGTAATTGTGAATAGTGAATCCCAAATATGATCTAATGAATAAAATCTAAATAGTGAATCGTAATTGTGAATAGTGAATCCCAAATATGATCTAATGAATACAATCTAAATAGTGAATCATAATTGTGAATAGTGAATCTCAAATATGATCTAATGAATACAATCTAAATAGTGAATCATAAAGGCGAATAGTGAATCCCGAATATGATCTAATGAATACAATCTAAATAGTGAATTATAATTGTGAATAGTGAATCTCAAATATGATCTAATGAATACAATTAAAATAGTGAATCATAAAGGCGAATAGTATATCCCAAATATGATCTAATGAATACAATCTAAATAGTGAATTATAAATCCGAACAGTGAATCCCAAATATGATGTAATGTATACAATCTAAATAGTGAATCATAATTGTGAATAGTGAATCCCAAATATGATCTAATGAATAAAATCTAAATAGTGAATCGTAATTGTGAATAGTGAATCCCAAATATGATCTAATGAATACAATCTAAATAGTGAATTATAATTGTGAATAGTGAATCTCAAATATGATCTAATGAATACAATTAAAATAGTGAATCATAAAGGCGAATAGTATATCCCAAATATGATCTAATGAATACAATCTAAATAGTGAATTATAAATCCGAACAGTGAATCCCAAATATGATGTAATGTATACAATCGAAATAGTGAATCATAATTGTGAATAGTGAATCTCAAATATGATCTAATGAATAAAATCTAAATAGTGAATCATAATTGTGAATAGTGAATCCTAAATATGATCTAATGAATACAATCTAAATAGTGAATCATAATTGTGAATAGTGAATCTCAAATATGATCTAATGAATACAATTAAAATAGTGAATCATAAAGGCGAATAGTATATCCCAAATATGATCTAATGAATAAAATCTAAATATTGAATCATAATTGTGAATAGTGAATCCCAAATATGATCTAATGAATACAATCTAAATAGTGAATCGTAATTGTGAATAGTGAATGCCAAATATGATCTAATGAATACAATCTAAATAGTGAATCATAAAGACGAATAGTGAATCTCGAATATGATCTAATGAATACAATCTAAATATTGAATCATAAATGTGAATAGTGAATCATGAATATGATTTAAAGAATCATAAATACAATATAAATAGTTAATTCTAAATACGAATAGTGAAACAAATTCGAATAATGTATCAGAAAAATGATCTAATGAATCATAAATACAATATAAATAATGAATCATAAAAGCGAACAGTGAATCATACAGGCAAATAGTAAATCATAAATTTGTATATTGAATCTCAATATGATCTAATGAAACATAAATATAATATATATGTAGTGAATCATAAATCCGAATTGTGAATCATAAATCCGAATTGTGAATCATAAATCCGAATAGTGAATAATAAAAGTGAATAATGAATCACAAATATGATCTCCTGAATCATAAATCTCTATCTATAAAACGCGTGTCTGTGTGTGTGTGTAACGAATGCACGGCCGCAATTTTCGACGGATTTGCACCAAAATTTATATGCACGTGCTCCAAGTTACCGGGAAGGACAAGACCGACTTTGCATTTCCCAACTTCCATCGATAGTGGAAATAATCGATTTTTTTTCATGCTTCTACGGCAGTTTTCATGTAGTTTGCTGCCATTTTGTACTGGCCAGAGTGAGAGCCAATAGCTGGCTGCTACGAATAGGCAGGAAGATTCTATTGGCCAGCGTGAGATCCAACAGCTGACTGAGACCAATGTTAACTAGCATGCTAGCATGCAAAAAAATCGATAGCTGCATTCGTCCCAAGTGGGAAAAATTTAAATCTGCATGGCACTTAAATCTAAATTTAAATCTGCATTGGCTCATTCGCTTGCTTAAATTCAACGTTGATTCTGATTCCGCAGAACTGGGTTGGGTGTGAAATAGTATTTGTTGTTAACATTCTTTTTTCATTCGGCTTTTCCAGTTACGAGTCCTTTTTTAAAGCTGATCGTTTTGTGTTCATTTTGTTTAGTTCTTTTTTCGTAACAGATTTAATGCTTAGTATAGAGCTTAGAAAAAAATCGCAGTGTGAGATAGGCCAGAAGTAAGGCATGTAGCAACATCAGCGCGGCAAAGAGCACCCCTTTAAAGGCAAGGAAGGGCAAAAATATTTTAAGTCAAGTGATAGCAATTGCTGTATGAGTCGTACGATTTTTGAATCAAGCACGGGCAACGCCGGACCATGCTGCTAGTACAATATAAATCGTGAATCATAAACGCGAATAGTGAATTACAAATATAATGTAATAAATCATATATACAATATAAATCGTGAATCATAAATCCGAATAGTGAATCATAAATCCGAATAGTGAATCAAAAATCCGAATAGTGAATCAAAAATGCGAATGAACCCAGATTTCCCAGTATCATTTGTTTGATTCTGACGAAGAATAACGGTCTTATTAATGGTGACTTTTCAACTGGAATATATATATATATATATATATATATATATATATATATATATATATGGAAGAAAAGACGTCTTCAATGATTTTCTCTTGACCAGGTTTTAGACAACAACATTAAACTTCTAATATCGGCCTCGATAGCATTCTCTCTTAGTAAGGAGAAAAATTTCCTCTGCTTAGTCACTGTAGCCTCCACAGTTCACAGTGAAACTGTGACGTTGTCACGGTATCTAGTGTGATTGCTTACGTGGCTGTACGTCCGTGATTCTACCATCAACTTCTACGTACGACTGATGATCGTCGTTGTGACAAGAAAGGGTGTTTGCGACCGCGGTCATTGTTCAAAAGTCGGTTGGGCCGTCATATTCGTTTCCACTATATTCTTGGGACCAATATACTAAAATTTGTCTGTCTCTGCCTATTGCTGAAAATCAAATTAAATATCTTTTTACCCGAGGAAAGATTTCTCCTCGTGATGTTAAACAACAAGGAGAGTAATAAGGAGAGTAATATTTTCTCTTATCCTTGCTCGTCTCTCACCCTTGATTTAATATATTTGTATATATTATGTGAATATGCAGCTTTTATTTCCCTTAGAAAGTTAATTCTACTAATAGTTAGTGAACGAGAGAAAGGAAAAAAGAGAAAGAGAGACTTCTAATTTTTTCTTTTCTTTTTGCCTGCTTTTTCCTAGCAATTTCAGGCCCCGTGTTCGTTAAGAGACAAAAATTCTCCTTGAAAAAGGAAGAAACTCCGTTACAAGGAAACTTCTCACTTACGGCCGCATCACACTGAAACACCAGTTCCTGAACGAACACCAAAGTTAAGCAACGTCGAGCCCGGTCAGTATTTGAACCGGTAACCGCTTATGAATACCTGGTGCCGTGAGCTTGGATGTGCGAGTGCTGTAATGGATAATGGCTCGGAACTATTAATCAGAGAGCCGAGATCCAATTCTAGTTGGGTTCGTTATTGTTATGGGGACCTACCTTCATGGACAAAATAGACTCGTCTATTACTATATTATGCCTCGCAAGAGGACTGTAGACGAGCGAACGAGTTGACTAAGGTTGATACGTGTACGGCTTCTGTCGTACTCTATGCTTTAGCAGAGAGGAACCCGGACGAATCTTTGCCGAAGGGCAAAGTTTCGTCCGGGGAGGTAGACAGGCCCTGAACCCGTCTAGGGTATATTTTTCAAAGGGTATATTTTTTGGCCGAGCCTACGGGCTCGGAGACACCCGCATTAAACCCGGCCTTGTGCCACATACATTCCTCGTGGGGGGATCGTTAAATATTGCGAACGAGTTGACTACGCTTGACTACATGTACGACTTCTGTCAAACTCTCTGCCCTATCAGAGAGGATCCCGGACGAAGCTTTGCCGAGGCCCTAAACCCATCTAGGCGGGTTCAAAGGTTATATTTTTTGGCCGAGCCTACGGGCTCGGAGAAACCGACATTAAACCCGGCCTTGTGCCACATACATTCCTCGTGAGGGTATCGTTAAATATTGAAGGCGAGTTGACTACTGTACTTAGCCGTCAGGCGGATGTGCAACACTTCTGTATTCGTTCGTTTTTGTTAATAATACGTTTTCACTGAATTGCTGAGTTCGAGTTTTCTTTCGGACCTCTTCCGGGTCCACAACAGTTATATTCACTTACGCGCAAAAATCCTTGGGATAGGCATAAATCCACCTCTTCTCTCCCCACCTATGAGTTAATTAGTAAAACTTGTATCACTGAAACCATTATTATCTTTAAAAAAATTTCATGTTCTAAAAATATTTTCTGGCTTTAGATAACCAGCAAAGGATTGATAAGCCATAGTAAACGAATAGATCAAAACAATCCCTAATTGATAAATCGTTATTTATGACCAACAATTCATGATCGAATAAAAAAAAAAAAAAAAAAAAAAAAAAAAAAAACCTTCTACATGCATGATAAACAAAATCGGTTTCTTCATTTTTCCATTTTGGGGCAGGGGAATTGATGACCGAACGTCAATCATCGAATTGGGACTTAAACGTTATCGCAAAATGCGACCGTCTGTTTCATCCTGATACTCGGGATAATTGTTTTCAATTGATACCACTAATTGTATGCATAGCTATGAACCCAAGTCTACCTCATAGAGCTATATACTCATTTACCCTACAAGAAAGTCCTTCCACCCTTTGCCAGGTATTTCTTTTAATCAGGTCTAATATCTCGCCACCCTCTTCACGAGAACAAAAAACATGGTGGGGGAACCGGTTTAGTCGATGCCGATGACCCGAACATACGGCAGGTAATACTGATTTGCATGGTAAATATTCCTACAAGTCTCAGTGAATTGAGCTGAATGCTGATCAGGAACAGGTGTAAGTTGTTTCCAATGTTTAGGAGTATATGTTTAAAGCTTCTTCTTGACGAGTTTTTATTTCATTGGATTATAAGCCAAACTATAAGCTTCAGCCTGTCCTCAAATATACTTGCAATATGATAATAAGTGTGTCGTTTCTGGCGCAAATAAATTGACTTCAACAAGCCATAAACTAAGAAGCTGGAAATACTCTTTTGACATGAGCGCATAAATTGAAACAAGATTTCATAAACATTCCCCGTTCGTTTTATTTACTGGAACATGTCTAAACGTGGGATAGCAGCCTAAATATACCATATGCGTTCGTTTAGAATGAAGCAGTATTCTCTTAAAACGAATAAAGCTGCATGGTTGGGTCAATGAACTCGACTAGCTAAGAAAGTTTGAGCAGCGAGTGGAAGAGTAATTTTCTACTCAACGAATTTCTCTTTGGCTTTGCGCCACATTTTTTTATTCTTTATTTTAGAGACTTTATACAATTTATTAGATAAAATACCAGATAAAGCCAAACATTTTAAAGATCTTACTGTCATTGTTGCATATGTATACAGGAATCCCTCGATTAGTGCGGCTAATGTGTACATTAAAAGATACGCGGTTCGGGTTGAGGAATTGGAGAGCTGAGTTCCAATTCCAGTCATAGCCCATCATTCACTTACGTGCTAATACCTTTGGGAAAAGTATGAATCCTCTTCTTTTCCCCCCAGCTATGGGTAAATAGCAGAACAGACTGGGTTCTATAGCTTTGGGTGGCAACTTGTCTACTGCAAAAAGAAATGGAGGAAAAAATACTGCGGGATAATCAGTCATGTATTGAAAGATACATGATCGCCTAAGGTTGTCTCATGCATGGCACATAACTGACTAATTAATCGAATATAATAACTTATAGGAAATGATGTAATTTGTACCTCTAATTTTAGTCTCATTCACAACTAATTTCTAATTTGCATAATTTTTAATTAGAGAAAGGTACATATAAGAAGATACAAAATATAGGTACATATAAGAAGATACAATAAAATGCTATGAATTAATGTTTATTAATCTGATTTTTTTATGAAAAACTTGTATAGAGTGGTTTGCCGCATAGTATTCTTCTGTTCTTCATATAATTGGCGGGACTGAGAAATTGCCTCTTCAAAATTTTCAAAACATATCATAATCATTAATATTTTAACCTGAAAGTTTTATTTATAATCTTACCATCGTAAATGTATACATCTTTTATATTTCCATATTTCTTGATAAATGTAAATTTCTGTATCTTATTAAACCGTCCATTTTTTTAGCAAAAAATCAGAAATTTCCTTTTAAGACCTTCAAAATAAACATGAAAAAAAAAAATCAAAATATTCAAAAAAATTTAATACGGACAAATATTCAGATACGTATTTTTATTATCAGCTTATATTATAAAATTTATCTATTTATAACCGTCCATTTTTTGGAACAATAATGTAATTGCTTAGATAACGTAATACTTGACAAACAGTTACCCATTTTTTACTTTTAAATTTTATAAATTTTTTAATTAATCAGTAACTATAAAAAATCAATTTTCAATTATTATGTTTAAACTGAAGAATGTTTTACGGCACTAATCGAGTATTATGTACGCACTAATCGAATTTGGTATATAAAACTTCCTATGACGAATGCAAAGGCGGTAATCGAAAACGCATTAATCGAAAGCATTTTAATCGAGGGATTTCTGTATATTAGATTGAGTGATAGGTAATTTCCGTTTGGGGGAACCAATTGTAAAGACGAAAGTATTGTCGTAATTACTGATTATATGTGGCGTTTAAGAATCAATTTAGAGTACACTAACGTACCTTAGTTTTGCACAGCAGTGGCAGCGAACACCGTGGATTAAAACAAATTTCTTAACGCCATTAATGGAGCGAGTGAAAGTGCATTTATGTCGCATATTTTTATGGGAAGAGAATAAAGCTATGTAGACATGTAGAAAATATGTAGTGTTTATTGTTAAGGTGTTATAATGACAGGCATGTAGGCGAGTGGTTCGCAAATTTTCGTTCAGTAATAACGTCATTGGAAGATGAATCTAAAATGGAGCATTGATCTGACTTTGAAGCTCTAAACTCATTAGCAGAAAGCAGTCCACGGAAAAGTACTCGGGAATTAGAAAAGATTAAAAACACAACACAATCTCCCTTATGCTGACACTTGAAAAGTTAAGGGGGGGTTCTACACTTTTATTTTTGGGCTGTACACGCTCTTAGCGAAATATTTTTGAGTTTTACACGCTCTTAGCGAAAAGGGCGAAGCGGAACGTTTATCAGTAGCGCGAAGTCTTCCTTTCATATCAGAAAAATAGCCCGTTCCTAAAATATATCATAATAGGTGATGAAAAATAGGTTCAACGCAAAAAAGGCAGTAAACTGACAAAAGGATAAATCATAACAAACGATAACAAAATCTGAAATCCATGGATAAAAGGTCACATCGTGCACGTAGTAATAATCGTCGCTGTATTATTCATTTAGATTTCTTAACATGTAATGAAACAATAGATGCACTTATACGTCCAGCAGCTACAACCTGTCCATCAAGGTTTATTTTTATCTGAAACTTTTCAAAATGTTTCATGCACATGCTTTACTGTATCAAGTGCATTGACAAGAAGGGGATTATGTTAAAAAATAATTATTTCCTCTTGAAAATAATTTTTCCATCATTAAGCTACCCACTTATTGTTGTACCAATGTCGATACCCTACTTCCTATTTCCTGGTATATTTGGAGCATTTTTTTTTCTTTTTGCAGAGGGGAGGGGGCAAATTACAAAAAAATCTTCCACATATCCTGTATTTCATCTCTCATAGAACACTTGAGGCAACAGAGATGTGGTTCTACAGAAGGATACTGAGAATAACCAGGTCGTAACATGTGAGCAACGAGAAAGTTTTAAGCAAAATGGAAACCAAGAAAATTGTCTTAGAAAATATTTCCACAGAAACAGAGTACTCAAATGCTATCTAATATCAAATGCTATCTAATGTCAGTTCTTCTATACGGCAATGAATGTTCGGTAATTTACTCACAAATAAAGAGAAGACTTGATTCAACATGATACGGTTCTACAGAAGGATGTTGAGAATGACATGGACTGAACAGGGGAGTAACAAGGAAATTTTAAGTAGAATGGAAACAAAAAGGAAATTTATATTTAGAAAACTCAAATGGAATTCCTATATACGATCAATCGCAAAAGATGCCGGTAAAATGATCGTCTCCCTGCACCACTCTAGTAAGTACTTGACTCCTCATGCTATCATCTTCCTTTATAAGAGCTAGATCAGGCTGAAAATGGAGTACTGTTGACATATTTGGGCAGAAGCTGTCCAGACCACACTTTCTAGTCTTGATAGAGTTCAAGAGCGTTTCCGAGTCCTTGTCGGAGAACTATTTTCCACACTCCAACCTCTCTCTCTCTCCCCCCCCACACACACACTCACACACACACACACAGAGGCGGGATGTGGCGAGTCTCTCACTGCTCTATTGCTACTACCATGAAAAATGCTCGGACGAACTACAACTTCTTGTTCCCCCCAGATCTGACCTTCACGGTGTGTGATAAGTAAGTTCCACTCAAACAGCTTCTTCCCACAAACCAGTGGAACATACTCCCAAGAGGATGTTTCCCCACTCATTACAATCTTAACTTGTTTAAGTCTAGAGTCAACCGTTATCTTCCCCTTCTATCTATATTAACTACCCTTTGTTGTAACCTTCTTATTCGAGTGGTGCCTGGGCCTTGTACAGGATGAACCTTAGAGTGAAAACAAAAAATCAGAAACAGACAAATCAAATTTCTAGGACATATAATAAGGAAAGGTGACTTGGAGAATTTAAGACTCACGGGTCTTACTTGAAGCCAAAAGGGAAATAGTACGCAAGCTATTTAATGAGTTTGTTTAGCAAGACAGGACTGGTAGAGAGAGTAAAGAGGCTAACATTGATTAGATCTACAAAGACTATGAAGCTATGGAGAGCCAGGTCCCTAAGTGGCATGTCTCACATAAGAAGGTTCGTCCTGTTTTGAAATGAGAGCTTTCGCTTTTACTGCTGTTATTGTAAAGACTATCGTTCGTCGAAAATAAAAGGACAAAGAGACAAAAATACCTCCTGACCTTCATTTCAATGATCTCTCGCAAACATATTACTCTAAGTGCAAATTAACCTTTCAGTTTGCGCAGCGACTGCTAAAAGGATAAAAAAAAAACACCCACTTAAATTCTCTTACGTTCAGGGCAAATGTATTAAGTGAAACTTTTGTTGTTGTTGCTATTCGCTTGCTTCTGAGATATAAGCGACTCTTTTAAATCGTTACGTACAGACAGAAGAGAATGAGAATGTATTTTAAAATAGGCAAAGGTCACAACTCGAAATAAGCTATTTTTTTACAAGAAAAGATTTTCACTTGCACAACTTGAACAATAAACGTAATAAGATAATATCTTCTTTTTTTTTTTCAAATAATTGTTCAACTAATACAAGGCCAAAGAACCATTCAAGGTAGAGAATTACTGATTTAAGCTGTTGTATGAACGTGAGAGTAAAATGTGCAAATTATGAGGATATAAAAAAAAATAAGGGTTGAACCTAGACTTAAAGACGTTAAGATTATAGTGATAGGGGAAGCATCCTCGCGGGAGCTTATTTCACAAAGTAGCTGTTCTTGGGAAGACGCTGTACGAATGGAACTTATTCTTTACTGATGGAATACGAAGAGAAATAGCATGAGTCGTCTAAGAGTATGTGGCGGGTCCTAGCTGTGAAGGTCTGAACTGGTGAAACTAAAAGATGTTAAGGAATTTTACATTTTGCTTAATTTACAACCATTATGGACGATTTTTTTTATCTGATTCAAATGAAAGCTGTCTTGAACGACCACTATTCTATTATTTTTGCATTAATGCGGATGTTTTGCATCAATGCAGGGTATTATCCTTGGGACTTCGTTGTTCCTAATATTTATCAACAACCTTCCCGATGTCATCAATTCTCACCTACGTATCTATGCTGATGTGACAACTACTTGCTCCTGATATAATGTTAAGTCTGATCAGTTCGATAAGGTCAAATTGACAACTGGTCTCAAAATTGACCTGCATTTTGTTGTTAACTGGAGCAATAAATAGCTTGTTTATTTTCATACCCACAAAACGAAATAGTTCTCTTTTAATAGCCTTAGAGAACTTCTTTTTTTTTTTTTTTTTTTGCCTTCCATCAGCATGTCTGATGCTAACCTCCAGAAGAATGACAACTTCTCGGGCTAACGTTTTCACTCACATGGGGTGAAACGATTATATTGAATCAATTGCTAGGTTTGCTGCTAGGAGAGTAGGTTCACTGTCTTGTTCTAGACATTTTTCTCGGTACACTTATAAGTCTACCATTCGTCCATGAATCGAATATTGCTGCCACATTTGGTCTGGTACTCCTGCCATGTATCGTGCCAGACAATTTTTCTCGAAAGAATCTCTCTTACACATTTATAAGTTTAACAAATATTCCTGTCGCATCTGGCTTGGTGCTTCTATTATGCATTTAGAGATTCTTGATAAAATCCAAAGAATAATCAGCAATGCCATCGGTCCTGACCTGACATCTAAGCCTCAATCACTTTTCCACCAACGTAACATAGCTTCACTCTGCCTTTTCTATAAATATTTCCATGGTAATAATTCTGATGAGCTTTCTTCTTTCATACTTAGTCTATGCGAATTTAAACGCAGTACCAGATTGGCAGCTAGGTCTCTTCATTTTACGGTTGTGATGGTTAGATGTAAGTGTAAGTTCTATGCTAACACTTTCTTCTTTCGTACTTCTCACCTGTGGAACATTCTTCTGGCTTTTTAATTCCAGACAAATTTGATCTTCAAAAGTTTAAATGCAATGTCAGTCTGTCTTCTTAACTCTTGTTTTTTTAATGTTTCTCTTTTTCTCATATTATTTCACACTTCGTAACCATATGCATCTTAGTAGCTTTATTGTCTTGCTTAGGCTGAAATGATAAAACAAAATGCGACTACTTTTGTGGTTTTTAACTCTTTTTTCTTTTTACTAAATTTTTATCAATATTTTAGTCTCGTATCACCGGAGGCACGATGGAGTAATGGATAGCGGCTCGGATTGAGCCGGTTTCGAATTCCAGTCGGATTCATACCTTTTTCCCAAGGGTATTCCACTTACGTGCTAATACCTTCCGGAAAGGTATGAATCCTCTTCTTCTGCCCCCAGCTATGGATAAATAGCAGGACAGGCCGGGTTTTATGGCCTTGGATGGTAACTGGTCTACCGCAGAAAGAAATGACAACTTACTGCGGGAAAAAATATACCTCGTCAGTCATATGTCGAAATTTTTTTGTGTGTGTACCTAAGCGTGTATCACGCATGGCACAAAACTGACTGATCACTATTTCGCTTTGTAATAAACTTAGTTACTTAGTAATAATGACAAATAACTCCGAGTATTTGTATATATTGGTTGATTTGTTTTTTACGTGTTATCAACCCTTTTGGGATTATTTAAGGCCAAAAATATTTTGTATTGTAAAAACATTTTTTGCGAGTATATATTGAATTAACATTTTTTTTGCAGCTAACAATGGTATATTCAGATAAAGCTCTTGCTATTTAACCCACATCTGGGAGGATAGATTCATATCTTTCCCAAAGATATTTGCACGTAAGAAAACGTAACGAATTCAACTCACGCATGACACAATTACTATTTCGCTTTGTAATAAACATAGTTACGGTCAGTTAATAAATGACAAATAATTTCGAGTGAATATTTTTATACATTGGTTGATTTGTTTTTACGGTTTATCAGCCCGTTATGGATTATTTAAGACCGAAAATATTTTGGACTGTAAAACATTTTTTGCGAGTATATATTGCATTAACATTTTTTGCAGCTAATGATATTTTGAGATACAACTCTTGCTATTTAGCCCATAGCTGGGGGAGAGTAGATTCATATCTTTCCTAAAGGTATTTGCACGTAAGAAAACATAACGTCTCTGGTTTCTCATTCTGAGACGTAGCTAAATATAACCATGTTTTTTAAACATAAGCCTTCATGCGTACACGCACTAAATTTCTGTTCTGCCTATGTAGATAGGTGTGTGACTGGATACTTATATAATTGGTGACCAGTGTCTGCTAAGTAAAGACTCTTGTTTTTTTTTTTGTTGTTTTTTTTTGTTGTTGTTTTTTGTTTTTTGTTTTTTTTTATTAGTTCTTCATTTTCCTTACTCAAGTGGCCATAGCAGTGTAGGTTTGGGTCAAATGGTCAGTACGCATGCTCAGATTCAATTATGATCATTAATTATCCTCTTCTCAAATAAAATAGAAACTGGGCTCTATCCGGTCACGTGATCGACAGAGTGCAGCTTCTTTTTAAAAAAAAAAAAAAAAAAAAACACAGTCAGACCTCCTTAAATAAAAATGGAGACGAATATGCCCGTTTATTTTTTATCTTCATTTTCTCTTTTTGTTCAATTTATTTAAAGCGTTTATATTGGACCAGAAATTGGTTAACAGAGGGAAATGGTGTAATATTCTATCAGGATAATGCTGGATCATGTTTCTATTTTGATTGAAAGTCTTTCACACATCCACTAGATTCAGTAAATATGGCACCTTCTGATTACCATTTATTCTGGTCGTTACAGAATTCTATTAAGCCTATCGGTTCGACATTTGCACAAACAATTTTTGACAATCATGAATCTTGTGCCCACAAAAAAAAAAAATTATTGTTTTAAAAAGCGATGGGTGGAATTGTAATAAAACGTAAACATATGGCGAAAGGGAATTTTATACATTTTCTTTGTTTTTGAGAATTGACAACAAAAATAATAAACACTATTTATTTATTTATTAGATTGTATATTTATACTTTTTTTAAAAATAATATTCACCTACTACAAGGCCCAAGAGCCACTCAAGGTAGAGTATTACTGTGTCGTGTTGTATTAGCATAAGAAAGTGAAGTTCTTCGGCTTATGCAGGAAAGATAACACCTGACTCTAGACTTGAAGATGTCAAGATTTAATTAGTGAATAAAAAATTCCATTATCCAGGTTGAGACGTTAAGAGTACAGAGTTGAAACAGACTTTAGAAACGGAAGCCCTAAACAGGAAACAAGGGATAAACCTCTACTCCTGTTCAAAAGATTATGGAGAAGTGTGAACCGGACTAGAAGTGAACCTTACACACACACTCACACACACACACACACATATATATATATATATATATATATATATATATATATATATATAAGGGAGAGGTTATTGTTGTTACAACGTGAAAAATGTATATTTTAAAGAGAGAAAAAGACGCAATTTTCTTTTATTATAATGTAATTTTTTTATATACTTCATTCTATATATTTTGCTACACGTGTTTCAGGTTTTGTGATCTTCATCAGACGAAGAATGGTTATTTCTACATATTATTTAAAGGAATGGATTTTTTCCCCGTATGTTATAGCTTTTAACCATTGTCTTTTTGTTTGTAATAGTAGTCATCTGAATCCATCTTGGACTGGCCAAAAAATGTTCCTTTGCTTGAGGGGCAGTAAAACAATTAAATTTGGTCAGAGAAAGAGAAAAATAGGATGATGTCTTTGTTCTTATCTTTTTATGTCCCTTGGTATCTTTTCCTGGTGTATTCCTCCCTCTATTCTTGTTTATTTTGTGTTTGTATGCCTCTGTGTGTGTGTTTTACCAGTATGTGTGTATATATATATTCTTTCTTCATACACATATATTGTATTATTATAAAGAAACCTAAGTAGTATATATATACACTTTGTATGGTGTATAGAGTTCGTGTGTGTGTTTGTGTGCGTGTTATCCTTCTAGTGTGTTTCTTTTTGCTAATTTGTGTGTATATATTCTTTCTCCATTCATACATATTATATTATTATAACGAAACCTATATAGTAAATATTAGGTTGGTGCAAAAATAATGACGTAATAATGTCGTTTTTTGACGTTAAAAAATTAGTCAAAAAACGACATTATTACGTTATTATTTTTGCACTAACCTAATACATGCACTTTGTATGGTGTGTATGCGTCGCTGTGTGTGTGTGTGTGTGTGTGGTCCGACTCGTGTATTTTGCCACTATGTGCATATAGTGTGTGTTTTTGTGCGCGGGATTATGATTTGTTTAGTGTTGGTTTAAATGTGTCTATGAATCTTTTACCTCCAAATACAAGAAAAAACTTCAGCCGATCGGAATACATACTCTCCATTATACAAAAACAACTTCTTCAAGTCTAATTTGAACTTCATTAAACAATCGACAACGGCAGTTATTCCTTAAGATGTTGGGGTGAAGCCAGCAGCCGGATAGGTAAACACTTCAGCCAGAAGTTGTGTATAAAAGTAAGTCGGTTATCTCTATACGTCAACGGGCTAACAGTACTACTTCGATTGAAGTAGGCTTCTCTTGTAAACAGATGAGAGCAACTCTTGAACGGGAACTTATAACCATGGCAGAAACATTGTATTCATGATAGTGATCCATAGTTGTTAATCCATGCCAGGTTAGGCGAATTTTTGTATACATAGAGTGGACAATATTGTAAGCCATTACTGTCAAGTTCGATTCTCACTAGGTGCCACACAATTTCAGTTTCGTTAAAAAAATTTGAAACAATATATTTGATGATATTTTTTTATTACTAAAAGGTTCGCCCTGTACAAGGCCCTGGGGCCACGCAAGTTAGCTTACATTAAATGGTGGCTTATAAAGATAAGAGGGGAAGATAACCGTTAACTCTCGACCTAAATATGTTAAGATTGTAGTGATCGGTTCTACGGAGCAGTGGTTCACGGGAAGAAGCTGTTCGAGTGGAACTTACTTTTCACCAATGAAATTCAGAGGGAGTGTGAAGGGTTTGCGGGTCCTAGCCATGAAGGTTAGACCTGGCGTCACCAAGTAATGTAGTCCGACCGAGCACTTTCCATGGAAGTAGCGACAGAGCAGTGAGAGACTTAACCACATCCCGCCTGTGAGAGAGAGGTTGGACGGTGGAAAATAATTCGTTGCCTACAAGGACTCAAAGACATAATATGACCACTGTTCCTATTCATTCTCATTTTTAATAAATACTGCTTTCTTCTATGTGTCGCGTCCCTTCAGGACACAGGCGATCATAGATCTCCACAATTTCCTATACCTTATGATCTGTAGCACTTTTGCTCCCTTTGATAAGGTATCTCCCACTGATCCGTCACCTTACACAAACTCATCAGGTAAGTCGCTCGTTGTCTTTTCTTATCTCTCTTGCCCTCAGTGTGTCTCTTTAGGGTTAATTTTTCCAAGGCCTTCATCTTTATTATGTGTCCAAGGAATTTTAGCTGTCTTTTCTCGATTTTGAGTAGAAGTGCTCTTTCTGTTACCGTTTTCTCTAAGACTTCTTTGTTGCATACACACTCTATTCATGGAATGTTCATTATCCGCCTGTAGAATAACATTTTTTTGCTACTCGTTTTATCTTCATCTCTGTGAAGATTATCCATTATAACACCTAATAAAACAGCACGATGATTTATAACAGAATATAAAAGAGCCATTAGTTTCTACATTATATATATATATATATATATATATATATATATATGAATTAAAGATCAAATGCAGATCAAATATGGATCGGAATCCGACAAGATGATAAAATAAAGAACAAATAGGAAACGTTTATTACTGACGATGCTTTAATAAAAGTGAAACAGGACGTCCAAGAAATCCAACCCTATCGAGACCACCTTCGAGTTGATGCGCACAGATCTTCTTGTTACTCGATCGAATACGCCTTCGTTCCTAGCCGAACGCGTAAGGTCACTTACTGAAATTTTACTCTCAAAACTTGGAAAATTTCTTACGTCGTAATGGCGACGATATGTTCGTTGGCGTTTGTATTATTGATCTTTGACGCAAGGAGAGAGTGGGAGTGAAATTAACGAGAAGGCTTTATAAGAAACCGGAAACCCAATCCTAAACAAACACCAAGAGAAGGGGGAATTGTGAACCGGACGATAGGCGAACCTATCTCAGCCTAGTAAGGAAAAATAAATAAATAAATAAATAAATAAATAGTAAATTTCAGAGTTTAGGTGGGGATGTTAGAGTTGAAGTAGTCTTTAGAAGAAACCGGAACTTCAATTCTAAACAAGAAACTACGGATAAACCTCTACTCCTGTTCAAAAGAGTGGGGAGGAGAGTAAACCGGACGATAAACGAACATTACACACACACACACACACCTTGATACATAGCGTGTTTACGTAAATTCAAATTTTTTTTTTTAATTTTTCTTCTTTCGCACTTAAGAATTTCATCGATATGAATTATAAATAATTACTTCTAATATTATAGGTAGCAATAATAAAATAAACAAGGCGAATTTTATAACACTTAACGGTCAGTGAGTATCCTGCACCTGAAGATAGCGTGTTTGCATAAAACTCCGAGTCGTGCTGTCAACATAGGATATTATGTATAGTCACTAATATATATATATATATATATATATATATATATATATATATATATATATTGTTTATCTCTTATTTTTTGTTTAGGATTGGGTCTCCGGTTCCTTCTGAAGTCATCGCATTCTCTTTCACTTCCATTAGCCCCTTTGCGTCTTAGTGGCATTATCGCCTTCCATGGTGTGAACTGTTAAAAATAAAAAAAGAAAGTCTAGGCATATTGAATAAACCCAGCTTGTGTTATCATTGACTACATTGCTAGTAATATGAAAACTGAGCGGGAAAAACAGAATCTACAATATAATTTTTGAATTATCTATAAATATTTAATTAATTCCTTACCTTATCTGTTTTAGTCACTACATTTTGGCTAATGTATACATTGACTTTGGCAGTTGTAATATGTAATCATCTGAGGATATTAAAATTAACACTTTATTTGTTCATAAACAAGTGCTTAGTGCTAACAGTCTCAGAATTTTTTGGTACAAAGAACACATTGTATACTCTATACGTTTTCAACGGCTAAAGGAAAATCAGCTTTGTAAATGGTGGTTTTCTAAACGTAACTTAGATGTGGCACAAGGACAAAAGTATGGGAAACCCAGTGAGGATCGAACTCACTGTTCAGTGGTAGCTGTTCTAGCGAAACAAGCTTGCTAACAATTACATCACTTCGAAGTGCCCTAAATGATTTTCTAAGCGGAGATTAGATGTGGCACAAGGTCGAAAGTATGGACACCCAGTGAGGATCGAACTTACTGTTCAGTGGTAGCTGTTCTAGCGAAACAAGCTTGCTAACAATTACATCACTTAGAAGTGCCCTAAATGATTTTCTCAGCGAAGATTAGATATGGCACAAGGCCGAAAGTATAGGGCACCCAGTGAGGATCGAACTCACTGTTCAGTGGTAGCTGATTTAGTAAACAAGCTTGCTAACCAATAAATCACTTCGAAGTGCCCTAAATGATTTTCTAAGCGGAGATTAAATGTGGCACAAGGCCGAAAGTATAGGGCACCCAGTGAGGATCGAGCTAACTATTCAGTCGTAACTGATCTAGCGAGACAAGCATTACATCATGTCGACGCGCCCAAATCAGTTTTATAAATGAATGAATCAAAGTTCAAAGAAATTAATGAGTTTTATTTGGGTCTTTCATCCCATCAACATGATTTGGAACATAAGAAAATATGTGGTAATTACAGAAGAACAATGCTACACAAGGAAATGAGTTTTAAAATCATCAAAACAATTAACAAACAGACTGGCAAAATGATTACTTGACTGCAAATGAGAAAAGCAAGCTATTTAGTTACAAATATTTCATGTCGTTACAGACTGGATAGAAATCAACAATCAAAACTTCAACCTCTCACAATTGCGTTAAGTTTAATTTTATAACTACGAAGTCACAAGTCATCGCGGTCGATGGTTTGTGCGCCGTGGCCTTGTTCAAACTCCACGCCAGTTTATGCGACCTCTCCTAGAAAATCTGACTCAGATCGGCTCAGTAGGGTTGCTGTATACACTACAATTTGGCTCTGTGGGGTCGAACAAACAAAAATGTAATAAAAAATGAACATATTGAAATTGTATGTAACTATAATTAGCAATAAATAACATCAACACAAACAAGAATAATAAGAGCAAGGACAATAAAATAAATCACCGGCGAGTTATTATCCAAATGATAGATAGATAGATAGATAGATAGATAGATAGATAGATAGATAGAGTGCTGTTCGATAAAAGTGACTCTCCTGATTTTTTTACTAAATGTTCTCTTCTCCGATGAAATGAAAGTTGAGCTACATTCAAAGGATAAGCTATCTAAAATCCGAAGAAGCTTTTTGAAGTTAGCAGTAAGTACTGTCAAGCATTATAAAGTAAAGGCTCTCGAGAAAGCAGTTGAGCAACATACTTCATAAGTTTTCTATGGGGTTGAGGTCAGGAGATTGGGGCGCCCATGTGATAACACTCACCTGCTTCTCATCAAAGTATTCCTTCATCAATTTTGATTTGTGACAGGGAGCATTATCCTGCATAAAAATGAGCTTGATGGGGTCGATTTGCACCCTTTCAGTAGAAGGGAGCAGACAGGACTCTAAAATTCTCTTGTACTGCTCGCTCTTGAGGGTCTTTTCAATAGGTTTTAAGAAACCAGTTCCATGAAAAGAAAAGCATCCCCAGAACATTATACTGAAGGGATGCTTGACGGTACTTACTGCTAAGTTCAAAGAGCTTTCAAAGCTTCTTCTTCGGATTTTAGATCGCTTATCCTTTGAATTTAGCTCAACTATCGTTTCATCAAAGAAGAGAACATTTAGTAAAAAAAATCAGGTGAGTCACTTTTATCGAACAGCACTGTAGATAGATAGATAAAGAAAAGACTCCTTCCCTGTCTGCTGAGCAGGAGTGGAGGTTCATCCCTTGTCCCCCGTTCAGGATATGATTTACCAATTTTCTTTCTTTCTCTTACCACGGCCACAATGATTTCATTGCCTTAACTTTTTGGTGGTCAGAATAACCAGTGACTGTGATTTTCTTTTATGAGGGTACCAGGTTGGCAGTTTTCTGGCTGCTGCTTCCGATTGGTCGTTAAAAACCCGAACTCTTTGGTGACGCTTAGAGAGGCTGCTCCGATCAACAGTCGCATAATATCGGGGTATCTGTAGTGCCATGGGTAGGCGTTCCTGCATGTATTTCCAGTGGGAAACCCTGAGGCCACATTATGCTCTGCTTTCAGCCGCGCACTGGCTGGTTTGTATTGCCATTGACAGATAGTGACAATTATGGTGATCTTTTCCCTCTCTCCTTAAAACATCTCATGGAAATCACAACAAAAAGAAATAAAACTAAACCAGCTAACAACCCCACCCAAAAAATATTTCCTTTTCTAATATGCGTTGTATCCGTTCCAAATTCTGCAGCGTAGAATCTTTACTCCTGGAACGGTCGCCAGATATCTTTACCCTTTGTGAAACCAACTTGAATTCTTCCATTGCTACCAATGAATTCTTGGTTCTAGGGTATCTTCCCCTTTGCCGAAAAAAATGCCAGCATTCATATGCATGGCTTTTGTGTTTGCACCATGTGCTTCCATCTTTCGTTACTAAACTCTGTCAGCTATCTCTTTTTCCTTTATCACCCCCACCTCTTCCCAAAACTGCAGTGTATTAGACGCAATAGCTGACAGCATAGAAAAGGCACTTTCTCTCCATCCAGCTGCAAATCTCTTTGTCTTCGGTGACTTTAATGCTCATTACGACACGTGGTTAAAAGATTCTAGAGGTACAGATGTTGACAGTGTACAGACATTAAATTTTTCCACTGCCCAATCCCTCACTCAAATCGTGGACTTCCCTACTTGCTTCTCTAGCTAAACTGAGCAACAGACTTCTCTAGTGGATCTATTTCTTACCTCCTCTCCTCGTTGTTACTTAGCTTCGCAATACTGACCTCTTGGTAACTCGGACCACTCTATGGTAGCTATTGATATCACCTTCCAAACATCCATTAAACTCCACCCATAAGACCTCTTTCTGTTACCAGCATGCTGATTGGGACTCATTCGGGGATTTTCTTCTTGACTCCCCTTGGACTGACTTCTTCAACCTCCCAATTGAAAATTGCGCCACTGAGGTTTTTCTTCGATCAAAACTGGCCAGGACGCTTTCATCCCTTCTCGGAAATACCAGATGAAACCACAATCCTCTTCGTGGTTCACACCAGCATACTCAGACCCCATAGCACACTGGAACCAGAATTTCCGACTATACCAGCGTGACAGCTTTCGTCATAACAGGGGACTATTGGCTACTGCTCGTAACAAATATAAGCGAGTCCTCGATGGAGCCAAGCCTCTGTTTGCTGAGAGAATGGAGTACTGCATAGCCTCTAAAACTTGTGGTTACTGGCGTCTCTGTAATATGGTACTAAATAAATAGGGTTGCTGAGAGAATGAAGTACTGCACAGCCTCTAAAACTCGTGGTTACTGGCATCTCTGTAATAGGGTACTAAATAAGTACAAGGTCTCTATTCCACCTACCTTTTCAATCGATTTGAGGTGTTATCATTCTTTGCTGATAAAGCTGAATGTTTTCACGGTGAATTCTCCTTAAACTCTACTCTTGACTCATCTGGTGTATCCCTGGCTAACGTCCCACTTAGAATTGATTCTCTATTGAGTGATATGCATATAACCCCTTTTGTGGTTTCTGCTATCATCTCTAACCTTGATCACCATAAAGCATATGGACATGATGGTATTCCTATAATAGTCATTAAGAACTATGCTCCCGATCTGGCTCCTGTTCTCTCTAAACTGTATAAATAAATACCTTGCTGCCTGCTGCTTTCCTTCCTACTGGAAGTCAGCATTTGTTGTTCCAATTTTTGAGAACTGAACTGTCCGACCCTTTCAACTATTGTCCTGTTAGCCTTCTACCTCTTTTTGGGAAACTTCTAGAGGTCCTAATCAATGCTGAAGTGGTTCATCATCTCTCATCGCAGTCTTTTCTCCAGGTCAACTGCTGATGTACTGACAATAATTGCGGAAAGAGACTACGATGCTCTAGATAAAAATTGTGAAGCCCAGGCTGTAACATTGGACATCTCGAGGGCCTTTGACAGGGTCTGGCATTCAGTTCTTCTCCACAAGCTGAAAAGTTACTGTTATCTCCGGACACATTTTTGAGCTCCTATATAATCGTGAAACGAATGTTGTCCGGAACAGCCACTCATCTACATTCTTTCGTTCTGACACAGGAGTCCCTCAGAGAGCCATCCTTGATTCTACTCTCTTTTTAATCTTCATTAACGACCCTCCTGATGACATTAACTCTCAACTTTTCATCTACGCTGACGGCACTACCATTTACTCCTGCCTCGATAGTAAGGCTGATCAATCCGACATGATCAAAATGAAATTTGATGTCCAAAATGCCTTCAAAACCTTCGTAAACTGGGGCAAAAGATGGCTTGCCTATTTTAACGCATCCAAAACTAAACTTCTCTCCATTAATCATCTGAGAGACCTCTTTCTGCCTTCCATCAGCATGGCTGATGCTAACCTTCAAGAAAGTGACTCGTTGCGCTTTCTGGGCTAACATTTTCAGCTGACATGAAGTGGGAAAACTATATCGAATCCATTGCTAGGTCAGCTACTAAGAAAGTCAGTTCACTGTGCCAGGAGAGACAATTTTTCTCTCCAGAATCTATCTTGCATATTTATGTCTACCATTCGTCCATATTGCTGCCATATATGGTCCTGTGTCCCTGCTATTTACCTGGAGCTCCTTGATAAGATCCAAAGAAGAATCAGCAATATTATTGGTCATGATCTGACGGCTCAGCTTCTGTCACTTGCCTATCGCCGTAAGGTTGTCTCTCTGTTCTTTTTTTTATAAATACTTTTATGGTCATTTGTTCTTCGCTATGGTACCTATGAACTTAAGCGCCATACTGGCATCGAGATCTCATCAATTGACAGTTGAGCTAGCTAGATGTAGCCATAAGTTCTATTCTAACAATTTCTTTCTTCTGGCTCTATGCTTTCCAGCCAACTTTAATCAGCAAAAATGTAAATGCAATGTCAATCGCGTGTTAGTGACTGTACTGGCTGGGATAGATAGATAGATAGATAGATAGATAGATAGATAGATAGATAGATAGATAGATAGATAATGAAGAGGCTGAGATAGATAGATAGATAGATAGATAGATAGATAGATAGATAGATAGATAGATAATGAAGAGACCGAGATAGATAGATAGATAGATAGATAGATAGATAGATAGATAGATAGATAGATAATGAAGAGGCTGAGATAGATAGATAGATAGATAGATAGATAGATAGATACATACATACATACATACATACATACATACATACATACATACATACATGCATGCATGCATACGAGAGAGTACAGAAACAATTTTAAAATGCTCTGACAAAATAATCAATTACTTAACTGTAAATAAGAAAAATCTATTTATTTATTAATATTTCAAGCTGCTGTCGACTGGATAAAATCAACACCCAAGACGACCTATGCTTTAACATCTAAGCGACATCAACTATTCATTTTTTTCCTTCTACTTTGGTACGAAATCATTTCCTGCAGACGCCATTCTTTTCTGAGGTTATATTGACAACAGCTACGTTAGCCATTATAGTTAATTCAACAGAAGGTCAAATATCATGAAAACTGAACGACTCGTCTTAGACAAGTTACTAAGTGAAGTAAGCTTGTCTGTCTATAACATTGGTCTCCAGACTACTTTCTACGAGGACTGCATAGTATATATTATATAGATTTTTACAGGCCAAAGAAAAAGACTCGATATTGCTCGTCCAGTTTTCACTGTGTTCAAGTACACACTGCCTACTCAAGTATTGGAACTCACAATCGCTGTCACCAAATTTACAAATCAATGCTAATGTACTCTATTTCGACTCCGTGGAAACGAAACTATTAGGTTGGTGCAAAAATAATGACGTATTAATGTCGTTTTTGACGTCAAAAAATACGTCAAAAAACGACATTAATACGTCATTATTTTTGCACCAACCTAATATCAGTAAGAGAGCAGTACTAAAATAAAAACTAGTCATGGACAATGGAACGAGAACAGTCTATACCCGTAGATAAAATAAACGGTTCAATTCAGAATTCCTTGTAGCTTACACAGATTAATATACAACTGATGAAGTCCTGAAGGCAGAACGGCCGAAACGTTGTGATAACAATGTTGAGGACAATAATCCAAATGCAAATAGTGTAAACAACGATAACACCTCGTCCCAGAAATTATTGTTGTATCTTCTAACCCCATGGTCACTATTAGGTAGATTTATCTGGACTCCCCATTAAGGCAGGATGTGACACAAGGTCGTTATAACAGCGGGAGTGTCATATATATATATATAGGCTAAGGATAACAATTTTTGCCCAAATCACCGAGACCACTGTCACGCTGGCATCAATATTACACCAACCCGAAGTCTCTTACTGCAATGAGGGAGATGCTGCCACAGGATTGGAATCCCCGGGGCTGAGCAATTTCACGCATCTAAAATGAAGAGGTATGTTTACTCCACTTCCGGCCAATTCCAAACTACAACCTAGCACAAAATTTTAACCGGCTTGTAACATGAAATACAGGATGTCCCTCCAAAAGTTGATATCATCTTAAAAGCAATTATCTTGAAAACTACTAAGTCTAGCTCAATAAAATTGAACAGTTTAGGTGTTGAACATCATAAGTTTATTACGGGACCGATTTCACAAATGTTCAATATGTGTACCACCTGTAGCACAGCACACGTCAGGTCGGTAGTTAAGCTCTTGCCAAACACGCTGTAGCATGTTTCCGGTAACACTATCCAGTACGGAAGTGATTCTCCGTTTGAGTTAATTAATGCTAGCAGGAAGAGTGTGGGGACATAGACCAGACCCCCACCCTTCACATATCCCCATAAAGAGAAATCACCCACAAAATAGCTATCGTAATACACCACGATTTGAAATATTTCTATATACTCTGAAAATAGCCATCGTAATACACCACAATTTTAAATCATTCTATATATCCTCAAAATAACCATCGTAATACACCACCATTTTAAATATTTCTATATGCCCTCAAAATAGCCATCGTAATACACCACCTTTTTAAATCATTCTATATATCCTCAAAATAACCATCGTAATACACCACCATTTTAAATATTTCTATATGCCCTCAAAATAGCCATCGTAATACACCACCTTTTTAAATCATTCTATATATCCTCAAAATAACCATCGTAATACACCACCATTTTAAATATTTCTATATATATCCTCAAAATAGCCATCGTAATACACCACAATTTTAAATCATTCTATATATCCTCAAAATAACCATCGTAATACACCACCATTTTAAATATTTCTATATGCCCTCAAAATAGCCATCGTAATACACCACCATTTTTAAATATTTCTATATACCCTGAAAATAGCCATCGTAATACACCTCAATTTTAAATCATTCTATATATCCTCAAAATAACCATCGTAATACACCACCATTTTAAATATTTCTATATGCCCTCAAAATAGCCATCGTAATACACTACTATTTTAAATATTTCTATATGCCCTCAAAATAGCCATCGTAATACACCACCATTTTAAATATTTCTATATATCCTCAAAATAGCCATCGTAATACACTACCATTTTAAATATTTCTATATACCCTCAAAATAGCCATCGTAATACACCACCATTTTAAATCATTCTATATATCCTCAAAATAGCCATCGTAATACACCATCATTTAAATATTTCTATATGCCCTCAAAATAGCCATCGTAATACACTGCAGTCTTAGAAAAGTTTCTAGACAGTTATTTTCATACCTCACGGTTTTTAATTTTTCTGTATCTTCAAAATGACTATCGCAATATACGAAAAATTAAACTCTCTCTACTTTCATATTAGCCAACGTAATGCACCACGATTTTTAATTATCTCTACACTTTCAAAATAGCCATCATAATACACAACGGCTTTTAAAATTTCTATAATATCTTTAAAATGAGCAATGTTATATACCGCCGTTTTTAAAAAGACTGTACTTTCATAATGGCCCATGTAATACATCATCAATTTAAAAATTCTCTATACTTTCAAAATGGCAAACATAATATAACGGCGCTTTTAAAATCTCTGTAATTTCAAAATGGCCATCTTAATACACCACCATGTTAAAATTCTGTATACCTTCAAAATGGTTGTCGTAATACACAGACGTTTTTAAAATTTTTCTTTCGTAATGGCTAACGTAATATTCATCATTTTTAAATTTTGTATATAGTGTAACCCGGATATAAGAGAAACCCAGATATAAGAGAAACCCGGATATAAGAGAGATTTTCTCTGGTCCCAAATTAGAGCCATACTTACTTAAAACAAAATAGACCAAACCCGGATATAAGAGACTTCTTCTCCGGTCCCGACAACTCTCTTATATCCGGGTTACACTGTATTCCAAATGGCCATTGTAATAGACCACTGTTTCAAAAACCTCTTTAATTTCAAATTGGCCATCGTAATACAGGACCGTTTTAAAAAATCTGTATAGCTTCAAAATGGCCATTGTAATAGACCACTGTTTTAAAAACCGATGCCTTTATGAACGTTCATTATGATAAAACAGTTTTTTTTTAAATCAACGTGGCTTCAAAATGATAATCGTAATACACCACCGTTTTAAAATTCTCTATATTTTTAAAATGTACAATACACCACCGATTTTCCGACGGTTGATCTCCATTTACCTCGTTTAGTTCGGTTTAAACATTGTAAAATTCTAGTTATTCCGGAAAATTGTCCAATCCATTCTAGAGTTGAACTGCTTTGTAGGACATTTTTTTTTTTTATTTAATTTTTTTTTTTTTAATCCTATCGTCTGAATCAATGTGATAAAGCCACTAAGACGCAAGCGGATACTGACAGTAAAAGAAATGAGGAGGGAAATAAAATAACAGAATTCAAGGGGGCAGAAGATGACGATTGACGTTGCATTTAAAGTGTTGAAGATTTAAAGTTGACTGGGAAGCAAGAAGCGAGAAGCGAATCTCACGAGAGAAAAGTGTGGGCGAAGAAACTATTAGCATAGAACTTACGGTTACAACTATCAATTTCAACAGTGATTTTATGAAACCTAACTGCCAATCTAGTACTGCGTTTATATTCATGAAATCGAGGTTCCAAAGAGATAAGCTCCCCAGAATAATTACCGTAAAAATATTTATTTAAAAAAGACACAGGGAAGCTCTGTGAGAGCGGTGAGGAAATGATGCCAGTTCAGGACCTATTTGGCTTTTGTCAAGAAACTATAGATATATAGCAGAAGCACTAGACCACTGCACTGTGGCAGCAATATTCGATGTACGGGCGAATGCTAGACTTATTTATTTAGTTAGTTATGTGCCATGCGTGATACAGGCTTAGGCGATATGTATCTTTCGATATCTTTCCGCATTAGTTTGCCATTCTGCGGTATACCAGTTACCATCCAAGGCTATAGAACCCGGTCTGTCCTGCTATTTACCCATAGCTGGCGGGGAGAAGACGTAATTGAATTTAATGGATTCGACTGAATTTCTCAATCCGAGCCGCTATCCTCCACTCCACCGTGCCTCTTCGCTAGACTTATAAATATGAAAAATAGATTCTAGCATGATAAATTATCTCGCACAACCAAGTTTCCTAGCAGAAGATTTAGCAATTGATTCGATATAAGCGTTCTACTTCATGTATGCAACAGTGTACTTAGCACCAAAATTAGGTACTTCCACTTTTTCGCGAAAAACAGCATGGCGTAATGAAAAAGGCCACAAACTTAATAAAAATAAAGTTTTATCGCCAAAATGTTTATGTTATTATTGAGATGAAATAAAGACCAAAGTATTTTTTAATTATTTTTTGAAATTTTTTAATCCTTTTCTAACACGTTCGAAATTTTGGTTAAAATATTCTTTTGTTGCGTCATCGCGGTGGCTATATAATAACATTGGTGTTTTTGTACTTTTTTTCCGTTGAAAATACATTGATTTGGAAATTCTTGTAAAAATCAAATAATTGTCCGATTTTAATGAAATTTTCAGGACTTATTCACAAATGAATTAAATCATTTTTTAAATGTTTTTTTTAAGATAATTTTGCTAAAAAAAAATTTTTTTTTAAATATGTTACCCCCCAGTTACTTAATTTCATGAAATTTCGCACAAAACCTTTCTATTTCCTGATTTTATTTATTTATTTATTGTTAAAAGTAGGAGTCTTTGGAAATTGTAAATGACCTACTTTTTTTTCAAATTTGAGCTATTCTAACTGAAAATCTGCACTGAATTGAAAAATAATGAATCCAATAAAACTATGACATTACTTAATTAGAAAATCTTTTAATTGCTTTTGTAAATAAGTTATATTAAGGACATTATTGTTTGAAGAAATAATTTTTTTCCGATGAATAATGAATTTTTACTAGAATTTTTTCATTTTTTTTTTTTAATTTTAATTATAATAATTTATAATAGTTTAAAATCGTATAACACTCTGTACTGGGCTATTTCTTTGATGTGATATAGTAATTAAGTGGAAACAAAATTTAAAAATCCAAAATTGAAAAGATTAATAAACTTAGTTGAGCTAATCTATTTTTAAAATAATTTTTTATTTTGTAAATTTTTTACTTAATACGTTCCTTATTTTTATGTATGGTAGACTGAAATTGCCGTCATTATTATCTAAAAGTTTTATCTCTTTATTAGGACGCTTCAATTACGTTTCAGCAGGTTTTCAAAATTTCCATTCAGCTTTAAAAGTTTAAAGCTTAAACTAAGCTTTACTTTTTTCAATTACTATTTTGCTAAATATTTTTTATTTTATGCATTTACATTAGTGTGGGTCATACTTCAATTAAGTAATCATGGTATTTCATATGTTGCTAAATTATAAAATTAATTGAAGAACATTTTATAGTATTTTAAATTTTTTTTATTTTTGCATCTTCGAAAGGTAAATAAAAGTCAATAAAATATTAAATAATTGCGGAAAGTATGTTCATTTGTAAAAGTTACTGAGTAGTTAAAAAAAAAAAAAAAAAATGCGTTCACTTAGATTTCTGAAAATTATGTCAGTTAGAGTCATCCATAGCAGCTGTCATCGCTTCGTCAATTAACAGTCCATCAAACCTTGGATCAGATGAACAGGACCAATCTTTAATAATTGGTTGTATATTACTTTTTTATGATACAAGTAATATTTATTTCAAATCAGATTAATTTAACATTAAATATTCTAATTTTATTCAAATAACATGTCAGAAATATATATGTATTTTTTTTTTTTTTTTGCAAGAATTTAAAACTTTTTTGTTTACAAATTTCTTAAAATTAAGAAAATGGCCGATTTTAAGAAAATTTTAAGAAATCGAAATTAAATTTGACATTCAAATCGATATCATTTCTATCTGAAATATACCAGAATATTTTACTTAATGGAAATAATAAATTTAATCATTAAGCTTTCAATTAAAACTAAAATGAAATCTTCAAGAAAGCTTTTTCATTTTTTAAATTTAATTTTAAACCTTAGGTATCGAAAATTTATGCCGAAAAAGCGGAGGTGCCTAACCAAAATTAGTGAAATCTAAGACAAAGCGCACATTGAAATCAATGCAGGCATAGTATAACTCGCTTTTCATTAAGTCCGTATTAGATGTCGTAAATTCTGTTAAGCCTGTTTATATTTCTGAGATGAGGTATTGTAACTAGTTACATCATTTACATTGTTCGGACTGATGTCCTCATCATTACTGACATATTCACGATGTTTCAGTCGTTGTTCGCTCCGGTCTTCTTCAGAATCTGTCTATATTTCTGAGATCAGGTATTGTAATTAGTTACATCATTTACATTGTTCGGGCTGTTGTCCTCATCTTTACTGCCATATTCACGATGCTTCAGTCGTTGTACACTCCGATATTCTTCAGGATCTGTCCATATGTCTGAGATGAGGTATTTAACTAGTTACACTATTTACATTGTTCGGACTGTTTATTGTCATATTCACGACGTTTCGGCCGTTGTACGCCCTAAGTGGTTTGATTCGAAATTCCAACAAATATCACCTGAAAAAGGCTGGAGCGTACAACGGCCGAAACGCCGTGAATGTGATAATAAAGATTAGGACAACAGTCCGAACAATGTAAATAGTGTAAATTCTGTAAAGGCTGTTGAGAAATTCATCGGATAATTTAATATGAGAAATATTCAATATTTTAAAAGTCAAAACGGTTTAAAGATATAATATTTGCGTAATCGCAGCACCAATGATGTATTATTGAATTATTATTATCCCCTGTCGGAGCAGCAAAATAAACGAGTATGGTTCGCGAACCAGCTGAGCTAGAAAACCGATGGTGTATCTGTATTTATATGCAAACACAAACGTGTTAGAATGTGTTTCATAACAGCGCTTCTTTCATTGAAAAGACAAATATAAATTTAGTTTAGCATTTTTATTATAAAGCTTTTTTTTTCTTAAGGTATAATTTATATCTTGAGGTAGACTGTTCATTATACCACCGAAACGAGGTTGTCATTTCACATCATGAGATGAGACGAGTGTTTTAATTACATCTTAATACCAGAGCAAGAATTTTTTTCTTTTCTTTTTTCTCTTTTTTTTTTTTTTTTTTTTTTTTTTTTCCAGTGGTTTCATGATTTATTCTTTCTTCGACAAACCATTCTTAAGAACGTCATAAACTGCTCTGTTGTATTAGACAAAATTCTGACAACTGGGTAATATTTCGTTTCCAATGTCCTCTGTATAATACACATCACGTTCTCCGTGTGTAATATACAGTTGTACAATATGCAACTAAACAGTTTTACGTCCAGATTTGCTGGCTGTTAAACAAGTGTTGCCTGTTATATGACGGTGTTTTAATTTAGGAAATATACATTTACCTTTGTGGATAATATCAGGTTTTGTTGTTTTTGGTCAACCATATTTCAGTTCTCTCTTTAAACACTTTTATCACATCTAGGTAATAAAAAAATGGTGTGATACGTTTTGACATTTTTGGTCATCCATATTTCATTTGCCACCTCCTATGAAACGCATGATCATCTAAGAGGACCTTCATCCCGCGTTTACAATAATAATAATAATAATAATATTGAGTGACATATTTTGTCTATTTTGGTCATCCATACTTCATTTTCCACCCCCATGAAATGCATGAACATTAAAAGGACTTTCATCACGCGTTGGCAAAACATAATAATAATAATAATAATAATAATAATAATAATAATAATAATATTGAGTTATATATTTTGTCTATTTTGGTCATCCACACATTCATTTGCTACCACATGAACATTTAAGAGTAATTTTATCACACGTTGGCAAAAATAAAAAAAATAAAAATGATAATAGTAATAATAATATTGAGTGACATGTTTTATCTATTTTGGTCATCCATACTTCATTTGCCACACTCATGAAATTCCTGAACATTTATCATCATGTGTTGGCCAAATAATAATAATAATAATAACAACAACAACAACAATAACAACAACAATAACAATAATAATAATAATAATAATAATAATAATAATAATAATAATATTGAGTGACATGTTTTGTCTATTTTAGTCATTCATATTTAAGCTATCCCATTAAACACTTTCATCACGTCAATGTAATAATAGTATGGCCTGGCATGTTTTGTCGTTTTTTGGTCACCCATACTTCATTTATCACTCCCACGAAAAACACTTAAATTTCAGCAGGCTTTCAACATGTAATGGTTAATAAAAAAATAAAAAATAAAAAAAAAACAACTTGTCAAATGATTTGTCATTTTGGTTATCCATACTTCAGCTGTCCCACGAGAAGCTGTTAAATTTAAACGCGGTTTCGTCACATGAAAGCTAAAAAAACAGCGTGACATGATCTGTGCGCTAAAAAGCAATAGGCACTGTCTTACACACACACATACACACACACATACACACACATATATATATATATGTAAGCAAATATATAGATATAGATCCGACAGTATGAAGAAAAATATACGGAAAAAACAAACAAAAATCCTTATATGCAATTATGCTGTTTTAATGTTAATATAATGTCAACGTCGGACGTTTCGGTCTAATAAACCATCTTCAGGACATATTCATAAAATATAATTAACATTATCAATTCACCATGACAAAGACGATGGACATAAGAACAAGACTGGTATTTATTCGTAAAAAAGTACAAATTGTGGCTCGAGGCCAATAAAGGGGAGGGGTAGAGGCTGGTCAACACTAACTATCTTATACCTAGCTAATCAGATTCGCGACCCATTCGTACATTACATTTTACCCACTCACCAAAAGAACTCGTCCATCACCAAACAATCCTTCAACCACCATAATACCACGTGCTCTCAAGGGAGACCTACCAAACATAAGAACAAGACTTATCCAAACAGATAACTGAAAGTTTTATAAGATCAGCGTTCCGTTTAAACATGGTCACGTTGTCGTCACGTGGGCGACGCTGTGAAAACGTATTCCTCAAATTTTAGGAATACGTTTAAATATAACTGTTATAGTGGAACACACCTATTCTATTGTTAATAGACTCTCCCACCTATAATAAGTAGGAATAGTAGCAGTCGCTGAGTCGCTGAGTCGCTCAGTCGATGTCGGACATTAAAGTATCAGCGACCACAACTAGATTACTGCGTCATTACCTATTATATCAAGGTCCTAACGTTTTGTACGTCGAACCTATTTTAGGACAGATTTAGTACAAATACAAGCCTCCACTGTGAAACCACTACATAACAATAACATACCTTAAAACTATGTCTTTATCACATACACACACATATATATATATTGTAATCTTTTTAATTTATTGTATCTTCAGTTTTCTTTGTCGACCATTTTATATTGGCGTAATTCTATCTAGCTGATTGTTGTACGGATCTGTGCTTTCTGGTAGCGACAAATAGCAAAATGCTTCTGTTTCCTTGAGACGTAACCTCAGTTTGCTCTGTGATCGCACGAAACGACCTGCATTTCTCAATCCTTTTTACAACAGGCCTTGATTCCTGCTCAAGAACGAGGCACCCACTTATAAGAAGTGGTAGCAGGTGAACTTACAGTAGTAGAAGGAGTAATTAGCTGTTATTGATTATCGTATACTCAAAGCTTTTTTTTTTAATACGCTCCCAATAAAGTTAACGAAAACGCTAATCAAGTCTGTTATTTATTAAGTTAGGTTATCGATATCAAATAGTTTTCATCAGGGTGATAAAGTTTTGTAGCTGATAATCAGTCAAAATTCCTGTACTGTAGTAGTATTAGTTACTTAGAGACTCGAGGCGACGGAGATGTATTTCTACAGAAGGATGCTAAGGATATCCTGACACGAGCGTGAGAGCAACGATAAGGTCTTAGAGAGGATGCAAACAAGGAGGAGGCTTATACTTAACACCAGGAAGAGGCAGCTGATGTTTCTGGGACAAATAATAAAGGAGGAGGGCTTGGAGAATCTGATACGCAGAGAGACAAGGATAAACAACGCATAACATACCGAGCGGGCTTAAGGAAGTGGTTGACAGAAGGCCAAAGCTTACTGAGATCTGCAAGGGCTAGGGGGAGGTAGAGAGCCATGATAGCCTACGTCCTGAAAGGACACGGCACATAGAAAGAAGCAGGCGACCTCACTGTAGTAGTAGGAGTAACTAACAGTTATTGATTATCATATAACCAAAACTTTTTTTTTAATCAATCAGTTATGTGCCATGCGTGATACACGCTAAGGCGATATGTATCTTTCGATACATAACTAACGAGGCAGATTTTTTCCCGCAGTAGGATGCCATTTCTTTCTGCGGTAGACCAGTTGCCATCCATGGCTATAGAACCCGGTCTGTCCTGCTATTTACCAATAGCTGGGGAAGAAGAAGAGAATTCATACCTTTCCCAAGGGCATTAGCATGTAAGTGAATATAATGGATTCAACTGGAATTCGACCTCGGCTCTCCAATTCTTCAATCCGAGCCACTATCCATTACTCCACCGTGCCTCCAACCGTCCCAATAAAGTTAACGAAAGCATGAGTCAAGGCCTTTATTTATTAAGTTAGGTTATTCCTGGATATCATATTGTTTTCATAAGGGAGATAAAGTTTTGTAGCTGATAATCAGTCGAAATTCTTGTACTGCAGTAGTATTAGTAGTATTAGTAGTATTACGTGGAAGTAATGGGATTCAACGGTTCATAACGGTTCGTGAAAGCTATTTGTTAAAATTCGACAACCGATTCTTAAATTCCCTTGGCGATTGACATTGCGTTGATTTTTATTGATTTCTGTTTTGACGGTTTACCAACACTTTTCAGGTTTAAAAACAGAAAATATTTTTAGACTGTAAGATCTTTTTGAGAGATAATGTTGCAATACGTACTAATTAGCAAAATATTGTTGGCGGGGTGGGGGGAGCAGAAGAGGTGCATTTATACCTTTTCCAAGAGCATTTGGTCGTAAGTGAATATAATAAAACTGGAACCCACCTCTCCGATTTACAATTCAGAACTGTTATCCTTTACACCATCCACACATCCAAGCTTACAGCAATTGGTATTCCTAACCCGTCACCCATCTGACCAGGCTTGGCTTGGCTTCGGTAACAGACGTGCCGAGGCCCCCACTCTGTCTCTTCTACAAGTATTTTCACGGCAACTGTTCTGACGAGCTACTTTCGCTGGTTCCCGGACTACATAAATTTAAGCGAGTTAACGGGCTGGCATCTCGGTCCCACCCTTTCACTGTCAAAACGGTTAAATGTAACCGTCTCTTCTACTAAAACAGCTTCTTCTTCCGTCTGTGAAACTCCCTTCTTGCTTCTTCGATGACTATAATCTTCAAATATTCAAGTGTAATGCCAATCGAATCTGACACCATGAGATTGTTCCTCGTCCTTCTCTGTATCCTTTCCTCAAACACTCTTGTTCTCAACCCTCTGTAACCCCTTACGTGCTTGTGGCACTCCCGCTTTCTTTGGGGTGAATTGCCTTAAAAAAAAGTACGAGAACATGTCTTCCAAAGTGATATGGCGTAAGCCATAGTACCTGTACATGGAAGCTTACAGTACCTAATATTCCCAAGCGGTTACCCATCTAAGTATTGACTCGGCTCGACGTTGATCAACTTCGGTGATAGTACGGGAACCGGTGTTTGAACGTGATATGGCCGTAAGCCAATTTGTGTTGACTAACTATAAACCCACAAATGGGGAAGACGAGCAGGAAGTTTTATAGACAAAAACTGCGGAATGTGAGAGATGGAACCCGTTTAAAAAATAATTTGAATTCTATCGCTTCTACGTAAGGCTGATGAAAAGTTCTCAGCCTGATTTAAAAACAAAAATATGTTGTTTGGTCACTTGGCTAGATTTAGGAAAGAGTACGACACTGTATGAAGCAAACGAAAAAGTCTTAAGGGAAAAGACAACCAAAAAGGTACTTATACCCATAATCAGAAAAAAAACTACTAAAATTTCTTAGACATATGAGGGCTTAGAGAATTTGACACTCAGAGGACATATCGAAAGCAAAAGAGACAAGGGAAAGCAGCAGGTCAGCAATCTGACGAGTTTGCATGAATATTTGCCGGAACAGAGTGTAAGACGCTTGACAAAGGGACAAACGTTACTAAATGCTTCAAGCGATAGGATATTGTGGAGAGCCATGATTTCTCACGTCTTGAAGAGACACGACATATAGAAGAAAAAGAAGTTAACCGAAAACCTTTCAGTGTTCCTCCATACTGTTATCTTGAATTTTTAAAAACATTTATTCGCTGAAATATCGTCAAGCGATTACTAATTATATCCAGTATTTAATTAATCTTAATTAATATTAATTACAGTTTTTCGTTGGTGTGATCTTTTTATTTCAGCCATTTAGACTGTAAACTTGCACGAAATCTGATCAAAAAGCATCTTGACCGCTGTTGAGGTAAATGGAGTTAAGATTGGCCGTGAACTCTGTTGGGCATGCGCACTAAATTATAACGTTCTTCCATTGTTTATAGCAGTGCTTAGAAGGAAAATATGTAGAGTGTGCTCGTCTCACCATACCACAGAGATTCCAACTGTGAATATGGCTTGTGCAGCAGTTTTTGACCAAACACAACATTCCCCACGTCCGATAATCACCATATTCTCCGGATCTTGCCCGCTGCAACTTTTTCTTATTTCCAAAAATAAAATCCCACTTGAAAGGAACACGATTTCAAGACGTCGAAGACATTCAAGAAAATTCAACGAGGCAGCTGCTCGCTATCTCAAGAAAAGATTTCCAGAAATACTTTCATCAATGGAAACGACGCTGGACAAAGTGTGTGATTTCAGAAGGGGACTAATTCGAAAGAGATTAAATGCCGAATTGATATATATTGTAGATTTCTTTTTATAGCACCAGTCATGATACTTTTTGATCAGAGTTCGTATGTTTATAGAGAAGAAAACAATTATATTTTAAATTTTCATTAACAGCAAAAAAAATATGATTTTTATAAATTCGAGCGTCGTATTTTAACCAGAGAGCATTGGTTCACCATCAAGAATTTAAGGTGTGTGGCGTGTCTGTTTCTTTTCCTTCACGACATTCCTTTGAAGAAAAACATAAATATTCAAAGAAAATTAAGAATAAATAAATCAAAATCTGAAAAATTTCGAAACTCAGAATTTTAAGAAGAAACATTTTTGTTATATATACGAGAGGTATCGGAAAGTTCACAGGCTGTACATGCTGCTATTGCACC
>OZ010611.1:41191289-41516289 GCA_963932145.1 Acanthosepion lycidas
TAAATTATTATATGCAAGATGCAGCAGAAATACCTCCCCCGTATATCTGCTAGAACTACTTCCCACGTAATGGTATGACAATTACTAGATGATGACACCATTGTCACTAATGTTTTACCATTATGTGGGGAGTATTTCTGGACGGTATATGTGGGAGGTATTTCTGCCTCACGCTGTATAATGTGAAATATATTTATAATGCCAAAATGGATTCTGATTAAAATTATATGTATGTATGTGTGTGTGCGTGCGTGTGTGTGTCTGTCTGTCTGTCTGTCTGTCTGTCTGTGTATGCGTGTTTTTATATATGCGTATATCGTGTGCATTCGATATAAAGGGAGTTTATAAAGCCCATGTGCAATTTTCAATACTGAAAATCAACCGCAAAATTCCTATCGAGAACTAGTTCGAGTCGTTATTATTCTTTGTATATGTAATAATGGTGGACATGTTGAAAATTAATAATCCCAACATCAAATTTTAATTTTTTTTCTCGTCCTTTTTCTGGATTAATTCTGTTACGCATAGTTACAAAACTGTATGCATTTAAAAAGTTTGACCTCTCTCAGCAGTGAAACCTGATCACCACCAGGAGAGCAACTCCCTACGCCTGCTTGATCTCATATTTTCCACTGAGTTGAAGTGGAATGATTATATTGAATCAAATGTTTAACTCTGTTGCTCGGAAGATTTGTTTATTGTGCCGTGTCTGATAGGTTCGATAAAATTGGCAGCCTATATTAAAAATGACTTTCAATAGGCTGTTAATTGGGACAAGGTATAACTTGTTAATTTTAAAACTTCCAAGACAAAACTGCCGAGTTTTAATCATCTGAGCCGGCCATTTTCGTCTTCCACCAAAATGGCTGATGCTAATTTCCAGGATAGTAACTCACTGCACCTTTTTAGACTAATATTTTCCACTGACATGAAGTGGAAACATTATATTGAATCAATTGCTAAATCTGCTGCTAGGAAAGTTAGTTCATTGTGTCGTACGAGACAATTTTTCTCACCAGAATCTATCTTGTACATTTATAAATCTACCATTAGCCGATGCATTGAATATTCCTGCCACATATGGTCTGGTGCTTCTGCTAGACATCTAGAGATTCTTGACAAAATCCAAATATTATGCAATTTTATAGGTCCTGACCTGGTATCTCGGCTTCAGTCACTTTCAAACCGCCGTAACGTAATTTCCCTGTGCTTTGAATATTTTCATGACAATTGTTATATTTGATATTTTGACTTTACGAATTTAAGCGCAGTACTAGATTGGCGGCTAGGTCTCATAATTTCACTATTTAAATTGCGAGTTGTAACCGTAAGTTATGTTCTAATAGGTTCTTCTCCCGCGTTTGGTTCCTTGTTTTCCCGGCAACTACATTATGCAAAAATTTAAATGCAATATCAATCGTCATCTTCTGTTTCCTTGAACCTGTTCTTTTATTGTCCTCTTTCGCTCTCAGTAAACTCTTGAATTTTAGTGGCTTTTATCGCCTTTCTTGCTGGGAATTTATTAAAAAAAATGCACACACTTTATAAATTCCCTCTATCTGCGTATGTGAGTGTCTGTATGTGTGTATTACATGTGCGCGTGTGTATGAGAGAGCTTGTGTGGGGAAGGTGTTCCTTTGTATATACATACGTTACTACACATCTCCTTTAACGTACATCAGTGCATAAACACGAAATCAGGGAAGAAAGAGAGAAAATATGCACTAATGTATGTGTGTGTTTCGTTCCGACCAGTACGTTCTTTATTTCCTTTTAATTCTTTTTTCTTTTCTTTTTTCCTTTTCTTTTTCTTTTTTCTTTTTTTTTTTTTTTTGTCTTCTGTGTTAATCTTTCTTCGTCCTATAATCCGACAAATACTGCAAGTAAGATTTTCGCATGTAACGCCAGGCGTCGACAAGAAGATTGACAAACAGATGCCAGCTCTCATGAACTTTCCGACCTATCCACGCTGAAAAGTAGAGTTCCTTATGTATTTTCGTGTACATCTCTTGTGAAAGAAGTCGGATCACGTTCGTGTCCTTGCACACATCAATAGGCAACTCGGCCTCCTTCGTCAATTGAAAGACGTCTGCTCCAAACAACAACAAAAGGCTAACAGTTTGTATAAACCCACAAGCTGAGGCGGTATGAAGAGGAGAAAAGCCATTTTCGTCCTGGGCATTAACCTCGGCCCCACTGCAAAGGAGAATTTTTACAGCGTCTAAATTGTTACCCAGGACACTGTGGTGCAACGGTGTTAGTCCTATATGATTTGTTTGGTTGATGTTGATGTTATGGGCTTGCGAGTGCAGCACTCGCGCAAGGTCCTCCATGTCGCCGTCCTGGATAGCGGCGATCAGGAGGGACTCGGCCGAAAAGCTGATTTTACGGCGACCATCGTGAATCTTGGATGCCTTATTACTGGAAACTGGAGTCGAAAAAGATGATGATGTTGGTGGAGAGTAAGTAGATATCGAGGTGCTTTTCGAAGAGGCACTGACTTCATGAAGTTTAACTTTCTTGGAGGTCTGCGAAAAGAGAGAAAATATTTTTTTCATCAAAAAAACAAAGGCCATGTTAAAGAAAGAAACAAAAAATTACAACTGTATTGCAAATTGATCCATTAAATGTAGCAGAAATTATCTTCATTGGTATTTGAACGGCAGAATTGTCATGAAGGAAATATCCGTCATCCGCAATTAAGGTCTGAATATTTATGAATTCTGTTTCAGGCAAAGCGAACGTATATATATATATATATATATATATATATATATATATATAATATTTGTGGTAAATATACACATACATAGGCAAAATATATAAATATATATACATAGGTGCATACACATACATGTATATTTTTTGAATAAAAAATTCCGAGAGGATAGAATCCAGGTAGAACTCAATGTCCAGGACAGAGTAAGGATATAATAAAAGGGCTTATGTCGCCACGAAATGTATCTTTAATGTACATTAATGTAAAGACATCCGACAACATTCATATTTCCCCCTTCCACTCACCTCTAGTTAAAAAAAAAACCCTCTCTGTTAAGTTTTAATCTTCCACCTTCTCTCATATGTTACCCGTCTCTTTAGCTCTAACATTCGTCCCACACTCTCATACTTACACTCTCTCTAAATTCTATTTTTATTTCCGGAGTTGTTCTTTTCTGTTTTCTTTTTGAATTTGTAGGTCTGAGGAATTGGATCGTATTTACGATTCCAATGGAATAAATTATGACCATGGAATATTAGTCTTTAAGCCTTTATATATATATATATATATATATATATATATATATATATATATATATATATATATATATATATATATATATTGATAGATAGATAGATAGATGGAGAGAGAGAGAGAGAGAGAGAAAGAGAGAGAGATAATTATGGATTTGGAAAACAATCCCTCTTTTATACATGTTTCATTAAAGACGACGGACAAGGTACTGCGATTAAGCTTTTTATTCGATTTTTATTTTCATTGTTCGTATAGTGTTTCCTTTCGGCTATTCTATTAGCCATTATCAAGGATTTTTTTTAGATTGAATATAATGCTTAATCGTAGTACCTTGACAGCCATCTTTAATGAAACGCATTTATATATATATATATATATATATATATATATATATATATATATATATATATATATATATATATATATATTATGAAATGGACAAAGTCCGACAATTATTTTAAGACATTTTATGTTTATACATTCTTTTTATAGATACAAATATTTAAGTAAAGTGTCTTAAAATAATTATCGGACTTTGTCCATTTCATAATGTATGACGTCATTTGTTTACATCTGATACGCCATGAGCAGATATGAATGTACGTAAGAGATTCATAGAAGATTGAAATTCAAATACAATAAATTAGATCTTGATAGCCGAACGTGCCTCTGTGGCCAAATCGGTAAAGTCACATCAAGCTAAATGACAGTTTCGTATAGGATAGAGGTTCGAATCCTGTCGGAGGACGAATATTTTCTGTGAAAATTTCTCGGACATTCAGGCCGGTAAATATTATTTAATACTTTTTTATAAACAGAGCATTTACTTAAATATTTGTATCTATAAAAAGAATGTATAAACATAAAATGTTTTTTATTACAACCGAAAACGTTTGCGGCACCTCTCTTCTCTTCTTTTTAATATACACACTTTTCTCTCGTTGGAACCACTATAACCTCTTTCTTATATATATATATATATATATATATATATATATATATATATATATATATATATATTATTAAAAACAGCCGACAAGGTACTGTGGCTAATTTTTTTATTTAATTTTTCTTATGTTTTTAGAAATTTCCTTTTCTCTGGACATAAATTATGTAGAAATTGTTCGAATGTTCTATATGTCTGAGCGCTTTTTTTATTAATAATATTAATTATTTTTATTAATAATGCTTCCATTATTACTCGTTTTTATTTGGCTCAATTAGGTCTTATTTAAATACACATAGAGACCAAACAACTCCATTTGCAACATACTCGTTGATAATACAAATATAATAGTCCGAAACACATGTAAAAAATAATGAAAGCTTTATTAATAAAGAAAAGAAAAAGCCGACACTTAATAATATCAACTATGAACACAGCCACAATGTAATGACCGTGTTTGGAAAATAAAACATTTCTGTAACTCTAGATACATAAAACAATCCAAAATCATCCTTGATAATGTCTAAAGTATAGCCGAAAACGCTTCTACATAATTTCTGTCCAGAAAAAAAAATTGTAAGAACACAAGAAAAATTAAATAAAAAGTACCTTGTCGGTTGTTTTTAATAAAACTTATATAGAAGAGAGATTGGTGTCCAAACACACACATATATATACACAGAAAGAAAATAAAAATGCTAGCTATTAATACTAGCAAATAATATACGTAATATATATAATTTAACGTATATCAAATTTAACAGAATTTTTGCCAATAAATCGACGATAATTATTTAATTAGAAGTAAAAACATTTAATAATTATTGAAGGTCAACTCAGAGCTTCGTAATTTTTCAACTTAGTTCGATAGATATATAGATAGATAAAGAATAAGTATTGACACAGATATTCTAAATGAGACATGCAAAACCTGGTGGCGATGTTAGATATAGTTTAATTCCTTTCTTGTCAATATGTTCAAGTTATATTTGATTAACAATGAAAATTCAAAAATATGCATAATGCTGATTTTTTGTCGATATATATATATATATATATATATATATATATAGAGAGAGAGAGAGAGAGATGAAACTGATTGTATTTTTTATCCTGTTTAATCCATCAACAAGTGAAGTGTCGTGCGAGCATATTAATAGGGTTTAGTCAATGAATCAGAAATATGTTGTGGTTTTTGTTACGCTGAAAGGGGTGACCAGATTCTAAAAATTCTAGGAAGAGGGAGCCCATACTCCACTGAGTGGTGAGCCCATCGATAATCCAAATTTCTGTCTTTAAAAATTCCCGTTGAATGTTTAATAACATTGGTTTGGTTTGTAATGAGATGGCATATTCTTATAATGTCGTCCGTTGGTAGAGGGAGCTTACCACGGAGATATGTTAAAGCACTTCTATATTTTCATCACTTACTACATACCTACACACATACACACAAATATATATATATATATATATATATATATATATATATATATATATATATAAAGACATTTTTATGTTTATACATTCTTTTTATAGATACAAATATTTAAGTATCTATAAAAAGAATGTATAAACATAAAAATGTCTTAAAATAATTGTCGGACTTTGTCCCTTTCATAATATATATATGTGTGTGTGTGTGTGTGTGTTATAAAAGAGAGAAACCGCAAACGTTTTTGGTTATAATGTAGATTTGTTTTAGTGTATATATTATATTTTATTCTTTATATTCTTGCTACACGAGTTTCCGGTCTTGTGACCTTCTTCAGGCAAATAAAAGGCATAAATTTTAAAGGAATAAATTTACCTTATGTTCTTTTAATGTTTTAATGTTTCATTGTTCGTTTTCTGTATTTGTAGTGAACCTTGATTCCATTTTTGGACTGTTAGAATTAATGTGAGTAAAATTTGTCACCTATCTGATTGATGTTACCTTAAGTACTCTCTTTCAATCGTCTGAGAGAATCTTTTTTACCTTCCATTACAATGGCTGATGCTAACCTCCATGAGAGTGACTTCTCGCACTAACGCCTTAGCTGACATGAAGTGGAAAGATTATAGGTCTGCTGCTGGAAAAGTTGGTTCACTACGTCATACTAGACAGTCTTTCTTGCCAGAATCTATCTTACGCATTTATAAGTCTACGATTCGTTTATGCATTAAATATTGTTGCCACACCTAGTCAGCAATACTATTGTTCCTGACTTGGCATCTCGGCGTCAGTCACTTTCCCACCGTCGTAATGTAGCGTCCCTGTGCTTTTTCTATAAATATTTTCATGGTAATGGTTCTGATGAGATTTCCTCTTTGGTACCTAGATTTTATGAATTTAAGCACAGTACTAGATTGATGGCAGTCGCATTATCTTACAGCTGAAATTGCTAGGGAAAATCGTAAGTTCTAAGCTAACAATTTCTTCTCTCACATTTCTCCCTTGTGGAACTCTTTTCTGTCTTCTTACTTTTCAGTCAACTTTGATCTTCAAAATTTTAAAAGCAATGTCAATCGTTACTGTCTTCTTAATCCCTGTTCTTTTATTCTTCTCTCTCCTTAATAATTTTTTGTTCGCATATTCTCTTACACTCAGTAATCGCTTGCGTCTTAGTGATTTTATTGTCTTGCTTAGAATGAAAGGATTATATAATATATATATAATCATATATATGTATATATATGTGTGTGTGTGTGTGTGTGTATGTGTGTGTATATATTCATTTTTATTTTAATCCTCTCAAATCCACGGATCAATTTATTAGTGCTGCTACAAAACCGAGTAAAAAAAACGCCTTAGTTTTGGTCATTTCTTTTATTTTCTCAAGTACTTTCAATCCCATCCAAAATCATCTTCACGAGAGAATTGCTATGACAAAAGTTAATGTAATTGATACAATTTTTTTCGTAAATGAATATGTAAGGGAGGGGCCTTAGTTTAATTTTTTTTATTGATAATGATTTAAAACTACTCAACGTGAAATTCTTTAAAAAAAATTTTTTTTAATTTTTGCAATTTGAGCATCCGAAAACGTTTTAAAATATTGTTGCTATACTCATAATTCATTTAAATTACGTGTTGGGTCGTTTTATATATATTTTTATAAATATACATACCTTACATTAATTGCACGACACCGAGTTTCATGCCGAAGCAATTTTCAAGAGCTAGAATTAATTCCATCGCTTGAAAATTGCAATCCTGTTAAATTTCTTATTATCTTTATAAACATTTTAATGTTATCATCGTTAATTCATTCTAGTTTTAGGAATTATATTGGCTAATATTCGTAATTTACTAGTAGTATGATTAGCCATGAATTAGCTTATTATTTTTATTTATTTATTTATTTTTTTTTTAATTTTATTTTCTCTTGCTGTGTTAATGATAGTTTCTAATTTAAAATTAATATAATATAAAAGTTTAAAATTTATTTTGTATTCTATTTTACAATGGAAGGTCGATTTTGTTAAGTATTGTATGGCTTCTTAAAGTGTACTTTTTTACATTCTATGGATAATTTTGTTTGAATATATGATTTCATATAAGATGCCATAAAATTCGAAATGCGATATTGTTAAACAGTGTATCCATTTACGTTACATTTCTGTTCAAATTTAAATTCTCTTATTCAACGTAATTTCATTGGCTTAATTCGTATCAACATCTTTCAATAGACTACCTACTTTTCCTCTTATGCATCTATTTCTTTAGCCTTTTTCTTTTTTGTCTTTTCTCTTTGTAGTAGGGTTAATTTCTTATGCTTTCTCTTGCCTTTCTTTTCTTTCCTCTTTCTTTTTCTTTTATTGATTTCTTATATTCTTTACTTTTTCTTTATATAAATCTCTTTTACCTAAAAATGAAGTGAGGTTTCATTAATTGCAATTTTAAATAAGATTTTTTTTATTACCATCTTTGTTAATCAGCTGAAGAGACGTTTTATTGTAAACGTTGAAACGAATTGTACAATTTTGTAGTGGATACTTACATGTTCTAATATAACAGTGTATAATAAATATTGATTGCTCCACTTTTGTATTGAGCCCTGAACATATTATATATATTTTGAACATTGTAATTTTATTCTTCGTTCTTTTACAGCTATATATATATATATATATATATATATATAATTATGAAAATTTCTCCGATTTAACCAGTAGAGAAGACAATATTTATGAATAAGAACGACAATAGGGAAAAACGTGACAAATATTGACGTTATTTTCAGTTAACAATATGAAAATAGCGTGTCTCTACATTCCAGTTGCTAGGAACATTCTGTTTTTGTTTTTATTAGTTATCTTGTTCAATTAAATTCATTTCGTATTTTGCTTTGATAAAGTCCACATTGGACGAAACGCGTCAGCAATTATTAGTTTTCTTATTGTCATTTTTATTTATTGAAACAAAACAATGACAGTTGACCATTGATGACAATTCCAGAACAACGTAACAATAAACAATTTTTTCTAACCTCTGTCAGCTGCAATGATGGAGAAAGCATTACCTCGACCTATGGCCAGTGAGACACTGCAAGAGCCACTCCGTTTCGCGAGGCTCGTCCCTTAATCGAGACGCAATCGCGCCAATCCTCCGAAGAAACGCCATCGAACGAGGGCCAATAACCCCTGAAATCTCCACTGCCAAAGGAGTAAAAAAAAAAATCTATCAGCAAGAGAAGAATATTTAACTATTTTTTCATCTCTGCGTCCCGGGCGACGGATCCTGGCTCAAACGCGGAACTGATCAAATTACCGACCGAAAATGTATCCGCACAGGTCGCATCCCAAATCAACGTCTTCCCCATTTTAAAAGGGAAAATGGTAATGCCATCCGGTCGCTTTCCATCACCGCGGTCGATGACTACGGGTTCGATTTGGGAAGGGAACCCAGCTTCATCCAAACCTCTTTTGATGATGTCGTTAATGGTAGCATGCCGTGGAAAGCGGCCGGCACTACGACGACAGGAGAGAGGATGCAAACCAAACTCATCGATGGAGGCTCCACATCTGCATCTGTGACGCTCACATAATTTGAGTCCAAGACGGATCCCGACTCCGACTCGAGTGCAGTCATCATCTAGAAGGGTACCTGTAGATGAAGAGGGCACTGCATTGAGCCAGTCGCCACTACTCGGTTGTGAAGCAGATAGTAGACAGGCGAGGTGATGCTGATCCAGAGAGAGCCTCAAATTAGAAAAATTGGCCTCGCATTTTTTTTTATCCCAGCTTTTTTGTTTTGATGCGTCTAATGGGAGAGAAAGTAATTCTTGAGTCCAGACGCTGCAAGCTTGTTCGAAAGAACTACCTGAGAAACACTGAGACGAACCACCGAGTATCTCATCAATTAATTCGTGATTGGACGAAAGTATATAAATATATAATTATGTTTCCCCAAACGAATTACAGTGGTTAATAGAATCTGCGAAACATCAAGTACATAGAAGTAACCATTTTATTTATTTATTTATTTTTACATGAAAAATGTAATCTTTGAATAGATTATCTAATTATTATTATTCATTATTTATTTATCGGATTATTATTTCTGAATATTGAATCCGACATTATTTCATATTAATTTAAATGTTATCTTTAGTAGGTACACGTTTTTGAGTTGCTAACCCTATTCTCTTTCTTTTCTTTTTTCTTTTTTTTAAACGGTAAAATTAATATCAACCAAACCTGATCGAGTGAGCTAGGCCGGTTATTATTAATTCCGCTGTTTAAGAAAAAAAAACCGCCAAGGCTAGCAATTCAAATATGTGAACTCACTAAAATAACTTCTATACGTATATGAATATGTGCGGAGTGGTGCGTCCGTGTTCTCTGTAAACAAGATAGAGACGTTGAGTGGTGATATTTCACCCTCTTCGGACGGTGGACGGTCAAGGAAAATGGAGACAAAGGCCAATCATCTGCCCACTGAGCAGAAAATCTACTGACTCCTGACTCTGTTATTTTGCCGCGTCGATCTCTGCTTTGTGCTCGGCTCAAAATGTCAAGCTTAAAACGGAAACAGAAACGGGGAATGTTTCAATTCAGAATAATAAATGCTACGAAATCTGAACTTTCGGGTTTGGTCAATAGATTATGATAGGTAAAATCAGTAAGCCTATTACTACTGATGCAACAATTATTATTATTACTGAGTGAGAGTGACGTTGTGTAATATATACCCCATCATAACAAAAACGCCTAATATATTCATGGTGATAGCCTGTCCGATAAGGACATACCACGAACAACATTATCATTATTATTATTTCCTTTGATTTCTGGCGTTTACACATTTCTTTTCGGGTCCCGCCCAGGAACCTAAGGTTAGAAATGGCATCATGACACTTTCCACTGACAAAACAAAACAAAAAAAATACATAGATAAAGCCCTTCGTAAAGTGTGGGTTGTACTTGTCAGAACAATTTTTTGTATCTCTTTGTGGCATGGACTTCCAGGAATCCCTTCAATTAGTCTACTGGAATCTTTTCCAACCAATCTTAGGGCTCCAACTACAACAGGGATTGTTGATGTTCCCATGTGCTACATTTTTGAGATTTCGATTATTTCCATTGATTTCTGTTGTATACACATTTACTTCCGGGTCCCAACTAGAGGCTTAGAAATGGCTTTATGACATTTTCCCCAGATCATTTTGGAGAAAAAAAAGATCACATACATTTTACATTGATAAAGCACTTTGTAACATGTGTGTTGTTCTTGTGAGTACAATTTTTTGTATTTCTTTAAGGCAAGGGTTACCAGGAATTCCTTCGGTGAGTTTATCGGAATCTTTTACAATCAATCCGAGGGCTCCAACTACAACTGGAATTATTAATGTCTTCATATGACGCATTTTTTAGATTTCCACTTTAAGATCCTTGTATTTTGATAGCTTTTTGGAGATCTTCAAAGATACATTACAATCTGCAGGGAAAGCACATTCTGCTTTTGTGGTCTTTGCTCATTATGTCTGGGGAGTTGATTTTAATTGTTCTATGTGTATTGTAAAGGCACATAAAATTGTTACAGGTCCTATTTCTGTAGCCGGATCTGGGTGATGTTCATACCAGTTTCTTGAGGTTCCTTTCCATAAAAGTTGCATATTTTCCAGTGCAAATATTGGCTCACTCTACCATGCCAAGTTTTATATTCAGTGGGTGCTGCCACCGTGCAACCTGATGCATGATGGTCAATTATTTCTGGATATTCACAGAATCTGCATTTCGGGTTAACACAATTTTTTAGTGTGTGTGCTTGGTAATTTCTAGTTAGCAAGTATTGGTCCTGTACAGCAAGAATAAAAGCTTCGGTTTCAACTTTTAACCCTGCATTATGTAACCATTGGTGGGCATGGAGTTTGTCTGCATCGAGCAGAGTATCGACCATGAGGCGACTTATCTTACCATCATTCCTGCATTTGGCACATTGTATTATGGTTTATTTTTACTTCTTCACCGACATGAAATTCCATTTTGAATTTGTTGGCTTCCTTTATCACTGAATAAAGTTGCTTATTTTTTTCATGTTCTTTGACACTGATTATCATCCAGTCTTCTATAGCTTCCAGGTATCTTTGAAGACCGATTGTTGTGGTTAAACTAATCCTCTGCCTCCTTCAGATCTGGGCAAAATAGAAATAATCAACATGCATGCGGTGGCAAATGAGTAGCTTTCTCGTTTTTTGGCGTCCATTCGCTTAATGTCAGCTATGGTACAGTTAAGTCTGCTGAAACTGTATTGCACCACAGGGAGAGCTGTGTTTATGGCCGATATTCTGTTTTTTAAATTAGGCTCGGTATTCAGTACGAGACGCACACGCCTATAGTATTCCTTTCTTACCTTCTCCTTCTTTTGGGTATGCAGCATTCCATCTCCTTCGCTAATTCCTAAGTACCCATAGGCTTCTTCTTGTTCCAGTTCCCTAATCTTTGTGACAAAATCTAGATCCATTGAATGTGTTTCTGTGATTCTCCCTTTCACTTTTGCACATTTATTTAATCCAAAATCCATACCTATGTCGTCACTGAAACATTTTACAGTATTGAGGAAACCCTTCAACTAATTGTCGTCTTTGGCAAAGAGGTTGAGATCATCCATGTAGAGGAGGTGATTGAATACTTTCTTGTTTAATTTGAATCCATTGTTATTATTGTTTAGTTCATGCGTAAGCGGGATTAAGCACGGACAAGACAGAAGGGGGTGGTGACAGGGAGTCTCGAAAGATTCCTCGTCGGATATTGAGGCGGTTGGAGGTGGCAGTGCCACTTATGTGATTTCCCATGCTGTGTTTAAGGAAATTTACTACCACGGAAAAGATTTTGTACATTTCCAAAGTTTTAAGGACCCAAGAGTGTGGCGCACTATCAAAGGCTTTACGGTAAACTATTATTATTATTAATAATATTATTATTATTCAAGAAAACAGTATACCAACAAATTGACGCTGAGATATAAATTTACGAAAGCTAATATACCCATCATGACACCCAGTCTGTATACCAGGGACATGCACCACAGCCAAATGTGCGCGATATAGTGATAGGTTTTGATAAAAGCAACTCATAACCTTGCAGGTAGGGCCCGGTTAAAAATATGTTCAGTTCGGGTAACCTAGACTGCCCGGAAGTTCCCAAGTATCAAGGTTTGACTCCCAATTCGCATTGTCTACCTCATCCCCCAAGCTTAAAAAAAACAAACTTTCTAAGCAACTGGAGAGTCCTGAAAGTTTTTATTAAAATCCGACAATTATTTGATTTTTGCAAGAATTTCTAAATGTATCTGTTTTTTTCTCTGCAAAAAAGACGCTAAATCTTCTTATATTACTCTTTAGTCAACGCGTTGACACCAAAAAGTACAAAATTCTTAATCAAAATCTTGAATATTCCAAAAAGGATAAAAAAAATATAATTTAATAAATCAAAAAGTCTTCGAGTCTTTCCTCTTAATAACAAAATTTTTGGCGATAAAATTTTAAGTTTGGGGACTTTTTCATCATGGTATGCTATTTTTTAGCAAATCTGTGCAGGTACATAATTTTAAACCTGATGTATCCTTTTTTTTAGTTTTTTTTTTCTTTTTTGAGGTACCTAGTTGTTTTAGAAACTTATTCTAAAGACGTGGGGATCTATCAAGCGTGGAAATAAATTGTCGAAGAAGACCGTAAAATTAAGCAGCCGATGCAACGAAATGCTAAATAGTAAATAGGATTACCAGCCTTCCTGTAAAAATATCCTTATTTTGTGAATGGCTGATTCATATTTAAAAAAAAAAATACGCGTAAATTTTACTTTTTTAAAAGATATACTTTTACTTAATAAACAAGAACACGGTCCTTTTTTACTCTAAAATTCTAATTAAATTGTTATTTTGCCCCGACCGTGTAAAATTCTTTACTGGTAATCTTTTACATATGAATCCTTATATCTTAAAAATACCAAACTTGTTTTGTGTTTAATTTAGCTTTGTGAGTCTGTAGACCACTGGTTGGTAAAGCTTAATATGCCCCCCGACATACCATTTTCATTTTAGCGATTTGGCAACACTAATTCTAAAAACAGCTAAAAATTAAAGGATATCTTCAAATAATGCCATTTGCAAAAAAAAAGTAATGTAATTACCAAACTGGGAATAAACTCAGAATCCAAAGAATTTTTCTTTCGATTTTATTAAAAGGCGCGTTATTAGCAAAAAAAACATTTTTTTTTTAAATTAAAAGATGCAAAAATTTTTAATCCATTTTTTTATTAACAAATTCCACACGATATCCCAAAAGTTAAGTGTTTTTTTTTATATTTTTTTTGTTATTTGTATCTATTTTTGTTTATTGATTATTTTTAGTTGTAAAGTTCTCTCCGTTTTTCGAATGTTCATTTATGCTACATCACTTTTATGAAAATCTACGTTTGTGCAGGTTTTTCTGCCGATATCCGAAATGGCGTAAAAACGAACGAGCAATTTATCATTAAGTTAAGGAATACTCTTGAGCGTTCCCAGATAATAAAAAATAACCTTTACTGTCTACCTCGATGTCCAAAGTCAAGGCTTGTGGCGTTGTTTGCATACATTTCTTGCAGTTCGTTAAGCTAAGTGGAATATCCACTTGTCTTGATTATTGCGCACGCAATAGAGTTCTCTTGCGCAGTAATTGTGACAAGTTGAGACGAGTAAGATCAGTAAAAAAAAAAAAAGAAAAAAAAAGGCCGTTATTAGGTTGGTGCAAAAATAATGACGTAATAATGTCGTTTTTTGACGTATTTTTTAATGTCAAAAAACGTCATTATTTTTGCACCAACCTAATACCTTCTTCCGTGCTTAGCTTTCCGCAGAAAATCTATGCAAACAAGGTCAGTAATGGTTGCCGCCAACGACACGAATGAATCCGAACTTTTACTGTCAATAGCTCTAAAACGGTAGATTTTATCAAATTTATCAAGTCATTTTCGAATGAAGCATGTTTCACCTAAATGTAAGTATTAGGGAAATTTTTAATACAAACTGAGTGCAGGTCCTAATCTGCAAATTAACCTTTTTTTTTTTTTATTAAAAGGCGCGTTATTAGCAAAAAAATTTTTTTTTTTTTTTAAATTAAAAGATGCAAAAATTTTTAATCCATTCGTCACGAATGGATTAAAAATTTTTGCATATTTAAATTTTTTTAATTAAGGAAAGCAATTTTACTTCCGGTGATGGTAAAAATTAACCGGAAGTCATTATTAACACGAGCAAAAGATGTCTTCTTGGGTAAATATAAAAAAATATTTTATTATTGTTTCTAGGAGCTTCATTCTACTCGTAATTAGCCAATGAAAGAGTAACGCTAATTTCTAATGACAGAGAGGTCAATGCAACTGATTAATTGCATATCAAATTAACGTGGTTACCTCAGAAAACTTCTACTTACTTTGTTTTGTTGGTATCTTCAATGACCACCCACGTCGGTACATCTGGTTTTGTTTGTTTTAAGTTATTTTTTTTATGTCTGTCTGCCTTTCTGAATCAATTTATTTAGCCTTGGCTAAAAAAAGTTTTAAAAAAAAACATAGGATACCTAAAATATGAATGCTAATGAAACTACGCAAAAATAAAAATATAACTAAAGAAAGCCTGGGCGATTAATTGAGGACTACGTTAATTATTACCAGAATTTTGTTTGCATAAGTTGACCAAATATAGTCTAATATATTCGATTCAAGCATGCTATTCGACCCTGGAGCACGACTTGATAAAAAAAAAAAAAAACAGTTGACTAAAAAAATGGAAATGATAAACTTAAATGCATAAGGTTTTTTCGTTTTTAACTTTCCTGTTACTTTCGCTGGGAAAGTTTCAAAATAATAATAAGTAAGCTCAAGCCCCAGAGATAGTCAGTATCTTTCTTTCTGGGATGGGGCTGGGGTCATGACTCTGCGCCTGAAGAGAAGTACTGAAAGGGCTTGCGCAATTTTTCCACGGTATTGCCGTAAACACTGACCTCCTGTGTACATTCAGATGCGACGTAGACACCATGAAAAATACCCCCCCTCAATAATTGCTTCAATGGATTTTCTGGAATGAAAAGCAAAAAGTCGCTACCCCCGTTTTAAAATATTTGCCAAAAATCAGGGAATTTTGATTCAAACGAAAAATTTCCAGTCACCAATGGATGAATTCTTTTATTAAGTTATTAAAATAAAACAAACTTTGAGGCAATATTTTCGTTGGGTATGTCTCCGCTTCCCTTTTCTCGATATCTCATGTGTACTTTTTAATTTCGGTTGGCGGGGGACGTCGAATTTTCTTAACTCCCTAGAGATACTATTTCAGTGAAAAATTTATGCAGTATCCAGAGTGAACATATGGAAAATTCGTCTCACACCTTACCAAAAATAATTCAATATTAAAAACTCAAATTTTTTTTTTATTTTTATTATTTTTTATTAGAATTGGTGCTTACGTAAACATGATATTCTCTTTACTTGTATATTGACTAGAAAAAAAAATCTACATTTAAGGTCTGGTAACTCCACAAAATTAGCATACTGTGAGTGTGATGAAAAGGAAAACATACTCCAGTCCAAATGTAATGAAAACAGTTTTATCGTCAATATCTTTGTTATTAAGAAGAGGAAGAATCAAAAAAAAATATTCTTTTAATATTTAATTAAATTTTTTACTCCTTTTTAGAACATTCAAAATTTTGATTAAAAAACTTGTTTTTCATGCGTCAGTGATTGTATTAGGTTGGTGCAAAAATAATATCGGTTTTTGACGTTAAAAAATACGTCAAAAACCGATATTATTTTTGCACCAACCTAAACTTTTTCTTTTTTTTCTCGCGATGACAAACACATTCAGTAAATAAATTTCTTGCAAAAATCAAATAATTGTCGTATTTTAATGAAATTTTTATGACTTATAAATTATTTACAAATGAATGAAGATTTTTTTTTTTTTTTTATATATGTATTTCAGCCCCTTATGAAAACTAGAAATTCAGCGGGATACTTTTTTTTAGTGACTATATCAGTTTTTTAAATAAAGCAGAATTTTTTGAAGAATTGATATCACCGATTTTTTTTGATTTTTTTTTTTTTTTTTTTTTTTTTTTTTTGATTTTGCAAAATCGGACCCTGTTTTAACGAAAATCTGCTCTGAATCGAAAAATTAAAACAAATGCAATAAAACTATGACATTAATTATAGAAGCTTTTAACTTATTTTATAAATAATACATAATTAATGACAATATTGTCTATAGAAAAAAAAAATTTCAAGATTTGTTTTCATTTTTTACAATTTTAAATTGCCTGCAAGAAAGTTCTAGGAAAGTCAAAGAGTAGCTATATGCAAGCAGTTCAGGCCATGTTTAAAAACAAACAAGTTGGATCCCAGAAGGTCTGGAAGATCTCTAACCAAATTCTGAATAGAGGCAAAGTGTCAGTGCCTACTATTATAAATAACCCCAAAGTCATCTCATCCTCATCAGATAAGATGAAGCAATCACAATCCTGATTTCTTTGGAAGTGTGCTTGGATCCCCTGATGAGGCTATGTCGGATAGCTGTCTCCATTTTTTACAGAGTCTATGGGAAATTTTTGGCCAAGCCTACAGGCTTGGATACCCCACAATAAACTTGACCAAGCCAACACTCCAACCACATGGGACGGTTAGTGAATATCATCAAATAAGGTGAAGCTCTTTGCCTCTAACGTAATGTTAGATAACAAAGGTTATCCCCTCCCCAGTCTCATTGAGCACAATCTCAGTAATATTTTCATTACAGCCATATCAAGTCTTGACCATAAGAAGGCTACCAGTCCAGACAAAATCCTAGTAGTTATCCTTAAGAATATTAATCAGCAATATTCAATGCATGAACAAAGAGTAGACTTATAAATATGTGAAATAGATTCTGACAAGGAAAATTGTCTAGAACAACAGAGTGAACTATATTTCTTAGTAGGAGAAATAGCAATTGATTCAATATAATCTTTCCACTTCATACCAGTGGAAAGCAGCCTGAGAAGGCGTCACAAGTCACTCTCTTTGAGGTTAGCGTCAGCCATGCTGATGAAAGGCGGAAAGGGTTCTCTCAAACAATAGAGAGTAGTTTCATTTTGGAGACATTGAAATAACAAGCCATTTCTTCTAGTTAACAACAGGACATAGGCTATTTTTGAGATCAGCTACCAATTTGACCTTATCGAACTGATCAGACTTAGTATTAAGACAGGATTAAATAGTTGTGCCATCAGTATAAATACAGAGTTCAGAACTATCAGGAAGGTTATTGATGAAAATTAGGAACAATATAAGTCCAAGGATAGTGTTGGTTGGATGAAAAATGATCTAGAAGAGTGGCCATTCAAGATAACTTTCACATCATGATTCGATAAGAAAGCCTGAATCAATTAAAAAATTTGTCCAGAACAGTATGCCAAACCCTGTCAAATGATTTCGAGTTAACCAAAGCAACAACCCGCACTTCACCATTCTTATCTAAACCTTGATAATATCTTTCAGCAATAATTGTTAATACATCAACAGTTGACTTAGAGAAGTGAAAGCTATATTGCTTATCTAAAAAAAAAGTATGTGAGATAAGATTTTTGGCCAATTACATGTTCATTAGAGCCTCTAGTACTTTGAAAAAAAGTAGTAGAAGGTTAATAGACCAATAGTTAGAAGGATCACAGACAGTTTGCTCGAGTTCTTAAAGACTGGAGCTGCAGAAGAGGGTTTCTATAACAAGCATGAAAGCAAGAAGCATCAAGGCATTTATTGTAGCGTTTAGAGAGAACAGGAGCCAGTTCAGGACCACATTTCTTAACAACTATTGCAGTGATACCATACCAATTCCACATGCTTTGAAGAAATCCTGTTTAGAAATGATAGCAGAAAACATGGAATAGAATTATATGCATACAGTAATGCTGGTAGGTTTTTAATATAGTGAGTCCCCAGGACCCACAGTTGGTAAATTCAGTGGTTCCATGGGAAATTCAATAATGTTAATGTTAGCTGTTTCCTTCTAAGGAAACATTCAACATTCAATAAACCAAACCACCAGTACTATTATATTTACTCTTAAAAGAAGGTTTCAGGAAAATAGGTTTCTCGGGTCCAGTAGGTGTTATTGCTCTTTCCAGTATTGATGGGTGCTTCCTTCCCAACCTTTTTATTAGTAATGTGAAATATTAACATTTTGATTGTTTCATTATGTTCTCTTTGAGTTATATGTGCTGTTCATTTTAGTTGTTGCTGCTCTTGGCAGTCCTTAAATGGTGTTATTTGGTACAGTTCTTTATTTCTGATTCTATAATGCTAGACCACAGTGCTCAAAGAAGGATGGTCTTCACTATGACCCACAGGCTTCACTCACTCAAATCCATTTTAAGCACTGTTTTGAGAAAGTTTAGATATTTCTGAATGGGTTTGATGTCATGCATGACATCCACATGAAAGTCTTGATCTGACAAGACTATTTAAGGACATGACTTGAGTTTTTAGGTTAATGTTGTGGCTTTGTAGCAATTTGCGGTGCTGGTGTGGGTCAAAACTAAAGTTTTTTTTTTTTTAATAGTGTATTGTTACTTAATGATGTTATTAGTCTGACATGTTCCCACTTGACTCTCATGACAATTGGAATAGACGCTACAAAATTAAGTATAACCAAAAATATATCTCTGTTAAAAAAATTTTCACTAATACATTTTATAATATATTTAACAGTAAAAATACAAATATATGTTTAAAAAAATAAAATATCCAAGTACTAATTACCATTAATGTCTATTATAATTCATTTTTGGTTACAAAAAGAATTATATTTTAATTCAAATTATTTTAAATGTAGACACATGATTTGAGTGATGTCCTTGTTTACTTTGTATCAACAATTAACAAATTTCTTTTATTTCCTCAACTTTTGCAGGTTGGTTGTGTGCAATGTATTGTTTTTCATGGGAAAATCGAGGTGGGCCACTGGGATGCACAAATAGTTTGCTGCATCCTTTTAAATTTTTATGCATCGCAGACGCAAGACACACACCTAGCAGAATTTATGTGCTTATCACAAAATAGAGACTCAGTTCTAAATGGAAAGTTGGGCAAAGATACTCCAAATGCGTCGAGTAAAATTTGAAGAAAATTTATGAGCAAGATATTCAGCTTTATCAGCCAAAAATGTTAACATCATAAATTGCGTGAATAGAGGTAGATCAGAAAGAGAGAAGACTTGATCTTATTTAATTCTATTACACAGCTACCAATAGTCATGAGAGACAAACTTGGTAGAGGCTGTACACTGCCTCATTCCGTCAAACAAAGGCTTAACCACTTTGAGGATACATTTAAAATTATTAAGACCAGACACTAATGGGCATCTGTTGTGATTGTAACTATCATGCTAGAAGATCTGAAAGAAGTGATTCTTGTGGGCTATAGCTGCTGAACAGACCATTGTGAACTGTAGAGAAGATTGTGATTCCATCTGGTATTTCTGAGAAGGAACAAAAGCATTGATGCTAACTTTGACCCAAAAAGAAACCTCTGTGGCACAATTCTCAATAGGAAGATTAAGAATCTCAATCTAATGTAAATCTCAAAGTAAGTCAAAAATGAATCCCAATTGGTACACTGGTAACAGAAAGAAATCTTATGAAAAGGTGGTTCCTTTCTAATAGACAACACAAAAGCAATATCAACAGATACTACTGCATGATCCAAATTGCAAAGAGGACAGAGTTGTGATGCTTGACAAGAGCTACTAGAAGAGTTAAGGAAGAAATCAAATAAGGAAGCATCTTGATCAGATTTATTAGGGAATGAGTAAGGAAATCACCTATTCAACTAAGAGACTGAGCAACAGAAAAACTGAATATTGGCAATGTTAGTAACATTAGAATGCTTAAGCCACTTGACGTGATAGGCATTAAAATCACCAAACACAATAATGTTCACAGATGAATGTAGAGAAAGACATTTATTTCTATATTGTCAGAAATTTTGTTTAATATATTACAGTCCTGAGAAGAAGGAGAGTGATAATATAAAAAGAGATAGCTAACAGAGTGCAATAACAAAAGTCAAAAATACATGAAAGAATCATCTGGAGACTTTAAGATTTTTTCCAGGTATAAACACCAAGGCCATGCATACATATTCTAGAATTTTTTCAACAAAGAGGGAGATTGCCTGGAACAATTCATTGGTAACAATGGAAGAATTTAAATTAGTTTCACAAAATGCAGAGAGAACATTTCAAAAGAAAAGACTGCACTACAGAAATTGGAACATATTCTACAAATATTGGTAGAAAGAAAGTTGGGGGTCTGGTTAACTGGTTTATTTTTATTTCTTTTCCTTGTATCTGTCATAAGATTTAGTTTTAAGAAGAAAAGGCCAAAATAATTATCACTATCATCTATGGCAATGCAAACTGACCAGATGGTGGCTAAAATTAAAGCATAATGTGGCCTCGGGGTTGACTACATGCAGGAACACCTGCCCATAGCACTACAAATACCCTGATATTATGCAACTGTTGACCAGAGCAGCTTCTCTAAGCCCTACTAAAGTGTTTGGACTCTTTACCACCAGTCAGATACAGCAACCAGAAAACTACCAATCTGGTAACCTAATAATGAAAAGTCGCAACTACTGAGCAGTCAGATCACTAAAAAATTAAGACAGTTAAATCATTATGACCATGGAAGAAAAGAACCAGGAAACCATATCCTAAAAAGGAAAAGGATAAACCTCTACTCCTGTTCAATAAATGGAAGGTTCGTGTATGTGTATATATATATATATATATATATATATATATATATCAGTGGCAACCCTGGTAGTTGTAGGTTACCAAGACATTTTCATCATTCTTTTTGCTTATCTCTTTATTTACACCTTTTTTTTTATTTTCTTTTATCATTTCACCCCAACCAAGGCAATAATGACACTAAGATGCAAGGGGGTAGTGTGAAAGTATCTAAAAAAAAAAAAAAAAATTATAGAGAGAGAGAACAATAAAAAAAGAAAACCTGAATTAAGGAGACAGAATAACGATTGTCATTGTATTTAAATTTTTGAAGATTCAAGTAGATTGGAAAGCAAGAAGCCAAAAGAGAGTTCTACATGCGAGAAGTGTGAGAAAAGAAACTGTTAGCAAAGAATTTATGGTTACATTTCACTATTTTAACAGTAAAATCAGGATAGCTAGCTGCCAATCTAGTACTGTGCTTAAATTCCTGAAGTCAATATACCAAAGGCCTTAGCCCGAGTGAGTCAACATTCAAATATAACTCCAGTGTAACCCGGATATAAGAGAGTTGTCGGGACCGGAGAAGAAGTCTCTTATATCCGGGTTTGGTCTATTTTGTTTAGGTAAGTATGGCTCTGATTTGGGACCAGGGAAAATCTCTCTTATATCTGGGTTTCTCTTATATCTGGGTTACACTGTATTTCAAAGCAACAAAAATCTTTTGTAGTGTGTTGTTTTCATTCTTGACTTAACTTTAACTAAAAATTCAGACAGAGAAGTACATAAATACACTAACACATTGACTAATATACAAACACACACTCTACCATCAGTGATTTGATGACCAGGCTATAAAACAATAAAAAATTGATAAGTGAAAAGAAACAGATAAACATATCAAAGACTTTGTCCTCATTCTTTTTTCTTACATGTCTGGAATATTTTTTTTTAAATAAATGTTTATTTTTATAGAATGAAAACAATTAATATTAAAATACTAAAATGTGTTTTTTTTTTTTTTTTTTTTCATACAGACTGTATTAAGAATTATATATTTTAGTTCGAGTAAAGGAATCATTTTAGCATCAAAGTTATAACAATAGTATATTTTGTTAAAGATTGTAATGAGCCTAACAAACATTGATAACCTAGACTCACCACTGATAGATATATATATATATATATATATATATATATATATATTTTTCAACCTTTGGAAGTAAAGTCTGATGATCCACAGTCCTTTAAAAGGGCTGTGGTGAAATAATTTATCACATGTAACCTTAAAGTGGTCTGTTTTTATTTAAATTATTTGCTCTGGATTTTATCCTCTTTGGGTTTACCCATACGGATTACTTAATTTTTCATAAACTATATATATATATATATATATATATATATATATATATATATATATATATATATATATATATATACACATAGATTGTTCTGAAAATAATGACTTGTATGATAGTTGACAGACAACATCAGAGATGGATTTTGGTGGTATACCAGTAGTAGATGAACCTTCCCACCAATAACATGATTTTTATTTTTCTGTATACACACACATGCACTGTCATATACATGAATTTTGCTCAAAAAATAACTTCTATAGTACATGACACATGACATCAGAGAAGATTAACCTTCCTACCAACAGCCCATGATTTTTTATCTTTGTGTGTGTATATATATATATATATATATATATATATATATATATATATATATATATACATACACACATACACAGATCATTCTGAAAAAATAACTCCTATGGTAGATGACAGATGACATCAGAGAAAAATGTTGATGGTATGCCAGTAGGTGATTAACCATTTTGTTTTGTTATAAATACCAGATAAGTGGCAGTCTGACAAAATTGCATTTGACATAAAGGTGTATATGCATTAAATCAATTATTAACATTTTTAAATTTCTAAATTCTCCACAAAAATTTAGTGTAATTCATTAAAAAGATCAAAGCTTTCTTTTCTTAAAATATAAAAAAAACTGATATTTTATTTTAAACAACGCTTATGAAAACAAATTATGAAATTTATTTTAATTTTAGTTAATTTAAAAAAATGATAAAAATTAAAAAATGTAATTGTATTTGGAAGAATCAGAAGAAAATTGTCTTTTAAAAAAAAAAATTTTTTTTAAAAACAGAAAAAATTTTATTAAATTATTCACTTCAATTTATTTCTTGCCTTAAATTTATTTCTCCATCATGGAGTATTGCTGCCATATATGGCCTGGAGCCTCTTCTGTTTGCCTCAGGGTTCTTGATAGGCTCCAGAGGCGGATATGCAATATAATTGGCCCTGCTCTGGCATATCGTCTACAGTCACTTTCTCACAGACACGTTGTCGCCTCTCTCTGTTTGTTCCGCTCCGAGGAGCTGCATTCGCTGGTTCCCAGACTTCATGAGTTCAAGCGCCCTACGAGGTTGGCATCCCACTCTCACCCCTTCACTGTCAAAACTCCTAAATGTAGCTGTCTCTTCTACTCCAATAGCTTCATGTCTCACACCTCTCGCCTGTGGAACTCCCTTCCCTATTCCGTTTTCCCTGAGCGCTATAATCTCCAGCTATTCAAATGTAATGTCAATCGACATCTCCAGTTGCCTTGATCTATCCACTACCCTTCTCATCATCCTTTCTTCTATCACTCCTATCTGATCTTGCTCCAAATTTTCTGTACCCCTTGCGTCCTAGTGGCTTCCTGCCTTGCTTGGGGTGAAACGCTTAAAAAAACAAAAAAAACAAACATTAATATTGCTTTATATCACCAATATTTAAAGATTATTCATTCCTTTATTTCCTTTTTAACATATTTGCCTTCATCTTACAATAATCTAACTTATTTAAGATAATTCACATGCTTGCCTTATATTTCATTTTTATATAATTTGCCATTTTTCTGTCTGAATTTCTGGGGTAAGGATTTTTCATTAATTTACTTTAGGACTAAATTGAATAACAAAGATGTGAATATTAATTTGAATGTAAAAAAATGTAAATAATTATTTACCTTAATTTTGCTTTATATTACCATACTTAAGATTCTTTATTCTGTTTTTCTTAGATTTCATTTTTAGACTATTTGCCTTAAGATTATCTGGTACCTGCCTGACAATTCATTTTCAGTTTTTTTACCTTTATTTTGCCTTATATTTCCAAATTTAAAATCGTGCACTATATTTGCATTACATTTCAGTTTTTTAGTTTATTTGCCTTAATCTTCCTTTATATTACCATATTTAAGATGATTCACTCTAATTTACCTTACATTTTATTCATAGACTATTTGCCTTAATCTTTCTTCATATTACCATATTTAAGTTTATTCACTCTAATCTTACTTTACATTTTATTCATCGACTATTTGCCTTAATCTTTCTTTACATTACCATATTTATGCTTGCCTTACATTTCATTTTTAGGCTCATTGCTTTAATCTTGCCTTATATATATTATTATTATATAACAATATCTATAACATTTTAGAATATTTGCCTAACATTAATATATCTAAGATTATTCAGCTTGCCAAAGTTTCATTTTTAAATTGCCTTAATCTTGCCTTATAAAATTATTCTAATTTTGCCTTAAATTTCCTTTTCTTATTCACCCTTTAAAATAATGTCCACAGATAAATGCAAGCAGTTAATTTTATCACAAAAGACATTGACTCAAATAACTAATACAATTATTTTCTAAATACTAAATGAAATTAATAAATTATTATTACTTTGTGTAGGATAGAACTCCAGTCAAGGTCAACAACACTGGCAAAACAAAATCTATGCCTGCCTAGGCAGATAAGATAATTATGTTTACTTATGTCTTAGTTGAGTTATGGCTTCACTCTTGACCATGACAGCATGGTAGTGACAAGATTTTTTATCTGACTGTAAAACATGATGAAATGACAATTAGAATAAAGCATTCATTCCCCAAGGACATAAGAATAAAATGAACAACTTCAACCAAAATTAAAAACGGTTCAGAATTTCATTTTCTTTGCCAATAAAATTTGATACCAGCCTACACATTGATTTAGGTCTGAATATGAAAAGCATCTTATTCAAAAAATTGTTCAAACTGTATGTCCCATTTTTTTTTCATGGGAGTTGCAATAAAAAGCAAGAGAAATGAAGATGAAAGAAATACTAGTGAAAAATGAATAATAATTGAAAATGCTTCATCTAAGAAGGCTAATCAGCAGGAGTCATTCAAATTTAGCCATATAGCTATATTCTCTACTTCTACTTCTTATGGATGAGAGTTGCAATAAAAAGCAAGAGAAATGGAGATGAAAGAAATACTAGTGAAAAATGAATAATAATTGACAATGCTTCATCTAAGAAGGCTAACCAGCAGGAGTCATTCAAATTTAGCCATATAGCTATATTCTCTACTTCTACTTCTTATGGATGGGAGTTGCAATAAAAAGTAAGAGAAATAAGTATTTAAAAATTCATAATGTCTGATTAGTAATATTTGCTCAGATGCATATAGTGATTACATTATGTCCAAGTGGTTAGACTTAGCATTCCAACCATGAGACTTTGGTTTAAATATCAATATCGTCAATTTGTTAGAGAGGGTGACTTCTTCATAATATCAGCCTAAGGAGATAATCGTAGCATTTAGCATCATTGGGATGTGTCAGGTTTGTTCTGTGAGTGTTGAAGAAATATAAATGTGCCTGAACTGATATTTGCAAAAGGGTTTAGCCTGCCACCCTTGCAGATGGGTATACCTGAAAACAGTCATCTAATTATTATTATTATTATGAGTTGGCCAAAAATTTACTTAATATATCCAACAAATTTGGGCCAACCCAATACACACACACACACACACAAATATATATATATATATATATATATATATATATATATATATATATATATATATATGAATTTAAAAAATGCAGATTAAATCTAACAGAATGGTTGAATAAGGAAAAAATAGTTTCATCAGAAATTTTTAGAAATCCAAATCCAGATTTCCAAAAACTTTTGATGAGGCTAAAATAAAACATTTAAATTATAAATGTTTTCCTATTTATTACTTATTTAAACAAATATATATAATCTTATCGGTAGGTTTGGGTGAATGCGTACATGTGTATGTTATAGGTAAAAACAACTAAATTCTTACTTTGTGTGGGTGGAGAGTAAGAAAAAGAAAGAAGAATGGCATGTGAGAGAAAGAAAGAAAGATAGGAAATGGAGTGTTTACATGAAAGAGAGTAGGATTACATACATTATTTTATGTGGGATGGAAGTTTTAAAAAGAAGATGGGAGGAGAATCAAAAACAAAGCATGTTTGTCTTCAGGGAAAATTGATTGCAATATATTGATAGAACCATACAGTGGTGTCACCTGTAGTTTATAACATGCACCTGCTTGGTACACTGGTATATATGTGGGTTTTGTAGTTTATTACAACTACAAGTACATATAACTACATAACCAAGTACTGTTGTTTGAGGGTTAAAAAATTGTGATGTTCTTGCATGATGGGTTGAAAAAGAGAATGGAAAATAAAAATCTTAATCAGCACTTGTGCGCCATTATCCATTCATAGAATAACACTTGAAACTATGAACAAGCAAAAAGGAATAAATGTAAAGCTAAGAAATTAAAATAGATATGAATTTACATAGACATGAACAGAATTCGATACGAACAGACATGGTCTTGAACAGAATTAGATAGATACGAACATAGTCTTGAACTGAATTAGATAGATACGAACATAGTCTTGAACTGAATTAGATAGATACGATCATAGTCTTGAACTGAATTAGATAGATACGAACAGACATAGTCTTGAACTGAATTAGATAGATATGAACAGACATAGTCTTGAACAGAATTAGATAGATACGAACAGACATAGTCTTGAACAGAATTAGATAGATACGAACAGACATAGTCTTGAACAGAATTAGATAGATACGAACAGACATAGTCTTGAACTGAATTAGATAGATACGAACAGACATAGTCTTGAACTGAATTAGATAGATACGAACAGACATAGTCTTGAACTGAATTAGATAGATACGAACAGACATAGTCTTGAACTGAATTAGATAGATACGAACAGACATAGTCTTGAACTGAATTAGATAGATACGAACAGACATAGTCTTGAACAGAATTAGATAGATACGAACATAGTCTTGAACAGAATTAGATAGATACGAACAGACATAGTCTTGAACTGAATTAGATAGATACGACACAGACATAGTCTTGAACAGAATTAGATAGATACGACACAGACATAGTCTTGAACAGAATTAGATAGATACGAACAGACATAGTCTTGAACAGAATTAGATAGATACGAACAGACATAGTCTTGAACAGAATTAGATAGATACGAACAGACATAGTCTTGAACAGAATTAGATAGATACGAACAGACATAGTCTTGAACAGAATTAGATAGATACAAACAGACATAGTCTTGAACAGAATTAGATAGATACGAACATAGTCTTGAACTGAATTAGATAGATACGAACATAGTCTTGAACTGAATTAGATAGATACGAACATAGTCTTGAACTGAATTAGATAGATACGAACAGACATAGTCTTGAACAGAATTAGATAGATACGAACAGACATAGTCTTGAACAGAATTAGATAGATACGAACAGACATAGTCTTGAACAGAATTAGATAGATACGAACAGACATAGTCTTGAACAGAATTAGATAGATACGAACAGACATTGTCATGAACAGAATTAGATGGCTATGGACAGAATTAGATATGAACAGATGTAGACAGATACGAACGGACATAGTCATGAACAGAATTAGATAGCTATGGACAGGATTAGGTATGAACAGACGTAGACATGAACAGAATTAGATAGATATAAACAAATGTAGACATGAACAGAATTAGATGTAAACAAACGTAGACATGAACAGAATTAGATAGATGTAAACAAACGTAGATGTGAACAGAATTAGATAGATATGAACAAACGTAGACGTGAACAGAATTAAATATGAACATGTGTTTATATTAAGACTTACATTCAGTGTGATAGATAAAATCTTGTATACCTACATGTAAACTTTATTCACTCACTTTTGGAGAAGCTGATTTGGCATTTCTAAAAATAAACTGCATGTGTCATTTAAAATTAAAGTGCATTTAAAAATAAGCCACATTTTGCTTATTTGAAAACAATTCTGGTGGTAAAGGGTGGTGTGAAAAACAAAAATACAACTCGTAAAGGCTTGTCTTATCGTCATCATGTCTGTGTCATTTGTAAGAAAGATTGAAGAGTATCCTGTTAGAAAATTATTTGTGTAAAGTACACTAAAGAACCGAAGATATTATTTGTACTAGTTTTATTCCTGCTACTTTGTTGATGACAAGATAATCAAAATTGTTTCTCCATTTAAAATACTACATTTATTAGAAAATATGTTCTATTTAAATAGAAACGGAGTCATAAAAATCTCTTTAATCTTTTGGAATATCTCCCTCAAATCAAAATCAAAATCTAAAAACAAGGAAAGCAGTAATAATGTGCAGACTTCATATCGGACACTCCATGATAACACTCTCTTTTATTCTAAGACAAGAACCACCTCCAATCTGTACAGCATGCCAAGAACTATGCACAATAAAATACATACTAACAAACTGTAGCAACTTCTACCAAATCCATTTAAAATATAACCATGAAAAAAACTCTTTCATGACATTAATCCGTATAATATCCTAGAATTTCTTAAAAGAAATCAAACTGTATTCCAAAATATAACTTCACCCAAACTACAACATAAACACACCAGTAATTATCTCTCCACAAGCATTTATATGCACAAAATCAGAGTATCATCTACCATGTATTCAATTGTGAAAGCAGAATAACAATTATATTTTTCTTAATTCAAAGCTCCCAAAAAAATTAAATTTCAGCATTAGACTTTGAGAGCCAATATTTATGGGGTAGGGTTTGAGTGTGTTGAATGCAAAAGGGTTCAAGAGTCAGCTTGTACTCTTTTCCTGTTATCCAGATATTGTTGCCAGATAGGAAGGAAAAATAACCTTTACAACACAGATGTTTTTTTTTTTCAATTTCAATCATATTTCATGTAAGCGTACTCCTGTGCATCTATATTTTAACGCAATGAAAGACTTAAAAATATTTTTTTTTTTTTTTTTTTTTTTCTTGTTTCCACCTTTTTATGATCTTATTACTCAGCCCAGGGTATGGGCTCTCCAAACTGAGTAGAAGGTGAATGTGTTATTTCAGTATCATATTTTAAACCAAGTCTGACTTTGAGTTTATGTGTGTCTTTTTGTCTACATTAAAAGCCACAAGCACATTGAAGTCACACACAATCCAAGCATTTGCAGATGCATTACTGTTGAAACTTGACTAATGCATGGAATAATAATGCAACACAAAATGTACTTAGAACAAAATGTATTGAAACAAGAAAGTGTACACAATATTTACATATAGTCTTTTGTATATTCCTGGGAAGACCGTTCCTGGAGAATGTGTTGACTGAGTCGCAGTCGGGCAGAGTCTCTGGTTGAATCTCTTGATTCCTCCCCTCTCTTCACGGTACCAACCATATTTATATGGTCGGTACTCCACTATGCAAATTAGGTGGATCCTACCACAACAATTACATATACACATTTAAAGTCGCATGCAGACAGTGTGTGATGAACAGAGAATCGACTTGTCGAAACTGAAAATGTTTGTGTATACAATATGTCAAAAACAGCAAAATAAATCCTCTAAAATGACTAGATTGAGGATATGGAGAAGTACAAGACCAAAGAGCCACTCAAGGTAGATTGTTACTTACAAGATTGTTATAAGAAGATACATATTATAAACAGTGTTCCAGTAACTTGGGCCGATTTTAAATGTGAATTAATTTTAAGCATCTAATGATTTTTCTTTTTCTTTCAGATTTAACAACTTAAGTCTTTGACAATTTCAACCATGGAAAGATTAACAATCAAACAATGTGTTAGTTTCAAGAGTGCAATTGGAAAAATTGTTCGTAAATTCAAACAAATTGGGTTGGTGGCAGATGTGAAAATACTGTTGCATACTTGTTTACACCGTTCAGTTAAAAACATTGCTGCAGTGCACGAGAATGTGACCGAAAATCCAGACAACTCTATTCAACATCACGTACAGGAATTGACCATCTCCACAACAACGTTACATCATTTCCAATTGCACTGTCAGGTGGTTGATTATATTGACCAAAAAAATTGTGAAGTGTGTGAAATACATTTCTGTTTGAACGTCCATTTTTGTAATAGGCTTCAATAACTTTAACACATTGTTTTGATTGTCAATCTTTCCATGGTTTACATTGCCAAAGACTTAAGTTGTTAAATCTGAAACAAAAAGAACAAAAATCATCAGACTCTTAAACTTAATTCACATTTAAAATCAGTCCAAGTTATTGGAACATCCTTTATTATGAAGATCTGTAAGATAGATAATGGGTGACTTGAAGAGGTTAAGATTGTAGGGATCAGGGAAGCATCCTCTCAGGAGTCTGTTCAGCAATGCAACAGTCCAGGAAAAGTTGTCTGAGTGGAATCTCCTTTTTAATGGAATAAAGTTGATTTGACTCTGTGTACATGGTCTGACAGGTCCTAGTTGTGAAGGTCCAGGCTAGTGGAACCAAGAAGTGTAGTCTACCATGAAGATAGCAATAGATGTAATGTAATCCAGTTTGAATCCAGAGTTTCCTTCTCCTAGACTGGTTGACACCCAAGGCTATAGGATGCATGTCCTTGCTGGTGATGAATTGTTTTCCACTATATAACCCCACACAGATGAAACATCCCTATCCTCTCATTACTCTATTGCTGGTATTAGCACATAAGTGTGTGTAATGGATCTGACTAGAATTCGAACTCAGCTCTCTGATTCTTCAATCTAAGCTGCTACCCATTACTCCACCGTGCCTCCTCTCCATATTTTATTTTTTTTAGATCTATTATCCTACTGTAATTAGATGTTAAAAATGTGGGGAGGCTAAATCATGTTAAGTCAAGTTAAAACTAAATCAGATGTTAAAAATGGGGTGGAGGTAAATCAGATGTTAAAAATGAGGTGGAGGTAAATCAGATGTTAAAAATGAGGTGGAGGCAAATCAGATGTTAAAAATGAGGTGGAGGTTTGGTTTGGTTTGGTTTATTTTATGGCAAATCAACCTCAATGGGTTATTTAATGCCGACAACTTTTTTTTTTTTTTTTCTGGTAATATTTTTGTTTTAAAAATCTATTTCTGTTAATATTTTTTTTCCTCAAAAATGTATATCTGGTAATATTATTTTTTCAAAAAACATATAGCCAGCAACACTATTCATTAAAAAAAAAAAAAATGTAGAGCTGGTAATATTTTTTCAAAAAAATACAGCTGGCAACATTAATTTTTCAAAAACGTATTATCAGAGGCCTTGCTGTTGGACGTAGTTTATCGTCATACCCAGGATGAGAGGTGGAGGTAAATCAGATGTTAAAAATGAGGTGGAGGTAAATCAGATGTTAAAAATGAGGTGGAGGTAAATCAGATATTGGGGGACTAAATCAGATGTTAAAAGGGGGATAAACCATGTTAAAAAAAAGTGAGGGCAGTTAAATCAGATATTGGGAGTGCTAAATCATGTTAAAAGGCGGCTAAATCAGATATTATGTTTTAAATTTTCCTGTTTCTATATTATCCAAGTCTCTGATAAACTAATGTTAGATCTATTATCTGACTGTAAATATTTTTTTTCTTTTTATTTTAAATACACATATTTACTTTTCATTTGTATTTATCTTGAATAAGACCTATAGACTTTTTCCACATATAATCTTATATAAAAGTTTAAGAAAGTAATATTTTGGAAGAAAATAAGGGAAGATGAAGTTTTTTTTTGTTTTTTTTTTATTTTAAAAATGAATGACTAATTTTAGATAAATTATATAAATGCTAAATAGCATTTAAAACAGATTTAGTCTTCTGTTTAGTTTTCAGCTCCAGAAAACATTGGGGATAATTCAGCCCCCTAAGCATCAATGGCACGCTACAGTTATTTACTAAGCTTAGCTTAGTCTGACACAAAACCAAGGAAACATAAAACCAAATGATCTGCAATGCAAGCTTGTTAACCATCACACTACAGTAGGTGCCTGAATAAATGCATTGTATGTATTTCCTCAGCTTGGCTTAGTCTGACACAAGGTCCCAATAGTGGTGCACCTGGTCAAATTCAAACTCACTGAACTGACAAAGTGTGTGACTTACTAAACAGTCTGCTCTATGACAGGCATTCATATCCGTATTTTCTTATCAGGCCAACCAGTTGATAAAACAGCTGTTTCCGGTTGTTGAGTTAGAAGCTGAAAAGATTAGATTATTTATAACCTTACGCCTTGCCATCTGCCTGAGAAGGCCCATACCCAAAATTTGTATCATGTCAGCATGACTGGCGACGGAACCCAGAGCAAACACTGAAAATTAAACTGTTCTTGATCCCATGTGTGTGTAGATACATGAATGCTGAACAATTGGGATGAGTACTTTTAAGCATCCTATCCTATCGTGTGTATGTATGTATATATATATATATATATATATATATATATATATATATATATATATACACCCAAGTATAGGATTGGTGTATATGGAATAAATTCCAATGACCAAAAATACTATTCTTAAAAGAGTGCTCGATACAGAGTAGAGCAAATATAATTTATTCAAAAATTATAACATATATATAAGATCACTACAAAAATAGCCATTTTGTTTCAACATTTCTGGTGTCTTATCAAGTGATGGTGTTGAATGTACAATAAAGAGTTTTAAAAGCTTTTAAAACTCTTAATTTTACATTCAACATTATCACTTGATAAGACACCAGAAGTGTTGAAACAAAATGGCTATATTTGTAGTGATTTTATAACATATTTATATTATAATTCTCAAATAAATTACATATATATAGTGTATTTAGACAGCAATCCTTCATTTATGCATGTTTCATTAAAAACAACAGACACTACTACAAATTTAATTCTTCTTATTTTTGGACAAGTGTGTAGAAACTGTCCAAATGTTCTATAATTCCAAGCGCTTTCGGCTATACTTTTAGCCATTATCAAGGATGATTTGATTTATTCTGTTTGAGTATACTCAAAAAATTACTACACACATGCACAACCAAAGTCCTATTCTATGACCATAATGGCAATATTTACACCTGAACTAATGGTGTTAGTATGGGAAATCCACTCCGTCCTTGCTTTTCCAAACTTTTATCACCTCATTATATAAAAAAAACCACTAGCAGAAACTCTTGCCACCTTAACTTTAAACGTAAATGCCTACTCGGACACAAAATAGGAGTAATAAAAAAAAACTTCCTAAAAAGAGCACACCAGAATTCATCCTCTCAAATACTCTTTCTTAAAGAACTCAATAACGTAAAACAGACAATGATTAACAATGGCTTCCCTAATTACCTTATAGACCACCAAATTAGACTATTTCTCCCCAAAGTAAATAACAATGATAGTGAGCATAGTCAAAAATTACATAAATATCTTCTACAAAGACCAAATGCACATTAAGTACAAACAAGGTACTTCACTTGGAAATATTATAAAGAAATACACTACCCCAACTGACACAAATAAAAAATATCAAATTAATTATCTCCCACAAAAAATTTAAAACAGCTAACCTTATCCTCAAAAATAACAACACACCAGCAACGTCAAAATTACATTGAACAAATATTATCTATGAACTGAAATGCCCCTTAAGGGACTGTGTTCCTGATCAATCCAAATTCATATCTAACTACATCGGTCACACAACTACATGTCTATCCAAACGCCTTACATTACATCTATTTGACCACATTTCTATTAGAACCCATTTAAACACACACACAAACTTACCAGACTCAATCTGAAACATATTAGTAGAAAATACAAACATTATAGCCTCATCCACCTGTAAAAAATAAACGGAAGCCTTAATAATAAAAAAGAAAAACTAATAATAATATTAACTATGAACACGGCCACAATGTGCTGTGTTCAGAAAATAAAACCTTTCTATAACACTAAAAACATATACACAATGCACACACCCAGTTAAACTAAATAAATAAAATCATCCTTGATAATGGCTAAAAGTATAGCCGAAAGTGCTCAGAATTATAGAACATGTGGACAGTTTCTACATGCTTTATGTCCAAAAAAGAAAACACTTGTTCAAACAAGAAAAATTAAATAAAAAGCCTAATTGTAGTACCTTGTCTGTTGTTTTTAATGAAACATGCATAAATGAAGGATTGCTGCCTAAATACACCACATATATATATATATAGAGAGAGAGGCACCCGATTTTTTCTCTGATGTGGTATTTGACATCATTATTGAGGTTATATCAGAACTGACCAAATTCTGAGTCTTTAATGAGAAACCTTAGTTGTCATTTAATAAAAACAAACACATACGCACAGATAGATACGAAGTTCAAATGACTTATCGTCTGGCATCATATTTCTCAGATGCACCATTTTGCCTGTCAGGTTAAAATAGATCTATTAAATTCATTAACATATATTGCATCTGTGTATTTTAAATACATTCCCCAAGGACTCCATCCTTGGTCCTACTCTGTTTTTAATTTCCATTAATGACCTTCCTGGTAGCATCAGCTCTCAGCTTAGTATCTATGCTGACAACACTACCATTTACTCCTGTCTCGATAGGCTGATCAGTCCACGAAGGCCAAAATGACCTCCAGTCCCTTGTTAACTGAATCAAAAATGACTTGTTAATTTTAACGCCTCCAAAACTAAACTTCTCTCCATTAATCATCTGAGAGACCTCTCTCTGCCTTCCATCAGTATGGCTGATGCTAACCGCCAGGAAAGTAACTTGTTGTGTCTTCTCAGGCTAGAATTCTCAGCTAACATGAAGTGGAAACACTATATTGAATCCATTGCTAGGTCAGCTGTCAAGAAAGTTCACTGTGTCGTGTGAGACAATTTTTCCCCCCAGAATCTATCTTACATATCTAAATCTACGATTTCTCCATGCTTAGAATATTGCTGCTACATATGGTCCAGTGCCCCTCCTAATTACCTAGAGCTCCTTGATAAGATCCAAAGAATCAGCAATATTATTGGTCCTGACCTGGCAGCTGAGCTTCAGTTACTTACCCATTGTCATAAGTTTGCCTCTCTTTGTCTTTTCTATAAATACTTTCATGGTAATTGGTCAGATAAGCTCTTCACTACTTCATAAATTTAAGCGCAGTACTAGATTGGTATCAAGATCTCATCAATTTACAGTTGAGCTAGCTAGATTATAAATTCTATGCTAACAGTTTATTTTCCCACACTTCTTGCTTGTGGAACTCTCTTCTGGCTCCTTATTTTCCAGCCAACTTTAATCTGCAAAAATTTAAATACAATGTCAATCATTGGCTACTGTCCCCCTCTTTTCTCTTTCTACTAATTATTAATGTTTCTGTTCATAGTTCCTCCACACTATGTAATCCCTTATGTTTTAGTATCTTTACTGACTTGATACTGATTTAAAGAAAAAAGAAAGGTATATATAATCAAAAAAAACACAGCAATCATTGAGACCAAGTAAATTTCAAACCTGTCCTATACTAAAAGCATTTTAACATTTAATCTGAAATTGTTCGAGTAGGTATTTTATAATTATAAAAAATGTCAGATTAAAAATTAATTAAAATTGTATTGTTTACATTTTACATATGAAACTGAGCAGATATATTCTTTTGAGAAAAATAATCCAAGTGAAGAGGATGTGCTTTCCTTAAACAGAGTAAAAAGAGACTTGCTTCTGTGAAGCCCTCCATGGCCAAATGGTAAAGTGTGCCAGATCAAATGGTGGTTTCCCTCTACAGGGTGATGGGGGATCCCTGGTAAAAGACACCTTTTCTTTACTTAGATTTTTCAAATGAACAGTCTGATAGATGTAATACATACTGTTTTTAATAAATAAAAATGGGCATCCATGTCAAATAAGAAGTGTTCACTATAATAACATTTGAAGTGATTTTGTTTATTGATATAATATTCAGTTTAGATTAAATCCCTAATTTATTTGTGAAGAAGATATTTAAATTACTATCAGGCATTAATCCTAGTTTATTTGTAGAGTATTTAAACATTTAAATTACTATCAAACATTAAAAATCTGTGTTTCTAAATTGCCCACACATCAACCTATACCACCCCTCTCCTTCCTTCAAAACTATCTCTTATTTCTTATCTCTTTACTCCCCACCTTTTTTCTTTTTCCCCCATATCATTTCCAGGGAGTTGACTGATTAAATAGGTCAATGTCTGATCCTTACTCCCCCTCCTCCTCAATACTAAGTATTGTAATAAAGATAAAAATAAATTTTAAAACTCTCCCTTCCCTCTCTAATTTCGACCATATCTCTCACACTATCCCTCACCACCCTCTATGTCACCTTATATAAACTTAATACTGCCCTTCAAAAGTGTAAATTTTAAATTCATTTTTTCACCCTTGAAAGTGTAGTTTGAAGATCCAGAGAAAAATAAGATCTTTGGTGAAATAAATTGTAACAATGTAACCTTAAAGTGGTCTGTTTTTTCTTTAAATTAAAATTATATATATATATATATAATGGCTGATTCTTTTCTGCTAGAGTGGGTAGCTAAGCCTTGTTGCATATTTGTGTCTCTTCAACACCTACAGACCCAACTTGTGCTTTATAATGCAACTATGCTGAGCAGATTAGTTTCTGGGAGAAAGTGCACCATATGGCTTGATACACATTTGAACAAAGCTAGTCATGATAACTTGTGACTTTGTACTAGCACAATTATTAACAGCTTCCAAGCAGTTTCCCACCTGATTTCATTCAAAAGGCTTGGCTCAACTCTTGGTATGGTTTTCATGCTGGGGGTTATCTCAGTCTTGACAGATCGACCATTTAACATTCTAACCATTTGGCATGGTCACTGGTAGTTTCCATGCCTACACCTGTTTATCTACTCTGTTCTTGATATTGAACACTCTTCTATAAATATGGCAAATTTTAGACAATAATATGTTATAGACTTTTATATACGCAGCTTCCCTCTGCCTTTTCTATAAATACTTTCATGGTATTTGTTTTGATGACCTTTCCGTTATTGTTGTTTCCTCTTTATAAATTTACGCACAGTTCTAGATTGGTGGCAAGGATTGGTGAAATGATTAAAAAAAAAACTGAATTTAGGATGTAGAAGAAATAGATCAGTGGATAATATTTATAGATTACGCAGAGTTGATAGAAATTAAACATATATACATCGCATCCCAACTTCGCACATCTCACTGAGCGCAATCTCAGTAATATTACTATCACAGCACAAGAAGTCCCTAGACTTTATCAAATGCCTTGACTCTAAGAAAGCCACTGGTCCAGACAAAATTCTAGTGGTTGTCCTTAAGAACATCAACCCAGAATTTTATTCAAATGCTGCTTGAAGGAGAAATCTGTGGAAAGTGTTGAGCATATGCCCGATTTTCAAGAACATGGATGTGCGATTTTCCCCTGCCAGTACAGACCCATCAGTCTCCCCAGTATCATCACCAAGCTTTTTGAGATCATAATCAATACGAAAGTTATTGAGCACCTAGAAAAGATCAAACTCTTCAGCAACGAGCAGTATGGGTTTCGGTTGGCCTGATCAACTGCCAAACTCTTAACTCAGTCAGTTATGTGCCATTCATGATACACGCTTAGGCAATCATGTATCTTTCAATACATGACTGACAAGGCAGATTTTTTCCCACAGTAGGTTGCCATTTCTTTCTGCAGTAGACCAGTTGCCATCCAAGGCTACAGAACCTGGGCTGTACTGCTATTTACCCATAGCTAGAGGGAGAAGAAGAGGATTCGTACCTTTCCCAAGGGTATTAGCATGTAAGTGAATGTAATGGATTTGACTGGAATTTGAACTCGGCTCTCTGATTCCTCAGTCCGAGCCACTATCCATTACTCTACCGTGCCTCCTTAACTACCATCACTAAAAGAATCGGTGACGTTCTTGATGACAAACACATCTCAAAGACCATAGCATTAGATATCTCAAAGGCTTCTGAAAAGGTGTGGCACAAAGACTTACTAGACAAACTCTCCTGTTAGGGAATTACTAAAAGGGCCTTCTTAATCATAAAATTCTTTCTAAGAGGTATGCCCCTGTTGGTAGATATCAATGGCCAGTCCTTTGGATCCCTAGAAGGCAACACAGGCATCCCCTAGGGGGTCACTCTTTTTCTGAACTACATAAATGATCTGTTTGAGAATATACTTAGATCATTTGTAAACATCTGCCAATGATAATACTATATGTGGGCATGTCTCTGAAACTCACGATGTTCAGAGATTAGTGACTAATCTCTTTTCTGATCTTGCACAAACTACCCAATGGAATAAAAACTGGCTGATTACATTTAATTCCTCGAAGACCAAGCTAGCTAAATTCCATCATTGCCGATCTTATCCTGAACTATCACTAATCAGAATGAACAGAGGTCCTTTCAGAGAGATCCTCTGTTGGGCCTCAAACTCACACTCAAGTGGAACTCATACATACGATCTATTACTAAGGATACAGGTAAAATGGTCAGCTCTCTGTACCACTCCAGTAAGTATCTGACTCCACATGCTATCCTCTACTTTTACAAGAGCCAGATCAGGCCAAAAATAAAGTACTGTTATCAATTTGGGCAAGAGCTGCCTAGACGTCACTCTCCAGCCTTGATAGAATTCAAATGTATCTCCAAGCCGTTGTTGGTGACAAATTATTCTCCACTCTTCAGCCCCTCTCCCACAGGTGGGATATGACAAGCCTCTTACTGCTCTACTTCCATGGAAAGTGCTCAGACAAACTACAATCCCTGGTTTTGCTAAGGCAAACCTCAGCAAGAACATGCCATGCCACCTGCATTCCCTCCATCAGTGAAAAGTAGTGATTTTCCAAGCCTAGCTGAGATATGGCAAAAGGACAAAATTAGGGGACACCCAGTAAGGATCGAACTCACTACTCAGTCATAATTGTTCTAGCTAGACAAGCTTGCTAACCATTACACTGCCTCGAGGTGCCCTCCCATTGGTGAACAGTAGGTACCACTCGAGCAGCTTCTTCCCTCAAACCACTGCCCTGTGGAACCAACTCCCAACTGGGTGTTTTCCCAATCACTATAATCTTAACCTGTCAAGTCTAGGGTTAACCATTATCTTCCACTCCTATACACACAAATGGCCCCAACCCCACGCCTTGTAAAGAGTGAACTTCACTGTAAAAAAATATAAGTGAGCATATATATGTTTGTGTGTCTATGAAGAGTATATATATTTACAAGCCTATCTGGCCACAGTTTAAAAAAAATGGAAAATGAGATAGACTGACCATGTTAAAATATCCAATGGATTCTTCAAGATCATCGTTTAGATAACATGCAAATGAGAGGAGGTAGACCGCAAAAGAAGTGAGCGGATAATATCACTAATTAAATAGAGAGGAGCTCTGATGCAATTCAGGGTTATCATATGATAGTTAGTTGCTGGTGGTGCATTCGGCCATGCAATGACCCTACTAGATACAGTGTCAGGGACTTTTTTTGATCTAATTGATGTTTTTTACTCTTATATATTGCAGTAGTAATTATTACTAATTCTCATTTTAGCATTGCTCAGCTATTGTCCATCTCATTTCCACCAAGTCCAAGTACACTGCCTGACTTAGAAATTGAACTCATAATTACTATGCCACCAAATTCATAAACCAATACTTTAATACCTTAGTTCAGACTTAGCTAACCTTTATAGTTGCCAGGTCATTTTTGGTATTTTCAAATTTTTCATCAACATACATCGGTCACTCATATACTTAACAATATGAGCACTTCAGTGTTGTGTAATGGTTAGCGAGCTTGTCTCTGTTATGACTGAGTAGTGAGTTCGATCCTTACTGGGTGCTCCATAATTTCGGCCTTGTTCCACAAGTAAGAGTAGCTTACTAAAATCGAGGCATTTTGAGGTGGTGTAATGTTCAGCAAACTTGTCCCGCTAGATAAATTACAACTGAATAGAGAGTTCAATCCTCACTGTTACTCCATAATTTGGGTCTTGTGTCACATCTCTGCTTAGAAAATCACCATATATTTACCGATAGTTTGGGCACCTCCAGGCGGTGTAATGGGTAGCAAGCTTGTTTTGCTGGAACAATTACGACTTGGTATTGAGTTAGATCCTCACCGGGTGACCCCTACTTTTGTCCTTGTCCCACATCTAAGCAACGGTTGGAAAATCACTATATTTACTGATAGTTTTGTAACGAGAAACCCATTGCTGCAGCTTAGTTGGTATTGTTTTAATTTTGATGTTCGTACTTTGTTGTCTTCAGTTTAACACCTGCAGCACACATAGCAATACCAAGACGATTCCTGGTGGTTGATTCTATATAGTCCATGGCGTACCATATTCCATGACGTCATTTCACGGACTCCTCATGAGTCACTAAAAAGTTAATGGTAGATCCGTTTATGATACATGCGTCAGTGGTTTGCTATTTCTGCATTAAGCTATTGTCCCTGGGCCGGGCAGTGTGTACTTGGACCTGGTGGAATGGGGAGGGCACTAACTGAGCAATGCTAAAATAAGAACTAGACAGGATATCCCTGGATATGGGTAGTGAGATGATAATTATTACTAATTACAGTACCTGTGTCTTTGTCAACCACAAGATGATCAAATTTCAAATCTAAATTGTTTGTCCATTTAAAATACTAATAAATTCTTTATTAATAAAGATGTTCAGTTTAAACAAAGGAGAAATAAAAAATATTACATATTTTTATTATTAAATTTATTATTATCAAAAAATTGCTTATTCTTTATTAGTTAATAAGTTTAAACAGAAGGAATAAAAAAAAATTACTTTGAAGATTGTTGATTGATTTATTTTTTGCAGCTTATCGACCCTTTGCAGGTTATTTAAAGCCAAAAAATATTTTTAGATTGTAAGATTTTTTTTTGCATTATTCAAAGTTTTAAAAAAACAAAACACTTTCATCACCCAGCCCTAATCCTCTCCCATTACTTCCGCCCATGAACAGAGATGTACCGTGCACCAGCCCCTAGAGGACATGCACTGCTGGTTATGGTCAGATAGCTGACAAGCATATTTGTGGTACTGAACAGGATATTTACTGTAGCCCATCTTAATTACCCAAGACAAAACATGTACAGGTTAACACATCAAATCAATTAAGATCATAAGCCACGAGAGCCATGCTCAGAGTAGCATCAGGTTATTTATCATTATTATTATTATTATTGTGTTCACACTTGTCGTAACTGTTGTCTTACACTGGAAATCAAGTGACAACAAGCTTCCTCAATACACCAGCACTCTCCTCAGTATTCTTGCTGTTTTCACTGAATGCTTTTGTCTGGATGGTTACAATTCAGTCAGTTATATGCCATGTGTGATACACACTTTGGTGATCATGTATCTTTTGATAGATGACTGACGAGGCAGATTTTCTCCTGCAGTAGGTTGCCATTTCTTTCTGTGGTAGACCAGTTGCCATCCATAGCTATAGAACCCCATCTGTCCTGCTATTTACCCATAGCTGGGATGGGAGAAGAGGATTCCTACGTATTGGATTCGGCTGTAATTTGAACTCGGCTCTCTGATTCCTCAGTCCAAGCTGCTATTCATTACGCCACCATGCCAATTACTCTCCTAATTTCTAGTTTCTCCAGGCTTTTTATTAGGTTGGTGCAAAAATAATGACACAATAATGTTGTTTTTTGACGTTAAAAAATACGTCAAAAAACGACATTATTACGTCATTATTTTTGCACCAACCTAATATGTTAGCACTCTCCTTAGTATTTTGCAGTTTTCAATGAATAAAATCCTCTGGATTGCTGCAACTCTTACCCTAATTTCCTCCACGTTTTTTCCCCATTTTCTTCTGGACTTCTCCCAGTGTTTCAATGAGAAATGGTACTAATGTCATCTTCACTTCCCACAACTTCTTCAAATCTGTGGCAAGGTCATGATATTTATCTTTTTACTTATTTTTCAGATTTGTTCTATAGTTGACTGGAACAGTGAAATCCAATATCTGCCATGTTTTCTTGTTTTTGTTTACTACTACTACTACTACTACTACTACCACCACCACCAAATTCAATCTTCTGACTGAGATTGGGTGGTCCATTTGAATCTCAAAGTCACAAATCATTTTATGTACTTCCTTCTCTTAAACAGATTCTCATCTGTGCTTACACCATTGGTCTATATTGTCATAATTCACTCACTTGCATAATTAATTATTTATTTCAATTTACTATTTGATATAATCTTTTAACAAATCTTTCACCTGATCAGAATAAGAGTTTGGATAGCCAAGTTTGAATTCCAGTCTGCTTCATTATGTTCAGTTATGCACAAGTACTTTTAGGAAAAGTATAAATTCATTTCCCCCAGTTATGGGTTAAATAGTAGAACTTGTATCTGTAAAAGTCATTGTTATTCTCCAAAAATTTGTTACTAAAATATTTACTCGTAAAAAAAAAATGATCATTCTTACAATCTGAAATGTTGTTTTTTTTTTTTTTTTGCGTTTCTCTTTTGCTTATTAATTATGGGTGTTGGTTGATATGGGCTATCATTTGGAATCATCCGCTTACATTGACCATTATTATTATTATTATTATTATTATTGAGCAAGGATGCAGCACACCAGCAAAGATCCATTTCCTCCCTCCAGCTTTGGGTTAAATAGTAGAATGTGTATTTGGAAAAATCCTTGTTATACTCAAAAAAGTGTTAATGCAAAAAAAAAAAGAATTATTCCTTCAATCTAAAATGTTTGTTTTAAATAACCTACAAAGGGTTGGTAAGTCGTAAAAAACAATCTTTTAGTTGAGACTTAAATTAAATGGGGATTTTTCTAAAGAAAGTTTTAAACATATTGAATAATGGATAAAAAGAGTTTTTTTTTTTTTTTTTTTTTTTGCTTATTAGTTATGGGTGTTGGTTGATATGGGCTATCATTTGGAATCACACCAACACACCAACAAAGTGATGCTAGGGTACAAATATACAAAGCTCAATATACCCTTCATTACACCCAATCTGATAAGGGTATACCAGAAACATGCAAAATATACATGTTAATACTTCCAGTCAATTAAGATTGGAAGTCATGAAAACCATGACGTTCTTGTTTTTCTTCTTCTTGTTTTTCTTCTTCTTGCAGCAGCATGTTCATAAAAGAGGGTCTGTGATGGATTTTTCAAGAGACTGACATCAGTTCTCCACTGATTCCTAATACTTAGCTCAATTCTCTTACCAATCCTAATACTACTGTTAGTTCTTCCCCAAAATCTCTAGTTCCCATCATTTTGCCCGTTGCGTTTTTGGGAGACACTTCTCAGTGAATCAGTTATTATAGACATTGGCAATCATTCCTTTTTTAGCTGTACTTGCAGATGTTTGGCTTTAATATAATTATTATTATTATTGAGTAAGAGAAGACAGCATGCCAACCAAGTGATACTGGGGTACAAATATACGAAGCCCAATATACCTGCCATGACAATCAGACTGAAAAGAGCATGTGCATCGATATGCACGATCTGGTGACAGGTTTGGAATGCACAGGTGATGCAATCTTAGGATGAGAAATATGTGATTCCTGTTCAAATTCGACTCTAGTTCATTGCATTTACTTTTGTGCAAATAACCATGAGACAAGTAAGGAATGATCCCTTTTTCGCCAGCTATGGGTTAAATATAATACTAGGGCAGACTGGTCTCTTCAGCCTTGGTTGGCAACCAGTCTAGGAGAAGTAGAACTTTGAATTCAAAATCTGTTGGGCATGTGATAAACAACTGCATTCCATAAAGACCTACTTGCTATGAAAACCAAAGCAGCAATGTCTATTATGTTAAGTCACCTTGACTACCACATCTCAATTTAAAAAAAAAAAACTCTCAACACTCAGTCCTGATATTCCTCACTACTACAACTACTACTACTACTCACCACTACTAGTACTACTCTCCACTAGTACTAGTACTACTACTCCCCCCACCACTACTACTACTCCCCCACCATTACTACTACTACTACTCCCCCACCATTACTACTACTACTACTCCCCCACCACTACTACTACTATTGTTACTGTACTTGAAACTTTAGGGATCTGTTTTAGCTTTATCAGTGCAGTTAGCATAAGATTCTTTCATAGTCTGTGATTTTATTCTTCTTTTTTTTTTTTTTTTTTTTTTTTTTTTTGACAATAAAGTATGAGAGATTTATGCAGAAAAAAATGACAGATTGAAGGCAAAGAGGACAGGAAAAGAATGCATAACCTGCCAAGTTAGCTTGAGTAAATGGATGATGAAACAAGGTTTAGGAGAGATAACAAAAAGACAAAATTTATTAAGAACTAAAAAGGACAGGAAATTGTGGAGCACCATGATTGCCAATATCCTGAAGGGATACGTTACATAGAAGCAGAAAGATTAGTCCACAGCCTAAAAATGACTAAAAAAAAAAAGGACAGATTGAAGGCAAGAGGGACAGGAAAACAACGCATAACCTACCTAACAAGCTTGAGTAAATTGATATTAGAACAAAGCTTAGGAGAGATGACAAAAAGACAAAGTTTATTAAGAGCTACAAAGGACCAGAAATAGTGAAGAGCCATGATCACCAATGTCCTGAAGGGACAAGGCACATAGAAGGATGATCTTGTGTAAATGGATAGCTGAACAAGGTTTAGGAGAGATAAGAAAAATACAAAATTTATTAAGTGCTACAAAGGACAGGAAATTGTGGAGAGCCATGATTTGCGAACATCCTGCACATAGAAGAAGAAAATAAGAAGAGTGTTTAAGGTTCATGCGGAGCACACAATGTATGGTTGTTAGCAAAAGGAACATCCCAATATGCAAATTACAAATTGGAGATACCAAAATCAAACAAGTATAGCAATTTAAATATCTGGGAAGTATTTTAACAGTGCTTATGTAAATGGATGGCAGAACTAGGTTTAGGAGAGATAAGAATAAGGAAAAATTTATTAAAAGCTACAAAGTACAGGAAATTGTGGAGAGCTATGATCGCCTACATACTGAAGGGGCACAGCACACTGGAGGAAGATTAATCCACAGCTTAAAAACAACTTTTAGCATCGAGTCATTTTAGAGAAATTAATTAAATCATTGTTCCTGTTCTGGTTTAAGTTGTAAAGCTCAGCATATCAAACACACACACAAATATTGGTTGGTATCAGTGGAAACAAGTCTGTTATTTGGACACATCCTTAAACCTGTGTCTTGAGGTCGAAATAAATACATACGCATTTTCCATGGGGATATCCCTGCCAGAGAGGCCGGTGTTCCAGCCAAGAGGAAAAGCCAGGACTGAATGTTGATCATCCAAGAAGAGTAACCACCCACCACCACCATTTGGACAATTAAAGATTAATATTAGTTTAGTGCAAAAATAATGTCGTTTTCTCACATAGTAACATATGTGAGAAAACGACATTATTTTTGCACCAACCTAATACTATCAGATTTTACTAATTTACCATTTATTTCTTCTCTTTTATTTCTGTGCCAGTTTAGTTACGGGGGTGGGGCTTAAAATTACTCTCTCTCAAGATAAGTATAAAATAAACACATAATATACAGGCTCCTAAGAACCGTGGACATGAGTTTCAGTCTTGACAGGCTAATTTCTAATATATCTGTGTGCATGTATAGCACTTTAGTAAGTGTAGCTTAGGTGTGGCCTAAGGCCAGAAGAATGAAGCATTTGGTGAGGATCAAACTCACTAATCAGGCATAATTAATCTAGCAAAACAAGCTTGGTAACCATTACACCATGTCAAAGTGCTCAATTTATGTGCACATATGTGTGTATGTAAATTCCATATTATCATGTGCATGTGTGTTTATGTACAAAAATTCTACTTGCTTTTTATATGTATGTATGTATGTATGTGTGTGTGGTCAGTTTGTAAAATTCACATATATGACATGTATACTTAAGCACAGAAAGTGTTCATCCAATCAAGTCTGATTTTTAATCAGACTTGCTTGGATGAATCCAAAAAATTGGACAGAAAGACTTTCTCAATTCTTAAAAAGAATTCAGAAAGTCTGTCCAATTTTTTACTGTATTTTTCCCCAATTTTCAAATAGGTGTTCTGTATTGGGGTTGAAATTGTAGATAAACTCTCCAAAGTGTTGTTTTGTTCAAGTACTTTCAATCATTTATAGTCATTTTCAAGAACCATGTGGTGTCTGTGTGTGTATATGTGTGTGTGCATAACAAAATATGTATTCATAGATAATGTGAATGGTGACTGTCATATCTATAGACGATATTGACTACTCTTCCTGTATAAATAATAGCAAATCTTAAACAGTGTGTGTGTGTGTGTCTGTAACACTTTTTCTGAGATCAGAGATACTACGCTCTGATCTTAGAAATGCTGGTCCATATATAAGTAATCCTGTGATTTTTTTTTTTTAATAGAACCTCTATTATGGCCAATATCATTAGGCTTATCATCTCAAAAATTGGAATAGGCAAGATACAAATTCCAACCTATACCGTTGCATTCATTTCACACTAAGAGCCTAGGAAAAGGCATGAATACATCCCTTCTCCAACTCAGGCAATAACAATCAATTACAGCATATTAAAGAAAAAAGGAAATTAACATATTTCACTTTTATTAAAGCTTCATCAGAATTTCTTCTTTTTCTCCATATATCATTCTCTGATGAAACTTTAATAAAAGTGAAACATGTTAGATTGATAAACATTTCCTATTTGTTCTTAACTTATCATTCTGTTGCATTCCAATCCATATTTGATTCCAACTCATATATTTATATATATGAAGAAATATAGTCTTAAGGTGTGCTATATATAAAGTGCTCAATATCAGAGATAGAACGTGTGTAAATATAAAAGTGAACATAGAAGTCAACACTTAGAGGTGACAGTCTGTTTCATGCTCTAAGTGTTGACTTCTATGTTCACTTTTATATATATATATATATATATATATATATATATATATATATATATATATAGGAAAGTCAAAAGTTATTTACTCTTTCACCATAATATGTCTGTGTTATGAGTGTGGATAATTTTTTACTTTCTCATGTCTGTGGATGTGTGTGTGTATATATATATATATATATATATATATATATAATATAAAAGGCTCAAACACTAATATTCCATGGTTATAATTTATTACATTGGAATCGTAATCACGATCCAATTCATCAGACCTACATCCAACCCAAGCAAGGCAATAATGCCACTGAGACACAAGCTACTGGGAGTGAAAGAAAATGAGAAAAATTTAGAAGGAACCAGAAACCCAATCCTAAACAGAAAACAAGGAATAAGCCTCTACTCATGTCCAAAAGACCAGGGGGTGAGCGTAAGCGTTTAATACTTATTGAAGTCTAACTCAAAGTTTCGTAATTTTTCAATCATACATCAGGACTCTTGACAAGAATGATTGCATTGATCACGGAGGGATAAAAAAACATTTTCTTTGATCAATAGAATCATTCATATCGAAGGTCCTGATGAGTGATTGAAAAATTATGAAACAGTTAACCTTCAATAAATATTGAACGTTATCATATTATTATTTAACAAATTAGCACTCTATTCTAATACTGAACACTTTAACAGAAATGTTGTTAAATTATACAATATTACAAATATTAATTGCTAGTCTAGCTTTAGACATAAAATTTGAGTTATTGATTCATGCTCCTAGTATGACAAATACAATATAATACATATGTATATTATTATTATAGTTACCTTCATTGTGAACTGCCTCCTTTTTCACCTTGTTTGGTATGTTAATTCCACAACACACATAGGTATATACCTGTATATAGTATTCCTGAAGTTTGTCACTCAGTAATATTTTTACAGTTTCATGCTTACATAGATACGTGTGTCATTCTGTTTTCCATGGTCTACACCAACCAACCAACCAAAGGAAAATAGTTTATTTCCTTCTTCTTTTTTTCTTTTTCCTCTCGCTTTATTTGTTCTTTTTACTTGAAGATAATATATATTTTTTGGCTTCTTTCGTTTCAAGTTGATTGACTTTGTGCATGTATTTTTTTTTTTTTTTTAATTTCAACAATCTTTACTTGATGGTGGTTAAGTACGTTTGTAAAGTCAGGTTTTAAGAATTTACCCCTGGTTAAAAATAGTATATTTAACTTATTTACTCAAAATGCTATTCTTTTCTCTGGTTAGATAAGTTTTGAAAGGTTTGTAAACCGAAAAGTTCATGAAAATAATTTAGTGATATATTTGTAGTAACAGTATGCAACAAGGCTGATAAACTTTTTTTTTCTCTTGTGGCATTAATTTTTTTTTTTATAATCAATATTCCATATACTTAAACTTTTTTTTTTAAACACACAAAGGATTACAGCCTGTGTGCATATTTTTAAATTATAAATATTTCACCAAATATATCAAAATAGGATCTTTCTTTAATATCAAGAAAAACTGAATATTACGCAAAAAGTAAATTGCAGTAAATTTCTGTTCAATTACAGAAAAAATATTTTGACTAACAAATTAATTAGTAATAGTATTTACTCAATGATTGTTTACAGCAATCACAACTAGTAGCCTACAATGAACCTTAATTTAAAATTCTTAAAATGACAAGTTTTTGGGTTTTTTTTTTTACCTCCAGCAATCTTTGTATTTTCTCTTTTTAATGGTGATCTCGTTTGGATGTTCCCAAAACTTTACTACTATTATTATTATTTACTTGAGTTTTCAAGTTGAACTGTATCTGAATCTACTGGAGGTCAAGTGACAAGTCTCTCCACTATGCCACAACTTTATTATTGTTGTTGTAGTTGTACAAATGTACACATTAGAATCCTCTGACGATAAATAAATTTCATGGACACATTTTTGCCAAACAATAGCTGTCCTTTTTTTGGGGCCCAGTAATGTTTTGTAAATGTTTTATTTTTTAGTAAAAATTAAATTAATTATTTCTTTAATTTAATTACTCGTTTCTGGATATTATTTTTTAATAATTTATTTTTTTTTACACTTTTATTACAAATATTATTAAGTAATTAAATTATGATTTATTACGATTATTAATAAAGAGGTCTGTTTTTATTTTTATTTTATTTATTTTTTTTTTTTTGTATTTGAGTTTGTTTTGTTTTTTTTAGTTTTAGGTTTTTTTTTTTCTTTTTTGTGGCTTTTACCTGTTTTGAATAATTTTCATGTAAACTTTTTCTTTTTTTTTTCTTTTTCCCTTTTTTTTTTCTTTTTTCCTTTTTTTTTTTTTTTTTTTTTTTTTTAACTTTTTCAAGGCTGACTAGAGCATACGAACTTTCGTATGTCTGAAAATGGTGAATATATCAGTAAAAGACGAACCAATCTGATTTTGTCAGGTTGAGAGATAAACAAACAACGCACCTTACTGAGTGAAGTCGTAATAACAGCGTTGACACAGCTAAAGTCTAACAGTTAGACTTTAACTACTAAACTAGAATTAATTTACTACGATTTTGCCTTTGGTTTGCGCTTTTCGGCATTTACATGAAAGTGTGTGCGTCTTTTGTAAGAGACGGGTGTTACAATTGCGCGCAGAATGTGTAGGTTTAAGAAGAGATGCGAATAGCTTCTTTTTTACTGATGTAGCGGTTGGTTGTTGCAGTATCCCATCTATCGAATCTGAGGTAGAAATGTTATTTTAGCTCCAAGAATCCACGAGAAATGATATTTTCTTTCTTGACCCCCTCCAGATAAAAGTGGGGGAGAAAGAAAAAAAAAGTGAGGAATAAACAATTTGTTCTTCTTTCTTTACTGTTCCTGCACAAGTTTGTTTTTTTTTCTTTTTCTCTCTCTCTCTCTCTCAACGTATCACAGGCTAGCTTTTTTTTTTCTTTCTTTTTTCTTTTTAACCTGTTTCTTTAATGCTTTTGTTTTTATTTATTTATTTATTTATTTATTTTTTTGTACGCACACGTTTTCCCTCCCCCCAAAAAATGTCAATCCGTCTCGATCTTTTAAACAATTTCGTTTCTTGCTTTGCTTTGGGTTTTTTACCCGCTATATCAGATTTTACAAGAACATCAACAGCCACGAAAGGTATTTTTTTCTAACTGAACCGATTCAGTGGTTTATTTACAAAAAAAGAAAAAAAAAGTCCCAAACCTTTTTGACTTTACTTTAAACTTTGAAATATGAATTCGCTAAAAATACGACAAAAATAGCAGGTTCTTGTTTCCTTCGTTCTCCTCCTCCTTAGGATGATAAAATGGTTGTCGATTCTTGTACAGGATAAAATAAATAATGAAATACGTGTGTATATGATGCAACTATGTTTCAGTTTAATTAAACTAAAAAAGGATATATTTTTTTAATACCTTCGTTTTTTGAATTCTTGTATCTGTCTATGTTGTGTTAGTAATTATTTATTTTAAAAATTAAAAATACGTGTGTTAATATGCGTGTCGATAACAAAACAACTGTTGTACAATGTACATTATGAAGAAAAATTCTTTGGTCATCTTCTGCTACAAACAACAAAAATAACGTCTTTTATTTTGTTTATGGGCACTTTGGTTAAAAAATTGTTAAATTGTTACCTGTGTAGCTTGTATAATGACGATAACGACAAGTCAATTAGTTTGTCTATGATTATTTGAAATTTGTGTTTGTTTACAATTATTACATTATTGTACACTGTTCTACCAAAAGTACTTATACATTTTTTACTTACTTCGTAGTAAGGACTGTAAACACACACGTGCGAGTTATCTTTGTCTACAAACTCCACATACGTACGATGTAGACGACGCATTTATTTGTCTACTAACGTCAATGAATGTACTAACAAAAATAAAAAATGTCAAGATTTTTAGTTTACTATTTTATTTACTAAAAATTTCATCATGGCAGAATGTCACTGACGTGGGACATAAACATAAACATCGAATAATTCGCTACACGGTGAGATGATATTCCGTTTTTGTAAAAAAAAAAAAAAGAAGCTAAATAAAAAAAACAGTGTCTTTAAAAAAAACTTAAGGTGTATTTTTTGTTATTAACTTATTATTGTTGCTGTTTTTTTTAACAAGTACTTTTTTGTGTATTACATTGAAGTATGTACAAACAAACTGCAAAGGTGTGCGTGTGTGTTAGAGCCTGTTAGGTGTATGTATGTTTTAACTCGACAACAAGCAGGAAGCTGTGGAGAGCTCGGAAAAAACACGCCCTGAAGCATTAAAACTGGTGCATGGATCACGCATCATGCATATTTTTCTTTTCTTTCTTTTGCGATGATATGTGAAAAAAGATTTTCTTTAACCTTTTTTTTCAAGTAATACTTCCTTCTTTTTTTTCTTTAAATATGTTGTTTAGTTTGAGTACCCTTTCAGTGTGTGTATACCATACTTGTGTTTATGGGTGTCACGTAAAAAGAGATCCAACAAATCAAACAAAGATCCCGCCCGCACGGTAATCAAGTCGTATGGAGTACCGTCCGCCTGTCCGTCCGTCCATTACGGCTAAAAATAAAGAAAGAATAATTTTAGCAGAATAAACTATTTTGCACCGTTTCTATTTTCGTTGTTGTTAAATGTTATAAAGTTGTCATTTATATTCATCCGTTCCTTTCTGCTTTCTTCTTTAATCTCTTGTAGCCGCTTTTTCTCCTTTCTTTCTTCTTTCATTTTCAAGTTTCTCGGTGACAACTTTTAAAATATCCGATTCAAATTATATTTAAAGACACACGAATTAAAAAGAGAAATAAAAAAGGCATTTGTGTTGTTGGGTAATTCCTTTCACCTTGCATTTTTTTTTTTTTTTTTTTACCTATATTTATTTTTAGGTTGTTTGACTTTAGGTATATTTTTTTAGGTAATATAATCATCAATCTGTTGAGATATTTTTAAAAGGTTCCAGCTTTCGTTTTCTTTAATTCTTCTTTCTTTCTTCCTTTCTTTCTTCTCCAACCAAAAACATATCCTGGTTTTCCTCAGTTTGTTCTTTTTCTGTTTAGTGTAAAAAACAGACTTTGTTTCTCCTCCTCCAAATAAACAAAAAAAAAACACAGTCTCTTTCTTTGTGTCTCAAGAGAGATTTTTGCTTTGCTCGAGTGCCTATCTTTCTTTCTTTCTTTTTCCCTTTTTTATTTTATTTTATTTTTTTATTTTCTTATTATTTTTTTTTAGTCACTCTTCTTATCTTTCCAATTAATTACGTACTTTCTCCTTCACTGTAGTGTAGTGTAATTTATCTCCCAAACTTTCTCCTCTCTCCATCAATCGCTCTCTCTTTCCTTCCCGCCCACCTTCCATCGAGAAAAAGAAAAGAAACCTACTTTGGTTTCAATGGATAGATTTTTTTTTAGATAAGCGTAAAAGAAAGAGATATACGGTTACTTTAAACTTCAAGTAATAATTGGCCTTGTGTCACCTTTTCTATTTTCATTTATCGCTCCTAAGACCAAGAAAATACAACTGATCTATTCTAAACTACGGAAGGCTGAACAGACACAGAAAATTTAATTGTTCTGACCTATCTCTATCTCATTTAATCTGTTCTTCTTACTATCTGTCTGTATGTCTGTTTTACTTTTACTTTTTTCAAAATTCTCGCTTTTCCTGTGTAGTATTTCCTGATTTTTTAGTCATATATTTTATATATTCTTTTTTCTTTATGTACGTATGCCTTTTCTTTTTCTGTGTCGTTTTTCTCTCTTTTCTTTTTATCTTTGTCTTTTCTTTTTCGATATACCTTTTCTTTCTCTATCTGTCTTTGTATCTATCGATGTCTTTACTTTCTCTATATCTATCGATATTTTTTTCTATCAATGTCTTTTAGTTTTATTTAATAATTCTCTTCATATTTATTTTTATTCTTCATTGCTCATTTCAAAAACAGGTACCCAGTAAAAATAACGTTTTAATAAAAATGTCGAATTAAAAATAAAATCCATTAATTCTTTAGAAATTGCTTTGTTTACATTTTGGATATGAAATCGAGTAGTGTATCTACTCGATTTTGAGAAAATCTGGACAAGGGAATCTACATTCCTTATATGTTTCTATTTATCAATCTTCATGTTTATCTCTATATCTGTTACCTGCATATAGCCTCTTTTTGAGATCAATGATTAAAAATGTCTTCAAGAGAATGGAGCCTATAAGTCTTCAAATCTGGTGGACTGGCGCTACAGAATCGCAAAGAACTATACCAAATAACAGAAACCACATCACTTGAGGACTTTTAAGAAAAATGGATATCGCATTTTACTCGAAGAGAAAATAAGGACATAAACAAGATGTTGATGTTCCACACTATTTCAAACAAAAAGTTAGGAAGGAAAGCCCCATCAATACTGGAATGATAAGAGTTACTGGACTTAAAACAATTTTTCAGGAAAATAGGTTTCTTAAGAGAAAGATTTTATCATTTTCAACCGATTGCTCAGTCAATGACTGCCAAATGTTTACTTATAAAGAAACAGTTAATATTACCATTTCTTTCTTTTTTTCTATCAGTCTATCATTTTTCCTATCATCTATTTACCTCTGTTCATATCATGCCTATTTTCCTATTTATCTCTTCATTCATATGATCTCTGTTCATATATAATTTATCCATTTCTGTTCATATCAATATCGTCATACATATCTATGTTCATATTTATTTCTATTCATATATATATATATATATATATATATATATATATATATATATATATATGTGTGTGTGTGTGTGTGTTCATATTTATCTTGATACATTCTTTCTATATGTTCATATTTATCTCATTCTGTTCATGTCTGTCTCATTCTGTTCATGTCTGTCTATCTCATTCTGTTCATGTCTGTCTATCTCATTCTGTTCATGTCTGTCTATCTCATTCTGTTCATGTCTGTCTATCTCATTCTGTTCATGTCTGTCTATCTCATTCTGTTCATGTCTGTCTATCTCATTCTGTTCATGTCTGTCTATCTCATTCTGTTCATGTCTGTCTATCTCATTCTGTTCATGTCTGTCTATCTAATCCTGTTCATGTCTATCTCATTCTGTTCATGTCTGTCTATCTCATTCTGTTCATGTCTGTCTATCTCATTCTGTTCATGTCTGTCTATCTCATTCTGTTCATGTCTGTCTATCTAATCCTGTTCATGTCTATCTCATTCTGTTCATGTCTGTCTATCTCATTCTGTTCATGTCTGTCTATCTCATTCTGTTCATGTCTGTCTATCTCATTCTGTTCATGTCTGTCTATCTAATCCTGTTCATGTCTGTCTATCTCATTCTGTTCATGTCTGTCTATCTCATTCTGTTCATGTCTGTCTATCTAATCCTGTTCATGTCTATCTCATTCTGTTCATGTCTATCTCATTCTGTTCATGTCTATCTAATCCTGTTCATGTCTGTCTATCTATCTCTGTGTGTGTCCACGCACTTACGTATATACAATAAAACTGGCAAAATTACAATTGTCAGCTTGAACACATGAAATTTACTTTTAGTGTAGGAGGTAACATATACAATTATCTCTCACTCTCTCAGTTTTACACACACACACACACAGCCGTTTAGAGTAACTGCATTTGTATGCCTGTAACTTTGTAAGTAAATATCCTAAACAAAATGTCAATAGTTGTACGTGAGTATTTCACATGATTTTGAGTTTCCGTGTTTATTTTTATCTGTGTGTATATGTGCATACACACGTGTCAATGTGTGTGTGTGTGTCTAAGAGAGAGGGAGGGGAGAAAGAGTTAAAAGAAAAAAAAAAAAATTACATATCATAAATCACATTTTTTTATTTTATGAATTGGACAATGTTGAACCAGATAAAGATTAGTGTACTGAATTAAATTTAGTTGGGCACAAAGACAAAATGGATGAGTGTGAGAAAATGAAAGTATTAAGATTATGCTGTGCCAATTTCATAAGAGAAGATGGTTTGCCTAGAAAATCAGCACTGCACTTGAAAACCTCTCCTTTGCTTTCAGTTAGCAAACGCAATATTCCTATGTACTTCACGAATTTAAGTGCTAGACTGGATTGGTAGTTAGGTCTTATAAGCTCATTATTGAAATTGCTAGATATAACCATATCTATCCTAACAGTTTCTCACTTCCACTTCAACTCAGTCAAGTGCTATGCATGATACATGCTTTTGGGCAATCATCTTGATTCATGACTAGGCAGAAGATTTTCTGGCAGTAGGTTGCTGTTTCTCTCTGCATTAAACTGGTTGCCAACCAAGGCAATCCGTTTGTTCTTCTATTCATCCGATAGCTGGTAGTGAAGAGATACATTCATACATTTCCCAAGGGTTTTTGATATAACGAACCCAACTGGAATTCAAAACTCGACTCTGATTTTTCATTCTAATCTGATATATGCTACACCACAATATATAATCTTTTTGGACCCCATTTTTTTTATTGCCCGCACTCTTTCATTCACTCTGTGAACCTTTGCATCCAAGCAGATTTTATTGCTTTGCTTGAGGTGACTTGATTAAAAGAAAACATGTTTTATCTAACCCTTTCACAAGGAAAGTTGCTATGGCGTAATAGGTATGAAGACCATTAGTATGATCCTCACTGGGTGCCCCATACTTGTGCCAAAATTAAGCCATGCTTAATAAAATAAACACTGGACACCTCGGCATGTGTGGTAATGGTTAACGAGCTAGCTTATTTGATTATTATTAATGAGCTGTGAGTTCAAATCTCACTAGCTGCCTCATACTAGTGTCCTTATGCCATTATTAAATTGTGCCTCATAAAATAAATTCTGGGTACCTCACTATATAGGATAGTGGTTAATGAGCTAGCCTGATTATCTATTATTACTTAGTAGTAAGTTAATTCCTTACTGGGTGCTCTATACCCGTGGCCTTCTGCCAAACTAAGCTAAATTTAGTAAATAATAACTGGATACTAAGGTGTAAGATTAAGTTTAGCGCGTTATATCTGGTTGACCCTTACTACTGAATAATGAGTCTGATTCTCACTGAGTACCCCATGCTTGTGGCCTTGTTCCAAACTAAGCTTAATAAAATTCTGGGTACTTTTGCATGTGTGGTAATGGTTAACAAGCTAGCCTCATTGACTATTATTACTGTGTTCAAGCCTCATTGGGTGCCCTATACTTGTAGCTCTCTGGCTTCCTCAGGTTAGAATGAAAGAGAAACAAAACTGTATGTGAAGAAAAATGCGTTGGGATATCTGAAGATAAATGGGGACCATAAATCAAATTAAATTAGATTAGCTTATCACGTCCAGTATCCAGACTCAAGAGAGTGTTGTATATATGTACATGTATACATAAAAAGGCACTTAATATATGTATATGCCTGGGTGAGTGTGTACATATGTATGTACATGTATATACAAAAACACTCTATTTTCGGTGGACTGATTTAAAATCCAGTGGACACCAAACGACTCTTATATATAACAAACAGGTGATCAGACACAGGTATATACTCTGTTAGTAAGGAGTCAGATTTTCGAAGAGCAGAAGCACTATCCAAATAAACATTTTCAATGTGTATATGCCTGGGTGGGTGTGTACATATATATGTACAAATATATACAAAAAAACGCTCTATTTTCAGTGGACTGATTTAAAATCCAGCGGACACCAAACAGCTCTTATATATAACAAACAGGTGGTCAGACACAGGTATATACTCTGTTAGCAAGGAGTTAGATTTTCGAACAGCTGAAGCACTATCCAAATAAACATTTTCAATGCTTTTTGTTACAGTTCAAATGCTTAATCCCTTCTGAAATTCATAGAGTATAATATGGCGAAAGTGCAACTTTTCATTTTTCATATTTAAGCCATTTGTTTGTGGACAAAATGTCAATGTTACTTGCAACTGAACAATGCAAAGTTTCAGTCTCGAACACACCAGAAATCTGCACCAAAACAAACGCTAGTGAAAATCGGGCACAAACTTTTGCAATGATCTGATAAATCCACATCACACTAAAACATACACCTGTCTGACTTATACATGCTGTGCTCACATCCACTATTTGGTCTTTGTAAATGTTCAAACGCCTCGAAGAATGGCAATATGTACATTTTTTCTGAATGTAAGAATTCAATGAGACAACTCTGCTTCATCAGCACTTTTATGTCAGATATCATTTTACCAAACTGCCAATAAGAAGGCAAAAACAATTATTGGCAGGAAAGTTCAACCTCTACTGCTATGCGATCAACTTTGAAAGTCAACATACTAAAATAGTAGTCATTACTTTCGTAGCTACTAGCAACTTAAAAATAATGTTTCTTCTTAGAATTAAAGAATATACTATTCGTTTGTTTTCACTTATAAAATGCTTATGGTGTTAAAAATGTTTCTTTATGCTTAAAATATTATTTTTATTTGAAATTATAAAAATTAAAATTTTAGTCAAATAATGTGAATTTTCAAACCAGAAAGAAAATGTAGACTATTGTGCAACAGTTTAGGGCCACCATCTGGATTTCAAAGAATCACCTACAAAATTGAAAGTTGTATGCATTTTTAAAAACTAATTTACTAGCTCTCTGAGGGCTGGTGGATTTTAAATTTTAGGTATCCCCCAAAGTTTCTTTCAAATACACATCCAGCAATATTCAGTGAAACATCTATCAAATTTTTTTTAATATTCCCTGTTGAAGTGCAAGGACATTTTTAGAATTTCAAATTTAAGAAAGAATCAAAACCAATCAGGCAGCACCTTTGATAAAAGCAGTAATGATACTGAGGAGAGTGCTGGAGTATTGAGGAGACTTGTCGTTCCTCATTCATCAGAGATGACCACCAAAAAGTGAACTGGAAATCCAAAGAAGAATAGAAATCATCCAGATGGCAGCATTACTAAAATCAACAATAATATATAATGGAGCTTTGTTGAGATTTGCTTTCACTTCTTCCTCAGAGATGACAACCAGAAAGTTCTGTTGGAAATTAGAAATCCAAAGAAGAATCAAGATGGCAGCATCCAGATAACAGAATTAATGAAAAGCTACAAGAATACTGTTCATGAAGCAGAAATAAATGGAAGAGTATATGATCATCTTGTTGTAAACCAGATATTCTTTCTTGAAATCAAGTCTCCATGTGAATGGCAACTAGTTGTCAATTATGTAGTGGTAAAAAAAATAAATAATAACAAGGAGACCAAAATTTCACCATCTCTAAATATAGATGCATAATAAGAATCACCAGGCCATAAAGTCATATTTCGACCAACCATTCAAAGACTGCAAATCAATGAGAATCAAAGAGCCACTTTCAAAGCAGATCCATAGATATGTATATAACCAGAAAATCAATCAAAAGCAGAATCGATAAATACATTTTGTCCATCCTCCAATGTTGCGGTCATAACATACTCAGATATGAAATATGACCATTTTCTGGCAACTTTAGATGACTTAATTGCTTTAATACATTTAAAAACCTACACTCTTTCTTTCCCCACCTCTTATGCAACCTGCTGATACAGTTGAAAAAAGGCATATGTTCTTTCATCCACATTGTTAAACTGGCGACTGCAACATTTGGATATATATCTACTTCCTTCCGGTCTTTCTCTCTGCCTCATATACGCCAGGACTTTCACACTTGAACTTTTTAAACTTCAACTTTTACCTTATTATTCTGTATTATATTGTGCTATGTAAAGATTTATTTTGTATTTATGCATTTTCTTTCAATTATTACACTAGGCCAATATACAGCCAAACCAAATTATACTGATATAGGGAGGTAACGGAAATTGTCATAAAATAACCTTCTACAAAACCATCATAACATCCCACATATCCTTCATAATTATGATGCTTTATAAAGCACTATCAGGACTTGAGTACTTTCAGAAGAACTAAAATCACAAAAGATATCTATGTAGAGTATTTTATATTTTTTGTGTCATGTCCCTTCAGGATGTCCTCTCATTTGTTGCTCTTAGCAATGTTTAACTTTCCTTTTTATTTCTTCTCACTATTAATTGGCTGGCTAAAGTAAGGGAGAACTTTGCTTTAGAGGTCTTCAAAATTTAAAAAATATATATCATTATTTACATGCGAACTATTGTCCCCATCTTTTGATATTGTTACCACAATGTTTCGGTTTTGGTACTCTCCAGCCATCATCAGGTGATTTTGAGCTGAACCCTTTAATCTATGAGGGTAAATTATTCTCATTCCACTGACACGTCATCACCAGAAAGGTTGTGATAAAAGCAGTTGTGCTGCATCTAAGCTAAACTTTAACATAGGAACCTCTCAAAAAAGTGATATCTAAGGTTTAAAATGAATTTTTAAAAATGAAAAATCTTTCTTGAATCTTTTATTTTGGTTTTAATTTCGTGCTAATAGATTAAATTTAATATTTCCAATAAGCAAAATACTTTGCTGTATTTCAAAACTAATTTAAATTTACTAGAAGGAGTTTACTATTTACACTATTTAGATTGTTCGGAGCGTAGTCCTCATCTTTGGTGTCACATTCACTTTGCTTCAGTTGTTGTATATCCCAGCTTTCTTCAAGTGATTGAAATATCAAACCGAACCCTTTATTTCGTCCACTGGAGTAGATTGTACTAGTTCCATGTGCCATGCCTCTTCCAGGTGTTTCAGTTATTTAACTTTAGTATCTCAACTCTTCAAGTTTTTGTTCACCTCTCGAAGTTCTCCATGGCCTTAACCAGGTATTGAACTCACACTCTTTGGGTTCTGTTACTGGATCTCAGAAATATAGACAGATACTGTGTTGATTTTGTTTGTATTTGTTTTCTTCTTACAATTGACCTGTTGGTCAAGTTAAGGAAGAAATTGGCTTTGGAATTTTTCAAGAGTTAAAAAAGTATTGTTAATCTAGTGAACTGAAATCCTTTACAAATATTTTGAGAAATCAAATATGTCAAATATCTAATAAGCTATAGTGAGAACTCTTCACTAAATGAACAATTTACTTATGTGTCTCAGAAATTTCAACAACCTCTTTCTGATTCTCAGTATAAGTATACATTTTATGTTTTACCCTGAAAATTCCTTCTTGCTCACATGTTCCATCCTTGATATTCTCAGCATCCTTCTGTAGAACTATGTATGTGTAACTTCAAGTTTCCTCTTCAGCCGTAAGGAAATTATCCTCTTCATGCTTTGACTAATAGTGAGACCAAATAATGAATTAGTTTTGTTTCTACTATTTTTTCTTCTACTCACTACTGACTTTTCTGCCAAATTAAGAGAGAGAGTCTTTCAAATTTAAAAATATAACTGTCATTTCGAGCTTTCTATTGACACTATTTACATTATTTGGACTATTGTCCTCACCTTTGTCGCCATATTTATTACAACATTTCAGCCATTGTAAGCTCCAGCATTCTTGAGGACACATGGCACAGTGGATAAAGGCGTTAGTTAGATCCAGGTAAAGGATTTCAGTTCACTAGATTAACAATACTTTTTTAACTCTTGAAAAATTCCAAAGCCAATTTCTTCCTTAACTTGACCAACAGGTCAATTGTAAGAAGAAAACAAATACAAACAAAATCAACACAGTATCTGTCTATATTTCTGAGATCCAGTAACAGAACCCAAAGAGTGTGAGTTCAATACCTGGTTAAGGCCATGGAGAACTTCGAGAGGGGAATTAACAGGAGATAATTGATAACTGACATCCATTAAACATGACACATGGAACTAGAACAGTCTACCCCAGTGAACGAAATAAAAGGTTCAGTTCGACATCCCAACCACCTGAAGAAGTCTGGAGCATACAACGGCTGAAACATTGTAATAAATATGTCAACAAAGATGAGGACAATAGTCCGAATAATGTAAATAGTGTACATAATACCTCATCTCAGAAATATAGACAGATACTGAAAGGCCGAAACGTTGTAATAAATATGACAACAAAGATGAGGACAATAGTCCGAATAATGTAAATAGTGTACATAATACCTCATCTCAGAAATATAGACAGATACTGAAAGGCCGAAACGTTGTAATAAATATGGCGACAAAGATGAGAACAATAATCCGAATAATGTAAATAGTGTACATAATACCTCATTTCAGAAATATAGACAGATACTGAAAGGCCGAAACGTTGTAATAAATATGGCGACAAAGATGAGGACAATAGTCCGAATAATGTAAATAGTGTACATAATACCTCATCTCAGAAATATAGACAGATACTTTCTAGTGACATTCTTAGTGATGAAATGATAAAATTGATTAGAAATTTTTAATAAGGCAAAACTGCATTTGATTCAACCTAATATATCGTTTCTTGTTTGTTTTTCAAAATGACAAGTGAAATTGATAAACAAAAAATAATGAAGACTTCCAGAGTCAGGAGTGTCTGTCAGGATTACTTTGATTAAAAAGAAATATCTCATTTATTTCACTCTGTCATTTCAGTTTGTAATGAGTAATCTCTTTGTAGATTTTTATCTATCACTTACAGAGATGAAAGTTGAAAATTTTTGTTTTGATATAGATATATATATATATATATATATATATATATATATATATATATATATAGCTTTTATTTAAATGGGCGAGATATAAATATATACACATACACATGCACAAATGTATTGTTTTTATTTGAATGAATTCTCTCTCTCTATGTGTGTGTGTATATATATATATATATATATATATATATATACACACACACAGACAAATGTATTGTTTTCATTTAAATGCACAAGACATATATATACACACAGAAATGTATTGTTTTCATTTAAATGTACAAGATATATATATCCACACACACATTGTGCATTGTTTTTATTTAAATGGATGAGATATATATATATATATATATATATATATATATATATATATATATATTGGTTTCATTTAAATGGTCGAAATATATACACACAAATGTGGTTTCATTTAAATGGACGATATATATATATATATATATATACACGCACACACGCGCGCAAAAGTGTATTTTTATTTAAATGGACAAGATATATACATACACACAAATGTATTGTTTTTATTTAAATATATGTGTGTGTATATATATATATATAGTTAAACCTAGAGAGCCAGACAAACCTACCAAGGTTTCACCTAAGCAGATCATCAGGGAAGGCTGATATATATATATATATTCTTGTGCTCATAAAACATTAAAAGTTAATAGTAGAGTGGACCATTCTGACAAAACACAATGGATCAAAATATATTATTCTACTCACCAACTCAGTCACAACTAGAATTGAAAAGAATTTTTCTAAGCTTTACATAAAATTTGTTCCAACTACTTCTTAAAAAATAAAAGACTTAGTTAAATTTGACATTAAATAACCTAACAAGAGTTGACAGGTTGTAAAATCAATCAACACACATCAAGTTTTTCTTGAAAAACTGGACATTCGTCTGCAAAAAAAAACATTTGAATCATTGAGAATTATTCTGGGACAAATGGAAATTTCCGATTGCAAGAATTATCATGAGATATGTGGTGTTCAATGGGCTAATATTACTGCCCATTTTTAAAGTCTCATGCAGGGTTTTATGACAAAATATCACATCACCCAGGACTGTTAACTCCTTACTTATCACTGCAGTCCAAATTTGCCAACCTAGTGATGTCTGGCTTTTTTTTTCTTTCTTTTCTCCAAAGCTAAACTCGCCTTTGAAAAGGTGGGGGGGATATTTCAGACTCTGCATAAAATTAAATATCACAGAAACGGGATGAGGCAGATGATGGCAATCCTGAAAAGGAACTTTGCAGATTGTTTTGAAAAGGAGAAAGTTTCCTAGGATTCATGTGTGAGGTCTCATAGTGATTTGAAGAGGCCTACGGTGCCATTGACCTTGGTAGGCTACATTTTCTGTTAATCTCAAGTGGCTGGATATTTTCAGAATAGACATCGTAACTCTGGATATAGATGTGGAAATCTTCAGTTTAGAAACTGAAATGCTGTGGCAAATAAATAGATTGGACACCTGTCATTGTCACCTTGATACAGATTATAAAGATAGGAACAACCATAAAAATGTCATAAAACAAACAACAACACTAGAAAGCTACCTGAACAAGTCTTTCTGTTGCATAAATCAGTCAAGAAAAACAAAGTGGTGGGGTAACTAGGGTACTTATCATAATCTCTGAAACAACCAAGTTAAAAGCTAGGTTACCTTTCACAAACTCTAAAAATCTTTGTCAACTTAAAAATTCTCAAGTAAAAGGTTAGGGTACCTTTCATAAACTTTAAAACTACCAAGTAAAAGCTAAGGTACCTTTCATGTTTAGTAAAAGTACTCGAATGCTACAATCTTAACTATTTTAAGGAACAGCTAATAGTTCTTTTAGTGAATGGTCGTATATAAGATGAAGGTTGCAATGAACTGTTATCTGGACACCACTTGTTTGTTTCCTCATATACATAAATGTCTGATTACTTGCACCATGACATATAACATCCTAACAAGTAATTCTAATTCATTCATGTACATTTTATAAATTCTAAAACTCCCAATATAAAAAGCTAGGGTACTTTTATAAATACTAACCCTCTCAACTAAAATGTTAGGGAACATTTCATAAAATCTAAAACCCGCAAATCAAACGTTATACCTTTCATAAACTCTAAACCTTTCAAATAAAAGGCTAAGGTACCTTTTATAAACACTCACCCTCTCAACTAAAAAGTTGGGAAACATTTCATAAACTGTAAACTTCTCAAATAAAAAGCTAGGGTATCTTTCATAAACTCTATTCCTCTCAGCTAAAAGGTTAGGGTACGTTTTATCAATTCTAAAATTCCTCAATAAATGTTTAGAGTACCTTTTTATAAACTCTAAAACTAACAAATGAAACTCTTGAGTACCTTTTATGAGCCCTAAACCTCTCAAGTTTCATCTCACATTCCAACAAAGTGTCAGTAAACAAAGACCGGTGGTATCTTAGGGTACTTCTCGGGCATCCTGTGTTAATGGAAATGATGTTTCAGCCCCAAAACCATGAACAATCTTTGTGGCATTATCTAATGAAAGCTTTCTTGGCAGTAGAATTCTAAAACTATCAGATAAAAGGCTAAGCTTGCTTTCTTTCTTTTTTTTCGTTTTCATTTATTTTTTTCTTTTTCGCTTTTTTTTTAATTTCATGCCCCTCCAAGCCATTGATCATTACAGTTCTTTATTACCTGTTAAATGTTATGACTTCCTGGGTAAGAGAGTGGAGTTCTTTCTCTTATACTGGCAGCCACTCATGGCTTGAGAACCAAGTGTACCTTCCTATTTTACCTATTAATGCCACCGAAAAATCCAGTATTAGTAGATTTATAAAAATCCAGTATTATAGGTTTCAACATATAAACCAGTAATGCCCATCATCCCAAAAATGTGAAAGTGTATATTCATGGGTTAACACATGGCTGGGGGAGGGTGAAAGTGAGCGCAACAATTTAGGATGAAATTTACTCGACCCACCGATTCCAATTTCGACTGCGATAACCATTATGCTACCCTAATATATAGTACATTTTGTTTAATAAATGAATTTTTCTGAATTTTCTGAGTAATATTTTCCCACCTAAGAACCCCCTTTCCTATAGACGCAACATCAAAAGCTTCTTGCTACTCTATTGCTATTTCCATGGAAAATGTTCTGACGAGCTACATTCCTTAGTTCCGTCACTTCAGACTTTTACAGCTAAGACTCACCATGCCATGTACACAAGATCGAATCATCTTCATTCCCTTCATATCCTATTGGTAGCTTCTTCTCATGAACTGCTACTTTAAGGAACAGCCTCCTGAGAGGAAGATTCACTGAATACTACAATCTTAACTATTCTACATATTCTTATCTGCATTTGACTTTTTTCTCCAATGTCCATTCAACAGACACATTTAGTAACCCTCTACCTTGAGTGGCTCTTGGGCCTTTTATAGGGTCGGCATTAAGTAAACAAAACAATCTCAATACTTTGTCTGCTATTATAACATTTGCAAGGAAAGAAACAGTTAAATAATATTGATAAGTTTTCGGCTCTTGTTTTGAAACATGAGAACTCTTATGTAGCGTTGGAATCATATTTTTAAATAAATAATTATATTTATGCTCTACTTTTGTATCGAGCACTATTTTTAAAAAAATAATAACAAAAATACTAAAGAACTTTGGATTATTTACCTAACGAGTTCTTTCCTATTTTCTATATATTTTTACACATATATAGAGTGATTGGTGGAGGGTCCATTTAAGAAACTCTGGTCATGATGCTGATAGTAGCACTAATTAGCTAAGTGACATTTATGTTAATTATATGTAAGAAAGATTGTTTTTCACAACACAGAAAAGAATAGTTAACCAATGTATTTCTGGAGGATAATCCTTTTAAGGTAAGCAGTCTCTGCAATTAAAGTGCTTAGTATTAAGAAATGGGCCATTAACAATAAGCAAATAAAATCAAATGTTCAAACGTGTCTTCCTAACTCTGATTTCCACAGAACTGATATTCACTCGATAAGGTATTAAATAGCAAATTTAATTTATTTAAAGATATGATATTACTCACTATACAATATCTATAAATAATTTCAATTTACTATCTAACCCCTCATGAGCGAATACAGTCAGTTATGTGCCCAAGGACACATGGCCTGATCACAGCAGAGGTGAACAGAGAAGGCATGGCATGTGGAACTAGAAAAATTTACCCCCGTGGACAAAACAAAGGGTTCAGTTCAAAATTCCAATGTATACCACCTGAAGAAGGCTGGAGCGTACAACGGTTGAAACATTGTGAATATAACAATAAAAATGAGGGCAACAGTCTGAAAAATATAAATGGTGTAAATCGGTCAGAAATGTCTAAACTGTCATCTGCATGCAACCGTTTTCTCAGATTAAAAATCACTTTGAATGAAAAAACCCTGTGGGTCTTAGAGGGGACCATCCTTCATCATATCTCATATACTGATGCTACAGAATCACAAACTAAGAACTTTATCAAATAACGAAAACCACATCACTTGAAGACTTTCAAGAGCAACAAAAATTAAAGTGCATAGTACATGTAACTCGAAGTGAAAATATTGATTTAATGAAGATGTTGACATTCCACACCACTTCAGACAAAAGGTTAGGAAGGAAACATGAGAAAAAGTGATAACAGCAGATTTGGAAAACCTATTTTCCTGGAAAAAAAACTTTTTGAAAGATTTCATGAATTTCAACTCACAATAACATTAATTTTTCAGTCAATGAATGTTGAATGTTTCTGCACAAGGAAACAGCTAATAGTTCTTTTAGTGAATAGTTGTATATAAGATGAAGGTTGCAATGAACTGTTATCTGGACACCACTTGTTTGTTTCCTCATATACATAAATGTCTGATTACTTGCACCATGACATATACCATCCAAACAAGTAATTCTAATTCATTCATCAAATCAAGTACTTTTCAACATCACTCAACTACCAATCAGTTATACACTCTGGCCCTTGGTCAAACAAAAGTGGCAGTAAATGCCATCAAAGTCACTGTGAGTTTTCACTCAACTCTTGAACAGCAGAACTCATTATCTCTCTCGAAATATTATTTATTTATTTTTACAACAAGGTTCACTCTGTACAAGTCCTGGGACCCACTCGATGGAGAGGGTTACAATTGGGGCCCATTTGTGTATATAGGAGTGGAAGATACCAGTTAAACCTGGCTTCTGGAGGACATGCCATTTATAACTACCTTCATGGACCTACCTGTTAAGATGTATTTTATGATCGAGAAGACCTTTCCGGTGATTTCATAACTGGAGAGATTGTGTAGTAAGCCTTTGTGCCACACCTTGTTGAATTCCTTTGAGATATCTAGTGCTATGGTTCTCAAGGTGTGTTTGTCATTCTGTGAGTGATGGTAAAACATCAGCAGTGGATCGGGCTGACCAAAATCCATACTGCTCGCTGCTGAAGAGGTTATTCTTTTCTAGGTGCTCAACGACCCTCTTATTAATTATTACCTCAAGAAGCTTGCTGATGATACCGAGAAGACTGATGGGTCTGTACTGGGAGGAGAAGATTGCATTCTTGAAAACCGGGCAACACTTGACACTTCCCTTGGCTTGGGGAGGATTTCTACAGTTGAATAACTTTGCTGGGATTTGGGATAATTCCAGGTTGATATTCTTAATGACAACCACTGAAATTTTGTCTGGATCACTAGCTTTAATACAATTCCTAAAAGATAAAAGCAAATATGATACAAAGATTTGAAGTAGAGACAGAGCATTAATAACAGTTTAACCACAGTCTTCTGTAGCCAAGTTGGTTAAGGCATCTTACTTTTTTTCTTTTTTTTTTTTTGTTAATGTTCACCCAGTACAAGAGCCACTCAAGGTAAAGGGTTACTGTCTGGATTTGTATTAGCATAAGAAAAAACAAGATAATGGGAAAGATAGACAACTAATTCTAGACTGGAAGATGTCGAGATTTAATTACCGAATAAAATTTCAGAGTTCAGGCATAGATTTTAGGGGTATAGAATTGAAATAGACTTTAGAAAACTCTGAAACCCAATCCAAAACAGGAAATGAAGAATGAACTTCTACTCTTGTTCAGAAGGCCAGGGAGGCATATGAACTGGATGATAGGTAAACCTATCTATTGCTATTGGGGGAGTGGAAAATAATAAATAAATAATTCAGAGTTCAGTGGGAGACTTCAGAAGTACAGAGTTGAAAGAACTAGAAACTTAATTCTAAACAGGAAACAAGGGATAAATCTCTATCCTTAAAAAATCAGGGAGGAGTATGAACCGGACAATAGGCAAACCTATACGGGCTCACAAGATATATGAAGTGTATTCTAGTTCTTGCTGGGAGTCACTTCTTTATTTCTGTTTCACGTTACTAAATTTAAAGGTCAGAAAGTATTCGGCCTAGATCACTGTTGGGAAAAATAAGGTGAAGACTTGTATATGATTAGTTTTACAGGTATGAAGATAAATAAAGGAAACACTGTTAGACTGTTTCTCCAACATTTTCACTAATGGACACGATGTAATCAGACTTCTTGAGAATTCTAAGTACGTCATATGTTTCCTTTAAGCTTTAAAGTTTAAATAATATACAAGTTGAAGATATATAAATATCCTTCAGATAGAAGACAATGTTTGAATAAGTTTCAAATGTAAGATTTTATTTTAATATCTTCATGTTTAACATTTTATTTGAATAAGACTGAATAACGTTTGTATTTCAGATGTTTGAATAGCTTTCAAGTTCAGCGTTTTGTTTGAATAGCCTTCAAATTTAAAACTTTGAATAGCGTTCCTGTTTCAGATGCGTCTATAACTTTCAAGCTGAGTGTGTTGTTTGAATAGTTTTAAACTATGAATAGCATTTGTGTTTAATATGTTATTTGAATATATTTCTAGTTTAAGACCTTGAATAACAGTTGTATAACCAGCTTTCGTGTCCAACTTATTGTTTGAATAGCATTCACATCTAACATATATATGAATAGCTTTCAAGTTTAAAATTTGAATAGTTTTTGTTTCAAATGTATTTTTTTTTCTTTTTTTTTAAGCATTTTGCCCCAAGCAAGGCAGGAGTGCCAATAGCACGCAAGAGGTTACAAAGGGTAAAGAACAAAGAGGCATGTTTGGGAAGAGGATACAGAGAAGGGCAGGGAACAAGATCAAGGTATCAGAAGATGTCAATTGACATTACACTTGAATATTTGAAGATTATAGTTATCAGGGAAGCAAGTAAGAGAAAGAGAATCCCACAAACGGGAATTGCGAGAGAAGAAGCTGTTGGAGTAGAAGAGACGGTTGCATTTATCTGTCTCGACAGTGAAAGGGTGGGGCCAAGATGCCAACCTAGTAGCTCGCTTAAATTCATGCAGCCTGGGAACCCGAGAAAGCAACTCATCAGAACAGTTGCCATGATAATACTTATAGGAGAGACAGAGAGAAGCCACAGCACATCTGTGAGAAAGCAACTAAAAACTAGATGCCAGATCAGGACCTATCACATTGCATATCCTCTGGATTTTTTTTGAGGATCTCGAGACTTACAGAGGGGGCACCAGACCATATTCAACAGCAATATTCCATGCATGTCTGAATAGCTTTCAAGCTTATGACCTTGAATAAAATTCAAATTTTGAATAGCTTTCAAGATCCAGAAGTTTTGTTAATAATCACTTTCCTATTGTAAGATCTTATTTTTAATAGCTTTCAAGACCATTCTTTCAGTACTTACTTTCTTGATTATCCAGACGTGAAATAAATTGAAAAATTGCAATCATCTGAACAATTTTTCACTCATCCGAACTAAACTTATTCTAATATTACATCTTAGCCAATGGTTTTAAGAATTTGGATAACTATGTTCAACATTTGATAAAACAGCTGATAAAATCATTTCAGTTCTTTTTCATCCCCACGTTGTTTTATTATAACAGCTTTTATTACGCAATTTGCAGTGTTTAAAGGAAACAAGTAAATGGCTGGTTCAATGCATATGACACTGGGTATGAACATGTTATTGACCAGGGTCTTGCTGAACCTATAGCCATACCGGAAAATGTTGAAGAAGGAAGGATGATAATGATATTGTCCAAGTTGGAGGTTCAACAGTACCAATGCCCAATTTCAAAGCAATGATTATGTTTGACAAAGATTTAAGTTGATGGCACTTTCAACCAGAAGCCACCCTTACAAATACATTGACTTTAATCCAGCTTCAGGATTTAGTGACAGAAAAAAGTGAAGCCAGTCACAACAGATAAAAATTGACACAATTTTTTCATAAAAAAATAAGCTGGAAAAACATTTGTGTCATGTCCAATCAGGACATTAGCGATCATAACTCTCCACAATTTCCATTTTTTGTAGCTCTTAGATATATGAAGTTAAAAATGATATCATTTATTTCACATAGCCCCACGTCTCTCCATCTCAATTTAACTTTTAAAAATGACAGAACTATGAAACTGGTAAATTTACTCAAAATACATAAATATTCTTAAAGTATTCAGTTGTATTTTCAACTTCTTTTTCCTTTATATTTTTACGTGTCATATATATAAAAAAATACTCACATTCAAGTCAATATCCAATGACAAAAGTCTGTTTCATGCTAAACGCCATTGTCAGGCCACGTGTGCTGTGTTTTTGCTCGGTTAGTTATATATACAGGTCAGTGATGCATTGTGGGTAGTCTATTGTATTGCATTGGGGGTAATCTATTGTATTATTCTAACGGTTATTTTTGTTGGCGGTAATGGTTGTGTTTTGAATTATTCTAGGATCTATTGAGTGGGAATAATTGTGGATCCGAAAGCAGTTTTTTCGGGGTTATTTATAGTGTTAACTTTTTTATTTATTATTGATTATCTTATTGTTTGTTGTTATTACTGCATCTGTCTTGTGTTTATATGTGCATATGTGGTTTGTTAATTTGTTTATTATTTAGTTTATTTACTTATTTGTAAATATCCACTTTTATATTTACATCCGCACCATAAAGAGCATGCCATCAAACTTTCTTTTATCATATCTATTTATATACAGAGTGCAATGGATAAATTGTTTAAATTATGTAGAAAATGAAAAGAACACTGATATCTCATTTTAACAGATATATTTACCAAAATTACACAAAAATATCTGGAAATACTAAAGAGTAAATTTATTCAATAAAATCGCCATTCACTTCAACCATGGCCTCCAAATGACTTCGGAATGTCCTGCAACTCTTCTGGGTGGTCTCCTTGTTTAAGTTGGTGAATGCTGTCATAATCCTTACCTTCAGTTGATCTTTGGTGTTGCAAGAAGTTTTGTTGGTCTTTCACTCAATTGTGTCCCACACATAATAATCAGGGGGCTTGCAGTCTGGAGAGTTATGTGGCCAGATATAAGAGGTGATGTGGTCGCAGAAATTGTCTGACAGCCATGACTAGGTTCTCCTGCTTGTATGGCATGGGACAGAGTCTTGTTGCCAGACATAGTATCTTCCAGTAGCCACTCTCTTGATCAAGAGAAGCAATACCTCTCCAAAGCACTTGATGTAGACTTCCATGTTGAGTCTAAAGCCCTTACCAACAAATTTAGGAGATTTTATCAGAAAGATCAGAGTGAGTTTTCCAAGCAGCCATACCTTCATAATCACCATTAGACTCATCCAACTATGCACTGTCCTCAGATTGACACCCAAACAATCTAAAATGTTTGTATTGGAGCTTTCGACATGAATGCCAAGCAGTACAGCATGCTGTTTCCAAATTTCTGGCAGAGTGAATTGCGTCATGGTGCTCTTTTTCTCACAGACAGTACCCAACTGAGACTACTATACTGTGCAGTCAACAAAATCAAAAACAAACAATACACATGCACAAAAGTAAAAATATAAAATGGCAGCAATTTATCAATCACACCCTCTATATAACGTGTGTGTATAACACTTATCACTGTGCATAAAGATATTACATTGATACTAGGTAGAAGTAATAATCGATACAAGAAATATTTGTGTTATTTTTTATTCGTACTATACTAATAGCAGTTATGGGCACGTGGCCGAGTGGTTAGAACATTCGCTTTCTGACCATGAAACCCAGGTTCAAATCTCACCATGGTTGATTTGTCATAAAGGAGACTACCTGATGTTATCAGAATGGATCTAGGTTGATCCCAGCATGCAGCACTTTGAAAAGTACCTGAAAACCATACCACAGTTTGACCCAAGCCTTGTAAGTGAAATTGGGTAGATGGAACTCTTGAGAGTTGTCAATAGCTGTGCTAGCCCAAAGCTACAAGTTATCAAGTGGCTTCAGCATGCTGACCTTGTTTGAATTGTTGATCACACTAGATAACGCACTCTCTCCCAGAAACTTTAACTAAGATCTGCTCAGCATAGTTGCAGTATAAACCGCAAGTGGATGTTGAGCAAACAGATATGTGCCTGAGCAAGCATTTGAAATAGAGATTGGCTAGTCGATCTAGTAGATGGGTATTCTCAAATACGAGTGGCCAGTTATTATTATATTGCTATGCTAGTATCTGTAAAATCAGGAAATACTACTTGAAACACTTATAGAAATTTTCGATTTTACTCTAAGAATACAATTTTAGATTTTACTATAATAAAACTATAGTAAATGATTTTATTACATGAATATATTGAAAATGACAAAAAATAGTTTTATTAACAATCACAAATCATACCAAATGTTCTTCTGTCTCTTCTTCTATGTACCATGTCCCTTCAATGCATTGGCAATCATGGCTCACCACAATTTCATGTCTTTTGTAGCTCTTAAATTTTTTTCTTTGTTATCTCTCCTAAAATTTGTTCCCCCATCCATTTACTCAAGCTCGCAAGGTAGGCTGTGCATTGCTTTTTTTGTGCAGACCCTCTTGCCTTCACTCTGTCCTGAGAGTATTAAATTTTCCAAGCCCTCTTTCTTCATTATGCCCTGTAAAAATTTCAACTATCTCTTCCTGATATTAAGTATTAATGACATTTTTGTTTCTATTTTATGAAAACCTTGCCATTGCTCACATTCTCAGCCTATAGTATTCTTAGCATCTTTCTGTAGAACCACATTTCTGTTACTTCAAGTCTTTTTATCTGTGAGGAGATTGTCCAGCATTCATCGCAGGAGGATAGTTCAGTACTCTTCTTTGTTTCTAACAAAAATGTTTCTCTTTCTTCATACTTTGCTTAGCTTTTGGAAGGCATCTTTTTTATTCCAATACTCCTTTGTATTTTGGTGTCATATTTTCCATCCTCTGTTAAACCACCAGCCAGATATTGAAATTTTTGTATTTGTTTGATTTTGACATCTCCAATTCATAATTTTGTTGACAACTAGTGCTACTAACAGAAAAAGACTGCTATATGTAGAGTATGAGGAAAAAACTGCTATATTTATAGTAAGAGAAAAATATTTAAAGAAGTGTGCACAGCACAAGTGTTCTTCGAATTTGATGGACATTATCTGGAATGTTCAGTAACCCAAAACAGATAAAAAATTGTTCAATTCTTAAATAGATTCATCAAAACTGATACTTGTGTTCATTTAAAATGTCAATTAAGTTTTGTGACTGAAGGCATGGTTGTTAGCAAAAGGGACAACCCAACATGCATATTACAAATTGAAGATACCAAAATCAAACAAGTACAATTTAAATATCTGGGCATGGTACATAAAAGATGATGATGATGATTTGTAATTGGTTGCAAACATTAATTTTCAGGGAGCAACAAAACCCTCTTTATTTTTTGTGGAAGATTTCTATATTGGAGTGCCAATGGCTTGCAATACAAACTCATGAACCAATCCAGCATGACCTGTTTCATGTTATTTGCTTCAGAAGAAAAAGTCTCAGAAAGAAAATTAGGTTCCTCACTGTGAAGTAATAATTAACAAGCAAGTCTCACAATACATTAACACTAAACTGACTTAAATCCTTATTGTACCACATACTGTGTAATCGTTTACTAGACTAAGCTTAGTAGAAGTTTTTTTTCTTTTTTTTAATACAAGGGCCTAGGGCCACTCAAGGTAGAGAATTACTGAGCAAGATTGTTGTAAGAAGGGATTAAGAAGTGTATATTAAGAGGATGTGTAGGGTGGAGATCAGTTAACCTTGGACTTGAAGAGACCAAGGTTGTAATTGTCATGGAAGCATCCTCTTGGGAGATAAGTCCACAAAGTAAGAGTTTTAGGGAAAATGTGCACATTATGCAGAAGCATAGGATAGATATTGGTTGACCGTAGACAATAGGGTCAGCTGATATCTATTTCACACATTCTCATAATGTGCACATCTTCCCTAGATCTGTTACTTTGGGGAACAATCTCCTGAGAGAATGATTCCATGACAACTGCAATCTTGATCTCTTAAATCTAAGGTTAATCGATAGCTATCCCACACATCCTGATAATGTGCACATCTTTTTAGAACTGTTATTTGTGGAACTATCTCAGGAGATAGTTCCACAAAGTAACAGTTCTAGAGAAGATGTGCACATTATTAAGATGTGTATGATAGATATCAGTTGAATATGGACTTGAAGAGACCAATCTTTTAATTGTCATGGAAGCATCCTCTCAGCTGATCTGGATACGAAAATATGTATTCTAATGCTTTTTTTTTTTCTTTTTCAATGTGCTGCATCTCATCAGGATCTCTTGGATGATCATGGCTCTCCACAACTTTTGTTGTTCTAAATAACTTTTGACACTGTACCATCTCTCTTTATCCCTATTTTGCCATCCATATGCTTCTTCTTTTATATGCTCTGTCTCATCATGGCATGCATGATCTTGGCTCTCCACAACTTCCTGTCTTTTGTTGCTCGAAATTACTTTGACTCTCTGCCATCCCACTTTGTCCTTGTTCTGCCACCCTTATAATTCTTCTTTTATGTGCTACGTCTTTTCATGATATGGGTGATCATGAAAGATTGACCCTAGACTTGAAGTGGTTAATTATCCTGTTTGGGGAAGAATCCATGCCCATGTCCCTTCCACAAAATAACGGTTCTTGGGAAGGAGCAGTCTGGATGGAAATTCTATGCTCTGATTAAAGTAGCACAAAATCATGTTGGTGGGGCCCAGTGAAAAATACCTCTAGGTCATGTAAACCAGTCTGCTCAGACAGTCTTTGATTGAGAGTGTTCCTAAGTATCAAGATGTGAATCCCAAGTTGCCTTGGCTGCCTCATCCTTCAAGCTTAAATAAATAAAACAAACCTCTTGATCACCAACCATGACACTCCCCAAATACAACTGAAGAGATTCACATTGTGTCACTCCCTAGGGGACATATCCAACTGGTTATTGTCAGGCAACTGGCAAGCAAATTTTTGCGACTGAACAGGATATTTACTGTAGCCCATCTTAATTCACCAAGATTAAACATGTTCATGTCAACACCTCCAATCAAGAGCAAAAGACATAAGAGCCATGCCTGGTGTTGCATCAGGGCATTCATTATTATTATTGTGTTCATACTAGTCATAACTATTGACTTTCACTGGAGATATAGTGACAGCAAGTCTCCTCACTACCTGAGCACACTCCTCATTATTTTGCAGTTTTCATTGAATATCATCCTCTGGATTGCTGCAACTCTTACCCTAATTTCCTCCACGTTTTTTCCCCATTTTCTTCTGGACTTCTCCCAGTGTTTCAATGAGAAATGGTTACTAATGTCATCTTCACTTCCCACAACTTCTTCAAATCTGTGGCAAGGTCATGATATTTATCTTTTTACTTATTTTTCAGATTTGTTCTATAGTTGACTGGAACAGTGAAATCCAATATCTGCCATGTTTTCTTGTTTTTGTTTACTACTACTACTACCAAATTCAATCTTCTGACTGAGATTGGGTGGTCCATTTGAATCTCAAAGTCACAAATCATTTTATGTACTTCCTTCTCTTAGACAGATTCTCATCTGTGCTTACACCGTTGGTCTATATTGTCATAATTCGCTCACTTGTACAATTATTTATTTCAATTTACTATTCGATATAATATAAAAATCATTGTTATTTTTTAAAAATTTGTTAATACAATATTTACTCGTAAAAAAAAACGAATTATTCTCACAATCCAAAATGTTTGTTTCAAATAACCTGCAAAGGGTTGGTAAGTCGTAAAATACAATCTTTTACCTTTTAAACGGGGATTTTTCTAAAGAAATTATTAAACATATTGAATAATGGATGAAAAGAGTTTTTTTTTTTTTGCGTTTCTCTTTTGCTTATTAATTATGGGTGTTGGTTGATATGGGCTATCATTTGGAATCATCCGCTTACATTGACCATTATTATTATTATTGAGCAAGGATGCAGCACACCAGCAAAGATCCATTTCCTCCCCCAGTTTTAGGTTAAATAGTAGAATGTGTATTTGGAAAAATCCTTGTTATACTCAAAAAAGTGTTAATGCAAAAAAAAAAGAATTATTCTTTCAATCTAAAATGTTTGTTTTAAATGACCTACAAAGGGTTGGTAAGTCGTAAAAAACAATCTTTTAGTTGAGACATAAGTTAAATGTTTTTTTTTTTTAAAGAAATTATTAAACATATTAAATGATGGATGAAAAGAGTTTTTTTTTTTTTTTTTTTTTTTTTTTTGCATTTCTCTTTTTCTTATTAGTCGTGGGTGTTGGTTGATATGGGCTATCATTTGGAATCATCCGCTGACAGTGCCCATTTTTAGTATTGTGAGAGAACAGCACATCAAATTGTGACCTGGAGTACAATTTGTATATTATTATAATTCTGCCACTTTCTTAATTATCTATCTTTAGATAATTAGCATGTACATTATGCCCTGTAATTGCCTGCCTATACCCTGCCCATAAATTCTTGGTATAGCAGTTGTAGACAGAGTAAGCCTCATTTTGGGGTGCATTGAAGCTGTATATGTCTTTCTAGAAAGAAAGAGAGATATGTAAATAGAAGAATTGAAAATGCCCACATGTATTTAGTGTCTGCTTCAGTGAAATGGTAAAGTAATATAAAATGTACCAGCCCCAAATTATTAGTATAAAAAATGTGGAATTTCTACATGTCTTGATATACATTGTTAAAAGAAATAGATGTCATAAAAAAACTATTTTTATGTAAAGTAAAGACAGTGTAACACAAGGAGTTACTGGATATGGAAGAATTAGAAAACAGAAACGTTACTAAAGAGCAAGTATAAAAGAAGTGTAATCAGGAGGACAATAGATTCCAATTGTCATTGTTTTTAGATTTTTGAAGATTTAAGTCAGCTGTAAAGTATGAAACTGGAAAAGAGTTCCACAAGTGTGAAGTGCAAGAAAAAAAAACTGTTAACAGCTGTATATCACTTAGACTTCATTGTCAGTCTAGTACTGTGCTTATATTCATAAAGTCTAGTTACCATAATAAAGAGCAATATTTATTCTATTATTTACAGAAATGCAGCACAAGGCCAGAATGGAGAAAAGAGTGGTCTTCTTCTGTCTTAAACATTAAACTTAGCAAGCCACAAACACTGACTGAAACATACAACAGTATTCCTTACACCAAAACAACGCATTTTTACTTACCATTCTTACTACATCCACCATAATACCACAATGTCTCTATGAAAGTCCTAACTCGTCTACATATGTACAATTCATTGTCTGTGGTGGGAGAGGAATAAAACAATAATTTAAAATCTAGCCCCAATGTGTATTTACAATATGAAAAATGGTGGATGAAAAGAGTATTTTTCTTCTTTTTTTTTTTTTTTTTTTTTTTTTTTTTTTTGCAAGAAACCAAATAAAATAATGTTAGTAATAAAACCCCACAATCCATAGTGAAGAGTTCACCTGAACAATTACCATGAAAGTATTTATAGAAAAGACACAGGGGGGCAACTTTACAGAGTTGGGAAAGTGACTGAAGCCAAGACACAAGTTCAGGACTAATGAAATTGCTGAGTCTTTGGATTTTATCAAGGATCTCTAGCAAAAATTATTATAATGCAATATATGACTTCATAGGCATTTAATGAATACTTACAATTTTTCCCCCTTAAAATTTAAAGAAAATCATCAACCTGTCAACCATAGAATTTCTATAAGTTCAGTTACTTATTATTACTAGTAGTTATTATAGTACATATAAAAAAATAATGTGATTATTTATCTATGATTCTGTATTTCTGCTGAGGATTAGATTATCTGGGTTCTACATGAGATTAATGTTCCTAGGATCAAAGTATAGTATATCTTCTCCTCCTCATAGATGTTTCTGCTTTCTGCTTAAAGATTCCAACTTTGCAGTAGCACCTCCCTCATTTCACTAAAGAGAGGAGGTTGGTATATATCAAAACCAGCAAGAAGTAGTTAAATCCCAAGTGTAGTAGCTGTGTACACCGTGTAAAGTATTGCACATACACACATATATACATACATGCACAGGTTTAGTTAAGACTTTGATAGCCAGAGGCCAATTATTATGAGATATGACTTCAAATACCAACACAAGCAATAAAATATTTTTATTAGTTGATTGATAGCTTCAACTAAGTTTTAAAATTGTTGTCACATGAAAAGTATCACAGTTAAATAAACTCATAGTTGGCACCTGCAGATGTGAAAATATATCAGAAAATGCCATAATAAAATCTACCAACCATGAGTTATCTCATGGATGGCTATCAAAAACCACTGAAAGATCTTTAAGTTTTTTTTTTATTTATCTTTTCTATATTTTGGACCATTTTCCTCCTGTTTTCCAGTAATGCGATTTCACTTGCTTTTCTTTTCTTTTTATTTTACAATGATGCTCACACTGTACAAGGCCCAATAGCCACTTGAGGTAGAAGGTTACAGAGTAAGAGACACCACAATAATGCCACCAAGACGCAAGGGGATACTGAAAGTGAAAGAGAAGGAAAAGGTTTTAGAAGGAACCAGAAACCCAAGCCTAAACAGGAAACAAAGAATAAATCTCTACTCATGTTCAAAAGATAGGGGAGGAGTGTGAAATCAGATGATAGACAAACCTATCTACTTCTATTGAATGGAAAAAAGTAAATAAATATTAAATAAAATTTTAGGTTTCAGGCGTTAGAAGCATAGAATTGAAGTAGAATTTAGAAGGAACTGGAAACCCACTCCTAAGAAAAAAACAAGGGATAAACCCCTATTCTTGATCAAAAGAGCTATTAAATATGATAACAATATTTTAATTTTAATCACCATTTTTAATAAGAATAATTTTTGTGACACCAAGCCGTCAGCCTGTGGTCAACTCCCAGTGGTGGCGTGAAGCTGTAAGGTTTCTTCTACCGGCATTTTGGGGTTGACTCTTTGTCGCTGCCACCAGCCTGTGTCCCGGTCGTTCAGTGGTCATCGCTACTTAGCAAAATCCCCTGGTCAGGATACCAATATGTGACACTCAGCCTTCCAGGGTCAAATCCAGTGGTTACGGCACCAATATGTGGCACCTGGGTCAAGTTCTGGTCGTCGATGTTAACAGCTTCACCAGTTGTACCAGTTCAATGTCAACTCTATTGTTCACAGCTCACTTGCAACATCTGGTTATTGGAGTAACTGCCTTGATTTCAAGTCTAACCTACCCATGTTGTGACTTTGATCTTAGGTAGACGAGATCAATCAGGTGTCGGGCTGTAGTGTCAGCTGAGTCCAAATTGAAGGTGGCATAGCATAAGCACAAAGAAAAAAAAAATAAATGAAAGAAAAACCCAAGAGATCCAAGTATGTTTAAAAAATAACATTTCAACTTTATCCTTCCGTTGTATACAGGAGCATGTTTTTCTCCCAGCCTGTTTCCTATGAAATGTGACACTTCTATGTTTCAAGCAAGTTGATATTATAAGTCAACTAATTTAGTTTTTAAGTGCTGGCTTAACTTCGTTCATCAGTATAACTTGCTATCGGTAGCATCGGTGAAGTTGGAGGTCATGGAATCTCTTGGTCAGCTTCTGCGAGGCAACACCCTGGTTCAAAACCAGCTCTACTCAACTCAACTGTGTGAACAACCCATCGATGGTCGTTTATATGGGTACTGACCAAAACCCGGTGTGTGGGCCTGACATGGCCTGGGTTTCTCTGTAATCTCTATTTCTAACAAGAAATCTCTTTGTTGTCAGGACAGAAAAATTGATTATTTCCCATTTTTGGAAAATTAACCACTTCACATTTCGGTGGTGGGGGTCTCCACTGTTCGTGAGGGAAGGTCAGAGGAGAGCTATCCTCCTAGACTCTTTCTCTCTCACATTGATATCTCATACCAATCCCTTCAGTGGGCGTTAACATCTTCTCCGCCTTTCTCATCCATTCACCTCCGCCTATTACCATGCTACCATACAACCAATGATCTCTCGGCAGTGCGGGTGTGGCTAAGCTGGCCTCCTTAAAATCTTAATCTAAAATTTTTGTTTACAAAATTTTTTTATCACATGTTCTCTTTTTCCTGGGCCACCCAGCACTCTTACCGTCTCATTAATCACTGTCAAAGTTTGCCATCTGGTTCTTTATGCTGATAGGTTTATCATGAATCCTTGACTTGTTAAGAAAATTAAATTCTTTTTTATCTTGTCGAATCTCAATTCTCCACTATTTTCTGGGGACTGCTAAAAGTTTACAATTGTCACATTGCCATTCGTCATCTTAGTGTCTGTTGGCAAAGTAAATGATAACAATCCTCTCACCTATATCGAGACAATGCCAAAATTTTATAATTGCCACTTTGCTTCTCTTCGCCTGTATCCAAGAAAAGAAATTAAACGATATCTTGGAAAGATAATTAACATTGAATCTTCCTGCCTGTATCGACATGTGTTTTGGCTGATAATTCCATAATTGCCTTTCTTTCTATCTCTCTCGGTGATAACTCAACAGGACAAGACCTCACATATGCCTTCTTCTGTGGCTATTTTTGTAAACAAATTAAAATCTTTTCTTTTAATCTTTTCAGTCTATCTTTCATTATAGCTCTTTTTTTCTGCTTTAAGAATGTCTATTTTCTGTCTTAATTTCTATGGTTAATTAGTTAGCCAATTACCATAGCTAAATAGTATCACATTTTTTCTCCTTTCTCTAATAATAAAATCAATGATGTATACAAAATGTATAGCATTTTTATTTTTTAAATCAATTCACCCCAAGCAAGACAATAGTATCTCTAAGATGCAAGGAGCTATTGGGAGTGAAAAAGAATGAATAGAACAGGTAAACCAATACTAAAATGAAAACAAGGGATAAACCTCTACTCCTGTTCAAAAGACAGTCAAAGAGTATTAACCATATCATAGGTGAATCTGTCTATTTCTATTGAGGTAAAAAGTAAAATGGAATTAATAAATAAATAGTAAATAAAATTTCAGAGTTTATGCGGAAATGTTAGAAATATAGAGAAGTAGATGTTAAAAGGAAACCAATCCGAAACAAGGAATAAACCTCTACTCCTGTTCAAAAGACAGCAGAGTATCATGAACCTATCTACTCCTATTGAAGGAAAATAAATAGTAAATGAAATTTCAGAGTTTCAGAGATAGCTTAATTTTTTTTCTATTGAGGAAAAATAAAAATAAATGAGTAAATCGTGGATAGAATTTTAGAGTTTAGGTGGAGAAGTTAGAAGTATAGAATTGAAGTGGTCTATTAGATTGAATAAATCTAGCAATTCTATAAAAACTTAAGGTAATTATTTCAACTGAACAGTTCATTTTTGATGAAAGAATTCATCAAATATTGCTTCTTTGCATCTTCCTTTGATAATTCATGGTGTATTTTTCGTTTTTTTAATGAAATATATTTAGCATTTTTATTCTTAAATTTAATAACATTTTATTGATGTTCGTTTGTTTCTTCTAAGGTTAATGTTCCCTAGTATTGTAGTTATTTTTACAGTTTATATATATATATATATATATATATATATATATATATATATATAATCATGGCTTGCCTTCGCAAAACGATCAAGAGGAAGTTTGTACACATCATTTGCAGGCACATTTGTGACTGATAAGTCCAATGTGGGACAGGCATACATGGTCACAGTAGTTACAGCTGAAAATCCAGCCAGGGCTCGATGGCATAGTATTGCAATACTTCCTCCTCTGCCTCTTGTCACTGAGAGCAGCCCTGCAGGTATTTTCAAAGATGGAGACAGCATGATTGGGGGTGAGATGCCAGGCGTCATGGTTCTCAGCTAGGGTTGACCATTAGCAATGGTTGATGTGACAGGCACCAAAGGATTTTTTTCAGGCAATCTTTAAATCACTTCTTTGGTGCCCCGCTTCCACAAAAGTCTTCCTGGAAATGTGTACCTGGGACTTCTGCAATGCTGGTGATCTTTACATTTTCAAGGACTTCAATATTGGTAACAAAGTCACTCTGGTGGATGTTAATGATTGTGCGGAGGTTGCGCTGGTGGAATCATTTGAGGAGTCACAGGTGATGTCAATAAGTGACCGATGACTCTGAGCTGTATAGGAGAGTGTCGAGTACAATAGGTCTATACACTCTGATCTTAGTGCCCTTCTTCAGGTGTCTCTTGTACAACACTTTTGTACAGTCTGCAAAATGCAATGCTCACCTTTACCAGTCTGTTGTCAACCTCTGTCAATTCAAGCATTTGATGTCATGGCACATCCAAGGCAGGTAAACTGATGGTCTGCCTTCAGCTCAGTTGCTAATATATATACACTACAGAGATTCCATCAGTGACTATGAGCAAAGAATCGGCATCAAATTTTGCCAAACCTTAGTGATACAGTATATGTCCTATTCGCGTCAAATTCTCCAAACCCTCTTTCCTCATTATGTATTTTTGAAATTTCAACTGTTTCTTTCAGATTCCAAGTATAAATGTCCTTTTTGTTGCCATTTTCCTTAAAGTTTCTTTATCACTTATATCTTCAGTCCATGTTATTCTCAGAATCCTTCTGTAGAGCCACATTTCTGTTGTCTCACATCTCTTCTTCACTTGTGATAAGATTGTTCATCATTCCCTACAATATATGAGTAGCAATGTTGTGTAATAGTTTGGCACTCTTTTCTTTGTCTCTAATGAAATTTTCCTGTTGCTTAATAGTTTCATTAGCTTTTGGATGGCATTTTTCACTAACCCAGTGTGCCTTCAGATTTCGGTGTTACATTTTCACCCTCTGTTAAAACACCTCCCTAGATATTGAAATTTTCTTGCTTGATTTTGGTTTTCCAATTCATAGTTGGCATCTTGGGCTATTCCTTTTTGTTGACAATCATTCATTCTGTCTTCTTACAATTGATGTTTAGTCCTTTCTTCTTGCTTTCCTTTACTACCTTCTCTAGGAGTTACTGTAGTTTTCTTTCTGTATCTGCTATCAACACTGTGTCATCTGCAAATTTTATGTTAAGATTGTGTCCACCAATAATGAATCTTGGTAGAACTTCTATTAGGTTGGTGCAAAAATAATGTCGTTTTCTTACATATGTTACTATGTGAGAAAACGACATTATTTTTGCACCAACATAATAATAATAATCTCATGATTGTTTGACTGTAAAGGTGGAATAAATCCGATGAGAGGACACATCTTTGTCTTTTAGATTTTTGTGTAATTTTCATAGAAAGTTACTTCTGACTTCAAAGTCTATCCAACCTGAAGGTTTATGATAAAAGATTGCAACAAAAAAATGAAGGATAAGTCTTGTTAAAAATGAATAATGAAAATACACCATCTCAAACAACCATAGACAAAGTAAATTCAGTCAATTCAAAATTGAAAAATAAAACAAGCATGTAGGTCCAGCACTGTACTAGTCACACAGTGGATGGAACCACCTTGATATCTCTCTCTCTCTCAATCCCACTCTCCTCTCATTCTTTCATGCTCTCTTAACCTCACTTTACTTTCTCTCTCTCGTTCTTTCATGCTCTCTTAACCTCACTTTCCTTTCTCTCTCTCGTTCTTTCATGCTCTCTCAACCTCACTTTCCTTTCTCTCTCTCGTTCTTTCATGCTCTCTCAACCTCACTTTCCTTTCTCTCTCTCGTTCTTTCATGCTCTCTCAACCTCACTTTCCTTTCTCTCTCTCGTTCTTTCATGCTCTCTCAACCTCACTTTCCTTTCTTTCTCTCGTTCTTTCATGCTCTCTTAACCTCACTTTCCTTTCTCTCTCAACTTCTCTCTTGTTCTTTCATGTTCTCTCAACCTCACTTTCCTTTCTCTCTCAACCTCTCTCTCTCTCTCTCACATGCACACAAAAAGAAACACCGCTTTTTCCTTACAAAATATATTAACTTCAGTTTTAAAAAAAATACCTTTTGTTAAAACAGTTATTACATTTTGAGAATTAAGATTATGAAGGTTTATGCAGATAAGGGCTGGTCTTTCATATTTTCACAAACCATTCCTTTAAAAACTTGATATACTACAATGGTATATACAGTTAAATTTTATGATATGGCAATGGTAATATTAGCCATTTCCTTATGAAGCAACATTTAGGATATCATTGACCAAGCAACCAGTGCTAATTGAGTCATGCTTTTCTTCATTCGCTGGTCATCAGTTTGGGATCAATATGTAATATCTGTTTTCATCATTTCTAATGGAAATGGTAATATTAGCCATTTCCTTATGAGGCAACATTTAGGATATCATTGACCAAGCAACCAGTGCTAATTAGTTGAAATTTATAAAATCTTTCTATTAAAACAATTTTGGGGAAAAATTGGTTTCTCAAGTCCACTGTTATCGCTCTTTCCAGTATTGATAGAGGTTTCCTTCCTAAACTTTTGTTTGGAGTGGTGTGGAATGACAACATCTTCACTATGCTATTATTTTCTCTTTAAGTTACATCTGCTGTTCATTTTAGCTGTTGCTATTGTTGAACTTCCTCAGGTGATATGGTTTCTGTTATTTGGTACAGTTTTTTGTTTATGATCGTGTAGTGCCAGTCCACAAGTTGGTCCTCTCTAAGACCTACAGTCTTCATTCAATCAAAGCCATTTTTAATCATTGACCTGAGAAACCTGATAGTTTATATATTTCTGAATACGTTTGGTGCCATGTATGAAATATCAATCTGACAATTCAAGTTTCAATCTAACAAGGTTATTTTAAAACATAATGAATTCTAAAAATGTCTTCATATGCATACTTAGGGATGTTTTATGAAAATAACCCACATAGTGGATTTTACTACTGTTGTGGAGTGATTTCACAGTGGAGGCTTGTATTTGTACTAAGTTGGTACTAAAATAGGTTTGACGTACAAAACGTTAGGAACTTGATATAATAGGTATAACACAGAGTAATCTAGTTGCGGTCGCTGATACTTTTGTATTCGACTGTCATCCAACATCGACTGACTGACCGACTGACTTGTTACTCTTACTACTCCTACTTATTATAGGTGGGAGAGTCTATTAACGATAGAATAGGTGTGTTCCACTATAACAACTACAAATTCATAGAACTGAGTCAAAGATGGTATTTTTATTTTAATGCCAGGACCTTTCAGGATCTAGATGGTCACAATTTTCCACATATTTATTTTTATTATCCATGAATTGACATCTTAAGAGGTTTCCTGTTGCCTTCTCCATGATTTGGAATTCAGAGATTTTCTTCTCTTAAACTATTTGACATGCAAGGCTAGAGAGCCCAGTCTACTCTGTTATTTAACCCATAAATAGAAAAGGAGAGATGGACTTATGCATTTTTCACTGGTATTAAGTATGCAAATGAATTTAAAAAATGCTACTTTAATTAAAAGAGAAAGCAATTTACTAAGTCAAAATGTATAGAAAGTGCCTTAATCGCTAAATCATCCACATTAAATTTACATTCAATGTGGGATGTTTAATAACATAAGTGATAAAAAGATAAAGAAACTAAATGAAATTGGCTAGGCTATATACCAAAACACATATTTAAAAAAAATATTTATAAATTTAAAATTTCAACATCCCCCCTCTGCTTCATACACGTGCGTAATCATGTCATTGTAAATATCACTTTAGAACAATGAATCCTAAAAAAGGAAACATTTTTTTCCACTTTGTCATAGATTTTCCTAAAATTGTTCTTAATATATAAATTTTTATATATTGTTTTCCCATGAAAACAAATGCAACAGACTAAACCAGAATTTGAACTGAGATCGCCAGTTTCATTTTCTTGCATCAATAACTATTATGCTATCCACACTTCCTAAAAATGTCCTGCGTAAGACAATAAACTACATCCATGTCCTGGGTAAGACAATAAACTACGTCCAGCAGCAAGGCCTCTGATCAGGAGATTTTGAGGAGCATGGAACCACCTCTTAATTGCTGGTGTTCCCAGGTCCACCTTGACCCAAGGTGGTAGCACCTATTAGGGTCCCAGCTATGGGCAAATAGTTAATCCCGAAACTGGGGTAAAAACACAATTAAAGTGTAAAAATAGGTTTTAATACCAAAAATATTTTGTAAAAAAATTATTACCAGCAATAAATTTTTGAAGAAAAAAAGCTATTACCAGCAAAACATTTTTGGAAAAAAATATTACCAGCAAAAAAATTTTTGAAAAAAATATTACCAGCAAAACGTTTTTGGAAAAAAATATTACCAGCAAAACGTTTTTGAAAAAAAATATTACCAGCAAAAAGTTTTTGGAAAAAAATATTACCAGCAAAACATTTTTGAAAATAAAATATTACCAACAATACGTTTTTGAAAAAAAAAAACATTACCAGCAATACATTTTTGAAAGAAAAATATTACCAGAAAAAGATTTTTGACAAAACAAAATATTACTAGCAATAAATATTTTATTAGCATTAAATAACCCATTCAGGTTGATATGCCATAAAACAAAGCAAAGCAAACCGAACACTTCCTAAAACTAATATTATTCATTGTTTCTTATGAACCAGTATCTTCATCTTTGTTATGTTTAATTACAATGTGCAATGAATCTTCCAGAGTTCTTTTTGTTTGAAATTCTGAAACAAGATATTGCTATTATACATTTTTTCAAACCAAACTCTTTGTATTTCCTGTTATGAGTGAATTATTTCAGTCATTCTGCTCGCCAGACTCCCTCAGCTGTTTGCTACATATGGAAACTTTCTGAGAATGTTGAATAGGGCTGAAAAATGCATGAACAGTTTGTCTAAAATTTTAAAATTTTGTATTGTCATTATGCATTAGCTCTGAAGCGAAATGAAAGGCAGGAGGTACATTGTGAAGAGGATAGCCCTCTAAAAATGGACTTCAGTTCATTTCTTCCTTGGGACCAAATGGTCAGAGGGATTATAAGAAAACTTATTAGACAATAAATTTTGATAGGAGTTGAGAGTTCAAGTCCTACAAAAGACAATGGATATGACAAAATAAAAACAAATATGGGAATATGTTTTAATTCAAGTTACTTACCTGAAACTCTCTGCCAGATTCAACATTGAACCTGAGGAAGACCAAAGAATATATCGGGTAGAACAGTGATGAAAATAAAAAAAAACATCATCCTTGTATTTGCTACTTCTCTCATTATCATATAATAATTGTGCTTGTCCTCTCTTCATTAGTTCCTTAGTTTGCACGACCAATACGCCCTGCCAGTACCTACTAAATAATGGACGATTCCATTTTGATTGTACGGAAAGATTTATTTTATTTTATTGCACTGGTTTATATTATTTTATTTTATGATTTATTATGAACTTTGGGCTTATTCAATCATTAACTGAAGAATTAAAATTCATCAGAAATTTAAAATAGGAAAACCATGAATTTTTCTCTGGTTAAAAGCAATTATTATTATTATTATTACTGTTATGTGTTTTTTGTCCAAAAAATATTTAATAACTTTAATAATATTTTATAACTTAAAAGCAACTTGGTAACTGATGAACCTGACAATTGAAATTTCATCTTTGATTTCAAATCAATTTGTAAAAGAACAAACAAGTATTCTGTGCAAAAACATCTTTAAACACATTTGGAATATTTGCAACTGTGGGCATCCATACATAAAAAAAAATGAATGCAAAATGTATCAAGTACCTATTGCAGATTTGAAGGTCACATAAAGACAGCCTCCACCCCTGCTATGACAGATTTATGGCACAACTTTCTTGTTCATCCCACCTACCTTTCTTATCTACGCGCTTTGTCATGATAAGTTGGTCACCCTGCTTAACATATTGTCTGTTTATCTACTCATTAATATATTTATATCTATTCTTATTTACTTTTTCTCCTCAGTCTGCAGGCTTGGTTCACGACTTCATTAATCACTTCTTTCAAATGTATACAGGTATTATCCGCCTTTTCAAAAATGCCACTTTTATGAGAAAGACCTTTATCAGCACGGATCTTCCCCTCCCACCACCACTGCTCTCCAAAATTTCATAAAAACAAAAAGACAATTACCACTAATATATAGGAAAAATTGTTGAGCATTCTCAGACTCAAAAATAATCTTCTTTGTCTGTCTGCCTCGATATCAAAGGCCGAAGTTGGTCACATTCTGTGGCTGATGTGGAAGGCTTGAAATGATGATGTTATACTTGACTGCTTAGCGCCACTTGTGTTTCTCTCGTACAACTGCCCTAAAACTATGGACCCTTTCAAAATTGAAATCATATGTTTCTGCCATCAATGTGAGTCATAACGACAATCTCACTTAGGAAAGATTTCATTGATTATTCTTTAGGATAACAGAGTTGATTGATTTGTTTTTTATGACTTATCAACACTTTGTGGGTTATTTAAAGTCAGAAAATATTTGGGATTATGAGAACACTTTTATGTGAGTGAATATTACAATATATTTTTGGAATAACATTGATTTTCTTTTACAAGTCCTAATATTTAACCCATAGCTGGAGAGAGGAAATGGATTTGTGTAAAAATTTCAAATAGAGTATATAAGTAAAAGGACTATATGAATAAAAAGAAAAGGAAAACTTACATCAGCCAATGCATTTCATCCTCTGAGGGACTTTATCAAGGCAAATGATAAAGTCCCTCAGAGGATGAAAAATATTGGCTAAGCTAAGTTTTCCTTTTGTCTTTAAAAATGCAAACACACACACATATATATATATTATCGCTATAATATATATATATATATATATTATCGCTATAATATATATATATATATATTATCGCTATAATATATATATATATATATATATATATTATCGCTATAATATATATATATATATATATTATCGCTATAATATTATTTTTAGTGGTTATAAATGTTATTTTAGTTGGTACACGTGTTTAAGTTACTATCCGTGTTTTTTTTTTATTTTTTCTTAAATAGGGATGTTAATGTATAAATTATAGAGTGATGTTAAATATTAAATTATATAGATGTTTTTCAATCATTTTATCTCCCAGCACACTTGAACAGTTAAACTCCCATGGCTCATTTAAACTAAATGATAAATAATCTTCATTATATTGACAAATAACTTTTTAATTTGGTTGCAGATGTACTGTCATCTAATGTTGTTTTCTTACTTGTCCATTTTAATTAAACACTATATAATAAAAATAAAAAATATGTTAAGTACAAGCAACACGTCCTCACTACTTTGAGCACAATTTAATAGATTGCGTCACCTGCTGTCCAGTTCACACACCTCTGCAGTCTTTTGAACAGGAGTAGAGGTTTATCCCTTGTCTCCTGTTTCCAATTCCTTTTAAAGTCTACTTCAATTCTATACTTTTAACATCTCCACCTAAACAGTGAAATTTTATTTACTAATTATTTTTTTTCTCAATAAGAGTAGATAGGTTCATCTACCATCCAGTTTACACTCCTCTCTGGTCACATGAACAGGAGTAGAGGTTTATCCCTTGTTTCTTGTTTAGCATTGGGTTTCAGGTTCCTTCTAAAGTTTTTTCATTCTCTTTCACTCTCGGTAGACCCTTATCACCTTGTGTTATGGGACCTTACCCATAATAACATAATGGACTATTCCATACATAATAAATACTGGGCCTCAAGAGGAAGCAGAGAGTTCAGTCTGAAGTCTGGAGTGAAGTCCGTCAGAAGTCTGTCAGTCAGTCAGAGAGAGCGAGTCAGTCAGTCGAGTCAGAGGCAGTCCGAAACAGAGTCGTGTTCAGACAATTACTACTAAACCTGATTGTTCGTACTAACACTTTCTACTTCTCTGTATATATTGCTGTTTGTAATATATCTGTGTTATTCCATATCCGTGTTCGAGTTCTTCTTTATTGGTTCTACCTTGGACTATCACTGTGGTACAAGGAACCGGATCATAACAGTGGCGACGAGCGATTCGAACTCATTCAGTGGAAGAAGAAAAAAATTTTGTTCGCCACAGCATAACAGTGGCGACAAGTGATTCAAATTCATTCGGTAGAAGAGAAAAAAAAAATTTCGTTTGTCACACCATAACAGTGGTGATGAAGATTCGAACTCACACATGAAGAACAAACAACAAAATCATATCTCAACATAACAAGTGATGATGAAGAACCCCTAAAAAGGAAATACAAACTCTATACACAGAGGACTTATTTTTTTGCTATACATCACACATAACAAGTGGCGATCTGGAAAACCCTTAAAGAAAAATAAACTCCCTACTCGGAGGACATATATTTTTTTTTGCTATCCATCGTATGTAACAGTGGACGATGATTAAATTCTGAAAAAAAAAAGAAAAAAGAAAAATTTTCTTTTCTTGATATCAAATTTCACTGACAACAAAGGAAAGTTTTTTTTTGCAAGCACAGGCTACAGAATATCAGGTTACACAAAAAAATACGTTAACATGGAAGATCTTAAGTCAACCATTATGGAACTTATCAAAATCCAGTTTGGACAACAACAAAGGTACGAACAAAAACATGTAGAAATGCAAGAATTATTGATACGTGCAATGGCAAATAAGGAGCAAAAACCCGAGAACAAATCAGTTCTCTCTCAAGACGCTATTTGGAGTAATATCGAAGATTTCAAGTACGCACCCGACGATGATAAAACTTTTGCAAATTACTTCCGAAGGTATGAAGATCTATATGATTTTGACTGCAAAGATTTGACTGTAAAGACACATGTAAAGTACGCCTTTTATTAAGAAAATTAGGCACAGGTCAATATACCAAATTCGTTGATTATATCCTTCCCAGAAAAACAAGCGAGTTAACATTCAAAGAATCTATAAAATTGCTAACGGAACTTTTCAGCCATAATACTTCACTTTTTCATAAAAGATGGAAATGCATGAACCTTACAAAAAAGATAGCGAAGATTACATAACTTTCGCATCCATTGTTAATAAATACTGTGATGACTTCAGATTATCGGAACTCAGCGCTGACAACTTCAAATGCTTAATTTATGTCCAAGGTCTGAATGAGACGTAGAATACTTACTAAATTGGAAAATGAACAAGATCTGACACTTCAAAAACTAGCCGAAGACTGCCAGAGATGCGTCAGCATAAAAAAAGACTCTAAAGACATAGAACAAGCTGGCATAGCATACATACGCAAAGTACGAAGACAAACAAATTTTCCCTCCTCACAAACAAACCGAACTGATTTTCCCGCCTCAAGAACAGGTAAAACAAAATTTTCTAATTATAATCAACATAAAAAGAAAATACCACCAAGTCCATGCTATCGTTGTGGGTCTTGGCATTGGGTTAAAGACTGTACATATCGTGCTAAAACTTGTCTATCATGTAAAAAAAACAATCACAAAAGTTCTCACTGTTGGTATAGAAAAGAAAGTAGAATAAGAATTACAAGGACCGACCAAACAGATGAGACTAATATAAGAAAATATGTACAAGTTGAAATGCAAAACAGAAAAGTTAGGTTACAGCTGGATTCTGGCTCAGACTTAACTATCATAAATCTACAAACATGGAGAAAACTGAACAAACCTGTCATGTTAAAAACGGATAAAATTGCGAGATCAGTTATGGGGAGAAAGATAAAATTCGAGGGTGAAGTAATCACAAATGTGACATTTAACAGAATGACGAAAAAATTAAAAATGTACGTCTTAAGAAATACCAAAAACCTATTCGGGACAGACTAGATGCAAAAATTCAAATTGTGGGATCTACCTATTAGCACCTACTGCCAGAATGTAAAAAGCTTATCAACCAAGGCAGACAAATTAAAAGGAAAACTAAAAACGAGTTTCCCTGAAGTATTTTTGGCAGGTCTTGGAAGATGCAAGAAAATGTCAGCTAATATCAAAATAAAGGATAACATTCAACCTATTTTCAAGAAAAAAAGGAGTGTACCGTTTGCGTCAATAGAAAAGATTGACCAAGAATTATCTAGACTTGAAAATGTGGGCATATTGAAAAAAGTAGAGTACAGCAAATGGGCCGCACCGACGGTCTACGTTAAGAAGAAATCGGGAGAAATTCGAGTTTGTGCTGATTTTTCTACAGGTTTGCAAAATTTTTGTAAGCGGGGTGTTATGGGACCTTACCTATAATAACATAATGGACTATTCCATACGTAATAAATACTGCGCCTCAAGATGAAGCAGGGTGTTCAGTCTGAAGTCGGACAACTGGCTGATCGGTTGAACTCTCTGCCTTTGGGTGGGGAGGAACCCGAACGAGGCTACGCCAAAGGGCAGAGTGTCTTTTGGGAAGGTAAACCGACCCTGAACCCATTTATACAGGTTCAAAGGGCATATTTTTGGTCGAGCCCACAGGCTCGGAGATCCCACATTAAACTGGCCTTGTGCCACATGATACCCACGTGGGGAGGGGTGACTAAATACTGTTCAGTCTGAAATCTGGAGTGAAGTCCATCAGAAGTCTGTCAGTCAGTCAGAGAGAGCGAGTCAGTCAGTCGAGTCAGAGGCAGTCCAAAACAGAGTCACGTTCAGACAATACTACTAAACCTGATTGTTCGAACTAACACTTTCTACCTCTCTGTATATATTCCTGTTTGTAATATATCTGTGTTATTCCATACCTGTGTTTGAGTTCTTCTTTATTGGTTCTTCCTTGGACTATCACCGTGGTACAAGGAACCGACCATAACACCTTGCTAAGTGTGAATTGATTAAAAAATAGTACAGAAAGAAAAAACAAAACCAATTCAATACATGCACAATTCCACTGTGTATTGGTGTTAATCTGAAAGTCCTTGTCAAATTGCAACATCTATAGACATATCAGGCAAACACATTTTGTACCCCCCCACACACACTTTATATATCATGTATATGTAGGGCGCCTCGTCATGGTGTAATGGTTAGCAAGCTTGTTTGGCTAGAACAATTACGACTGAGTAGTGAGTTCGATTCTCACTGGGTGCTGCATACTTTTGGCCTTGTGCCACATGTAACGAGCGCTTAGAAAATCACTATATCATGTATATATTTATTTATTATTATAACAATGATATATTGTATAATTAATTTATTTTATTTATATGTACACTTATTTTGTTTTGGGCTTCTTTTGAAAATAATGTAATGATCTTGAAACATTTTTGCTGCACACCAGTGTGCCACGGCACACCAGTTGAAAATCATAAATATATATAAATCTATTATCTCTATCTGTTCTATTTATATATTTGAGCTTATATATATATATATATACATATACATATATATATATATATATATATATATATATATATATATATTACGAAATGGACAAAGTCCGACAATTTATTTATTAAAGACATTTTTATGTTTAACGTTATAGATACAAGTATTTAAGTAAACGCTCTGTTTATAATAAACAGTATTAAATAACATTTACCGGCCTGAATGTCCGAGAAATTTTCATAGAAAATATTCGTTCTTTGACAGGATTCGAACCTGCATCCTATACGGAACCGTCATTTACGCTGACGTGCCTTACCGTTAGGCTACAAAGAAGCGTTCGGTAGACAAGGTCGAATTTGAGTTTATAAGCAATAAATTCGACCGAACGCTTCTTTGTAGCCTAATGGTAAGGCACGTCAGCGTAAATGACGGTTCCGTATAGGATGCAGGTTCGAATCCTGTCAAAGAACGAATATTTTCTATGAAAATTTCTCGGACATTCAGGCCGGTAAATGTTATTTAATACTGTTTATTATAAACAGAGCATTTACTTAAATACTTGTATCTATAACGTTAAACATAAAAATGTCTTTAATAAATATATATATATATATATATATATATATATATATATATATATATATCATAATTCATTGAGTCTAGAAGAATCCTCAACAGAATGCAGAAAGCACTGGATGGCTGTTTCATCCTATTTTGTGACTCATTAGCAGTGTGCATCCACTGCCGAGAATTGAACCCGAACCGTTGCAATGTGATGCAAGCATTATACCCACTGATAGAAGACATGACTCGTGGGGCCACAGTCCACTGGTATAAGTAGACTCAGATGAGTCACACGACAGAATTTGTGAAGAGCATGGCACTATAATAAGTCTGGTTTGTTACCTCTCCATCACCGAGACCCATTGGTCCTGTGGGTATGATGCTTGTGTCATATCGTAATGGCCCAGGTTCAATTCTCAGTAGTGGATGCACACTGATGATGAGCCCCAAATAGGATGAAACGGTTGTCCAGTGCTTTCTGCATTCTGTTGAGGATTCTTCTAGACTTGATGAATTAATTATGATTATTCAAATCCCCCTTAATTTCTCTTTCTTTCTCTCTCTCTCTCTCTCTCTCTCTATATATATATATATATATATATATATATATATATATATATATATATTACAGTGTGGGAAACAAATATTCATACACATACAAGTTTTTAATTTATTGAATTTACAACTAATGAATAAACATACTTTTTATATAATTAACTGTACACAAATGCATAATAACTAAAAATGCATAGAAAACAGAAAAATAAATTTTGATCTAATAGAAGTAAATATCATTTATCCACCATCGTAATATAGCTTCCTTTTGCATTTTCCATGCTAACAGTTTCTTTTTTCGCACTTCTCACTGGTGGAACTCTCTTCCAGCTTCCTACTTTCCAGTCAAGTTTGATCTTCAAAAACTCTAAATGCAATGTTAATCACTATCTACTGTCCTCCAGGTTATTCCTGCTAGATATTTAGAGATCCTTGATAAAATCCAAAAAAGAATTGGTGATATCATTGGTCCTGATCTCACATTTCAGCTTCAGTCACTTTCCTACCATCATAATGTTGCCTCCTTGTGCCTTTTCTATAAATACTTCCATGGTAATTGTTCAGATGAGCTCTTCATTATGGTACCTAGACTTTATGAATATAAGTGCAGTACTAGACTAGCAATGAGGTCTTATCAATATACAGTTGAGTTGGCTAGATGTAACCATAAATTCTATGCTAACAGTTTCTTCTTTTGCACTTCTTGCCTGTGGAATTCTCCTCCAGCTTCCTACTTTCCAGTCAAGTTTGATCTTCAAAAACTCTAATGTCAATCACTATCTTCTGTCTTCTTGTTCTTTTATTATTCTCTCTCTTTAATAGAAGTTTTTCTCATACTTTCTAACACTCAGTAACCCTAGTGGTTTTATTGCCTTGCATGGGGTGAAATGATTAAAAAAAAAGATGCATAGATGAAAGGGGTTGAGATAGATGGATTTATAGATAGATAATAATAAGTTGGAAGAGAGAGAGAGAGAGATAATGACAGGCTGAGAGAAAGAGAGATAGATAATGACAGGTTGAGAGAAAGAGAGATAGATAATGACTGGTTGGGAAAGAGAGAGAGATAATGACTGGTTGACAGATAAACTGATAGATAATGATGGGTTGACAGAGATAGATTGATAGATAGACAATAACGAGGTTGAGAGAAATAGACTGATAGGTATACAATGACGAGTTGAGATAGACTGGTAGGTACACAATGACGGGTTGAGATAGATATACTGGTAGGTATACAATGACGGGCTGAGATAGATAGACTGATAGGTATACAATGACGGGTTGAGAGAAATAGACTGATAGGTATACAATGACGGGTTGAGATAGATAGACTGATAGATATACAATGACGGGTTGAGATAGACTGATAGGTATACAATGACGGGTTGAGAGAAATAGACTGATAGGTATACAATGACGGGTTGAGATAGATAGACTGATAGGTATACAATGACGGGTTGAGATAGATAGACTGATAGATATACAATGACGGGTTGAGATAGATAGACTGATAGACAATGGTGGGTTAAGAGAATCTAACGGATAATGACAGGTTGAGGTGGAAACTATTTTGTAAGTGAAAGCATGCTATAATCATCTGCTTAAAATGTCTTTACTATTCATTTTCATGATGACAAAAAAATATGATAAAAATGAATAGAACAAATAAATTAGATGACAAAAAGAAACTATAGCAAATAAATAGAAAAAAAAACAAATGAGATAAAAGAAGATGAATGCAAACAGCAGCAACAAATTAGAACAGCAGCAACAACAGCAACACAAATAACCACTTCCTTCAAGAGAGATGGTAGGATGAACATGCTTATAGACAGCCACAGCTAATAAACGCCCACTTCATTTTGATCGGGGATTTTATCGATAGTATTTTTATTTTCTTTCCATCGTGTTAAGTGCTGTTGCCTCTTTATGGTTGGTTAATTTGAAAATACATATGACAATATGAAAATTAGCCGCTTTCTTTCATTTCATTTTTAGCCTGTTTTCAGTTCATCCATTGTGACCACAATATGGACGAAAATAAATAACAAAGAGATTTTATGCAGATTTTTTTTTTTTTAAGCAAATCGTCCCCAAGCAAGGTGGGAGTGGCACTAGTATGCAAGGAGTTACAGAGATTAAGATTAAAGAGGAGTGTTTGAAGAAAGGATAAAGAGAAGGACAGGGATCAAGATCAAGGCATTAGAAGATGTCGATTGACATTACATTTGAATATTTGCTATCAGGGAAGCAAGTGATACGAATGGAGTTCCACTGATGGGCTGTCCTTGGTATGACAATAAACTACATCCACATCCTGGGTAAGATGATAAACTACGTCCAACAGCAAGGCCTCTGATCAGGAGGTTTTGAGAAGTGTGGAACCACCTCTCAATTGCTGGTGTTCCCAGGTCCACCCTGACCTGAGGTGGTAGCACCTGTTAGGGTCCCTGCTATGGGCAAATAATTAACCCCCTCCCCCCACCAACTGGGGTCAAAACGTGTAAAAATAGGTTTTAATACCAGCAAAAATTTTTGTAAAAAAAAATTATTACCAGCAATACATTTTTGAAAAAAAAAAATATTACCATCTATACAATTTTTTGGGAAAAAAAATATTACCAGAAATAAATTTGTTTTTTTTTTTTTTTTTTTTTTTTTTTTTTTTTTTTTTGAAGGAAAAAATATTAACAGAAATAGATTTTTGAAAAATGAAAAGTGAAAGTAGCTCGTCGAAACAGTTACCATGAAAATACTTGTAGAAAAGACAGAGGGAAGCTACAGCACATGTATGAGAAAGTGACTAGATGAGATGACAGATCAGGACCAATCACATTGCATATCCATCTCTAAATTTTGTCGAGGACCTCGAGATGAACAGCGGGAGCACCAGACGATATATGGCAGCAATATTCCATGCCAAGTCAAATGGTTGATTTGTAGATTTGAAGGATGGACTCAGGCGAGAAATGATTATGGCATGCTTTCATTCAGAAATAGCTTATCTAAGTCTCTTTCTATCTCAATCTTTTCATTATATATATCTATCAATGTCTTTTAAAATCTATCTTAGTCTGTTCATATCTGTCTGTTTTTCTATCTATCAGTGTCTTTTAACCTTAGCCTTTTCATGTCTACTTATCTCAGTTTTTTCTTCATCTATCTCACTATCTATCTGTTCTTATGTACCTCTTTCTGTACTTAACTATCAATCTTAGCTTTACCATATCTATTTATCTATCATATCTCATTCTTTTGCAGTTTTTTCATCTCCCTATCTATGTCTGTTCACGTCAATCTATCTGACACAGTTTATTCATATCTATGTCTCTATCACTTTATTTGGCCATCTGACTTTATTTTGGCCTTTTTCTCTCTTTTAGCGCACTGTGCTATTAACATTACTTCCCTTTCCACTACATTCTTTTTCAAGGCCTCTCATTTGCAGAACCTTAATGTTAATTTCACTCAAAGGTATTTTCTGTTGCCATCGCAGGATATGACAACACAACTATGAAACTCAAACAAATCTAAATTCAGGGATTAGAGTCACCTTCAGTGGCAGGATAAACATTTTGTACAGCAAATGAAGTCACATAGAGGGTGATAAAGGTTAATTTTCTGCCCATGACTTACCTATAATTTAAGCTCTTGTCAAAGGGTAAGAAATGCATTATGTGACAGTCTGGTGAGAGGTGTGAAATGTAAGTCACCTATGAGTTGGAGCCAGTTCATCAGATGACTTCACATCTACTAAAACCTCCCATTTCTCTCACCTGATATGACAAAGACAAAATCAATAACACAAGGCATCACTATCCAGTAAGATGTTTTTTTCTGTCTTCAAATATATGAATTTGGTTCATTCCATTAAAAAATTATTGTCATATTCAGTTTGTTGAAATATGTAAATAAAGCGATTTCTCACAAATGTTATATCTTTATCTGTATTCACCCAGACTATATTAATGCTATTGGAATGGTAAGATCTACACCAGCTATTCCAATAATTACCGTCATATACAGATCGTCATGACACTTCATCTCCAGTTTTCACGATGACCTATAACACCTGGGAGGTCTTCAGATTGGCATCCTATATCATCACATTTGCTGGATGTATTTTTTGAATAGCTAGCCATGCCCATGTTTTGATACCCACAATAGAACTTCACTGATAATTCTATCCTTACTTATCCAAGAATGTCTTTCAAGGATTTGAATGATGGAAGGTCATAGAGCTGTGGGTCCATGTTTTGATGTCCACAGTAGAACTTCACTGATAATCTCATCCTTACTTATCCAAGAATGTCTTTCAAGGACTTGAATGATAGAAGGTCATAGAGCTGTGGGTCCATGTTTTGATGTCCACAGTAGAACTTCACTGATAATCTCATCCTTACTTATCCAAGAATGTCTTTCAAGGACTTGAATGATAGAAGGTCATAGAGCTGTGGGTCCATGTTTTGATGTCCACAATAGAACTTCACTGATAATCTCATCCTTACTTATCCAAGAATGTCTTTCAAGGACTTGAATGATAGAAGGTCATAGAGCTGTGGGTCCATGTTTTGATGTCCACAGTAGAACTTCACTGATAATCTCATCCTTACTTATCCAAGAATGTCTTTCAAGGACTTGAATGATAGAAGGTCATAGAGCTGTGGGTCCATGTTTTGATGTCCACAGTAGAACTTCACTGATAATCTCATCCTTACTTATCCAAGAATGTCTTTCAAGGACTTGAATGATAGAAGGTCATAGAGCTGTGGGTCCATGTTTTGATGTCCACAGTAGAACTTCACTGATAATCTCATCCTTACTTATCCAAGAATGTCTTTCACGGACTTGAATGATAGAAGGTCATAGAGCTGTGGGTCCATGTTTTGATGTCCACAGTAGAACTTCACTGATAATCTCATCCTTACTTATCCAAGAATGTCTTTCAAGGACTTGAATGATAGAAGGTCATAGAGCTGTGGGTCCATGTTTTGATGTCCACAGTAGAACTTCACTGATAATCTCATCCTTACTTATCCAAGAATGTCTTTCAAGGACTTGAATGATAGAAGGTCATAGAGCTGTGGGTCCATGTTTTGATGACCACTGTAGAAATTCACTGATAATCTCATCCTTACTTATCCAAGAATGTCTTTCAAGGATTTAAATGATAGAATGTCATAGAGCTGTGGGTCCATGTTTTGATGTCCACAGTAGAACTTCGCTGATAAGCTGCTTATCCTTTCTTCTCTCAGAATGTTCTGCAAATATTGTTGTTGTTCTCTCCCGAATGACTTATAAGATGCAACAGTGTGTTACTGAAGAGTAGCCATTCATTTTGTAATTTGATGATAAAGAGCTAATCATTTCAAAAATTAATTCCATTTTCATCTGAAGCTTGATAAACTCTTTCGCCAATAATCATTAAAATATCAGCAGTTGACTAAGAGAAATAAAGTCTATATATTATTTATGTGAAAAAATATCCTGAGATGTTTAACCAATTATTAATTAGAGCCTCTCGTAATTTGCCCAAAAAAAAGGGAGAAGGTTAATATGCCAATAGTTGAAAGGATTAAATAGTTTGCTTGAGTTCTTAAAGACTGGAGCTACAGAATAGGATTTCCAACAAGCCTGTAAGCAAGAAGTGGCAAGGCATTTATTGTCTAATTCAGGAGCATATTTCTTAAGGTCTGTTGCTGTGATGCTATCAGGTCTGCATGATTTGTGAGGATCCAATGTAGAAATGATAGCAGAAACCATGGAGGGAGTTATATCATTCAACAGGGACTCAGTCCTAAGTGGAAAGTCAGGCAAAAATATCCCAGATGAATCAAGAGTAAAATTAGAATTTACAAGCCAAACATTCTGCTTTATCACCAAATGATGTTAACACCTCAAACTGACTGAAGAGAAGAGGGATAGAATACTTTCTCTTATTTAACAGACTATTACAAAACCACCAGTAGTCATTAGAGTGAAAGTTGTTAGACTATGGTGCCTCATTCTATCAACAAACAAGGTATCCTTTGAGGAAATGTTTACAGTTATTACGCACAAATATTCATCTATTGTGATTGGAACTGTCATGCTGGTATAGCCAGAAAAAGTGATTCTGATCCTATTTCCGGTGTCATTCTGCAGGCTTTATTCTTCAGAATTTGGATGATAAGTTTTGTTATATGACTCATTAGGCTGATTCTCTGATGGAGTTTACATTTATATGCATCTGGCTTCTTAGGCAGTGATATGAAAATCGATCTACTGAGGTTCTCCGGTATATCACCACTGTTAAATTATTTCATTTATTATGTCAGTAATCTTATCAATGGCAAAATATTCTAAGGCCACCAGCATTTCTATTACGATTCCATCTCATCCTGCTGATCTGTTTCTGTTCCGAGTGCATATTTCAGGTCCCTCAATATTTCTATTTATTGGCAGTTGTTCTCTTTCATCATGGAAGAGTTCTACGATGCTTTCATTCCATCTCTGAAGTATTTTTTTTTCTCGAATATCAATGACCCATCCTTGGATTCTATGCATCCTGTTGATGAACAAGTCTTTTGTCCTGTTAGATCTCTTATATTTTATGCATATCTGCTTTATCTGTGATACTAATTGTTGTAGCATACCTACAGACAATAATGGGTATGTCCCCATTCATATAAATACAGTAGTAAATACTTTATGTTAGTCTGCAGTTGGAGATTCATCTCCAGCTGTGCTGGTCAAACTCTTTGCCTCCAAGCAGAGAGGATCCCCAGATAAGGCTATGTTGAAGAGCAGAGCCTCGTCTCAGGGAAACAGCTACCCAACCCCATTTTATACGGGGTCTGTGGGGAATTTTTGGCCAAGCCTACAGGCTTGGTTACCTCACATTAAATTTGGCTTTGTGCCACATCTGACCACATGAGGCAGTTGGTAGATATCCTGCAGTTGGAGATTCATTGTGGAATTCACTTGACTACTACTGTATTCAGTTGACTACTACTTCTATACACCACTGGCGAATCTTATATGTGTTGTTCATGTCCTAAGTATTATCATTCATTACCAACCTTCGTGCGATTATTCTATTCAGTAACCTTCCTTAGGTTACAACATTTATTCTATTTCTGCAAATTTTTCACTGATTCATTCCTCTTTAGTCTGCTTCCATTTTTTTCCTAATTTCTTTGTGCAGAGTCCCTATATTTTGTGCTGTACCTTGGTATTGCTTTTTATCTCCTTTACATCATGTCAAGAATCTCATCTGTCATCCTTTTTTTTTTCTTCTTTTTTTTTTTTTTTTTGGTCTGTTTTTCTTTGGTATGATTTCAATTGCAGATGCTACTAAAGCTTCTTTAATGTGTCCTCATCAAGTTTCTGTTTTCATTTTGTCATTACATCTGCTTTTAACACTGTCCATATATTTCTCCTTCACATTTGGGTCATTCCAGAGTCTGTCATATAGCAATTTGGGTGCTGCCTTGGCTATCTTTAATTTCCATAGCTTTCACTCTAAGTTTACATATCACTAAAAGGTGGACCCTTCCACAGTCAACACTTGGGTATGTTTTGCTGTGTAGAACTGCATTCCCAAATCTCTTATTGATTGTTATATAGTCAACTTGGTTTTTTGTTTCTCCTCTTAGGCTTCCCCATGTTCATATACAGTTTGTATGTTCTTGAAACCAGGCTAATACCCAATCATTTGCCGTGCACCATAGGTACGTTCATTAAGAGTTCCTAGTATGAATTTGCCAAACATTTCATCATCTCACCTTCTCTCTTGTCTACTTTGGCATTCAGGTCTTCCATGGCAATTGTAATTTTAAAATAATCATAACTCATGCTCAACACAGATCATGGCTCTCCACAATTTTCTGTTCCATGCAGCTCTAAATAAATTCTGTCTTTTCTTTATTTCTGAACCCTGTTCCACCTTCCATTTTCTCAAACACGTCAAGTATGTTATGCATTGTTTTCCTCTGTTCCTCTTGGTCTCAATCCGTCCTGTGAGTAGCAGATTTTCCAAGCCCTTCTTTCTCATTATGTGTCCCAGAAATTTCAGCTGTCTCTTCCTGCTGTTAAGTATAAGTGTCCTTTTTGTTGTCACTGTTCTAGAACTTTATCATTACTCACATGTTTGGTATATGGTATCCTCAGCATCTTTCTGTAGAACCATGTTTCTGTTGCTTCATTTCTTCATCTCTGAGGAGATTGTCCAGCATTCACTTTCATACAGTAGGACAGATATCATGTAATGATTCAATACTCTTTTCTTTGTTTCTAAAGGGCTAGCACAAACACTCATATGTTCAATATCATCTTCATATATTTTTTTTACTTGTTTGTTTATCCTTCATTAATTTCTAATTTAAGTGTATTGTTTCGTTATGTATTGTTGTAAAACTTCAGCTTTGTTGCATTCATTTAAATTGTATCTGGTTGTACCTCTGACATAATAGTCTTTGGTAAAAAGTCGTACAAGCATACTGCCATCAATCTTTGTAACTTTCTGATGTATGCATAATGGAATAGACATCTTCTATTTCCAATTCTTACCCACAGGAATATCTGATGGACTTTTTGACATTTTTACTGTCCTCAAAGTCAAAAAACAATAAATTAAAAAAAAAAAGGTGTCAAGTGACTAACAAAAGCAAGTCTTACTGGTAGGAGCACTGAGACACAACTTACTCAAAAGTGGGTTATGTTAACCTGCTTATACAATAAACATTAAACAACCTAAAAAACTTGTCCTCACTGAAAAGTTCCTTTTATAGAAATAGTTCAAGGGAGATAACTGATGATCTACATTGCATTTAGTACAGTGTAACCCGGGTATAAGAGAGTTGTCGGGACCAGAGAATAAGTCTCTTATATCCGGGTTTGGTCTATTTTATATACATTAACACAGGCTCTAATTTGGGACCAGAGAAAATCTCTCTTATATCCGGGTTACACTGTACACTTCTTTTTTTTCCGCAAAGTTGAGATGTATCAAGTACTTCTAACAATTTAAGTGTAGAAGCACCTCTTTTTTTCAAGGAATCTACCGATTGTAATTTCCCATCTGTCTAAAAAAAATCTTTATTTCCCCCTCTGACATCATTTTTCTTTCCTTTTCAACAGTGATGGCGATTTTAAAGCCTGTTGAGTTGTCATCTTGAGATGCAGTATAGGTGGCAGTATGTAGAAAATAATATAAAATATCCCACAAAATTATTAGGTCTCAGACTGCTACCATTTGTTAAATTGATTAGACAATAAACATCAAACAACCTAAAAAAATCGTCCTCACTGAAGAGTTCCGTTTATAGAAATAGTTCAAGGGAGATAACTGATTATCCACAGGTTTGGCATGGATCATTTTGTGTCAAGTTTTTGTAGCAAACACACAATCGATGTACAGACAACCTCTACAAAAAAAAAGAAAAAAAATTTGCCAGTTTTCAGAAATTCAGATAAAAGATTGTGTACCATATATGTATTTAAAAACATCAAAGATATTGAATATTCATTCAAATTCAACCACATTTGCGGAAGAAAATTTTACTTTTCAAAAAAAAAGATAATTTAATAGGCATAAAATGTTTTGTTTTTAATTATAAATGTTTAAAAAATACAATTGCTGCCTAAATAAACTGATTGTCCTGGGTATGACAATAAACTACATCCGGCAGCAAGGCCTCTGATTGGTAGCTTTTGAGGGGTGTAGAACCACTTCTTAATTGTTCCAAGGGCCACCCTGAGCCAGGGTGATAGCCCACGTTAGGTTTACAGCTATGGGCAAATAGCTAACCCCCAAACTGGAGTCAAAACACTATGAAAGTATAAAAATAGATTTTTATAGTAAAACCACCAGCAATACAATTTTGAAAAAAAAACAAAACAAATATTACCAATAACAATACATTTGACTCTAGACAAAAACCCTCTTTGAAACCTGATCTACAAGCTGATTTCTTACAAAGAATACATATTCTATTCATATGAAAATCTTGTTGGCATTAAATGACTCATTCAGGTGTTGATATACTATATATATACCATTGAGATGTTTATACATACATACATACATATATAGTAAATTGTTGATACCTCCTGAAGAGTAGACGAACAGGTCCGTCTACGAAACTCTGGAGTCGGGATGCTGAAGGTAACATCAATCAGCTAAGTCACAAATTTTACTTACATTTATCACATATATATATATATATATATATATATATATATATATTAATATACCCACAAAGTTTCGTTGAAAACGACTGACAAAGTTAACTATAGACAGTACCTTGTCAGCCGTTTTTAACGAAACTTGTATAAAAGAGAGATTGCTGCCGAAATACACCATTTTAAATATGTGTGTGTGCTCCTCCTTTGCTTAAATTTACTTATTCACGCTCCTCAAAATTTCGTTGATGTCTATAAATATCCTCCCGGAATGCCTGGTTTGAAATAATGCTTAACATTCTTTTCCGGAATGTCTTTAACTAATTCAGCCAGCTCTATTCCGATGAGTGCCCTTTCTTATTATAGCCTTGTGCCAAGCTAAGCTTAGAAAATAGCTATAAGTAGCTGTCCTCGTTTCGTGGCTTTTACGTTACGACTGAAGACATGAAAATATTCGGTAACAAAAACTACTTATAAAAAAAAAGAAATGAAAGGAAAATGAAGGCAAAGAGACGACATTGCTACTCCGAGCATCCCTCAACACGAGCTGCTAGCTATATTTAGATCGAGTCTTAAAAAAGACGATTATAGAAAGATACTTGAAAAGACATAGAGAGTGGTACACATGCCGTGAACACATACAATAGGGATGGTTATCATTAATGACAATAATCCTAAATATTTAATATTGGAGTCGTAATTCCGGTGTGAGAATATAATGAGAACAAGGGATGAATAGAAGAGTGGATGACGGGAATGCTTTTGATATCTAGAGCGAGTTGAGTGGATGGAAAAAGAGAAAGAAGAGGAAAAGAGTAGGTTTATCCTACTCTTATCCTCTTCTTACTCTTTATGGCGAACGGGCGGTAGAGATGAGAGAATTAAAAAAAAAAAGAGGAAAGTGGAAGAAAAGAAAAGTGAGGACGAGAAAGAACACACAAAGGCAAGGAGACAAAAGATTAGAAAACAAAGAATAGGAGAATAGAAAAAGGAGGACAAAAATAAAGGAGAGGCGAAAGGGAGAGGTAGAGGAAGAAGAACAAAGAGAATGAAAAAGGTTATTAGTTAACAAAGAAAAAGGAGAGGAGAGAAAAGTGGGAAAGATAAAGAAAAAGAAGACAGTGAATAGAACAAGAAAAGAAACGGGAAGTAGAACAGACAAAGGGAAAGGTGGGAAAAGCAAAATCTAGAATAGGAAGAGAGGAGAAAAGAAAAAAAGAAAGTTATAGAGAATCTGAAGAGAGGGGGAAAAGATAAAAAGAAGAGAATGAAAAAAGAATCGAAAAAGCAGACGAGCCATAAGAAGGCGAGGAAGGCAAACATTCGTGGAAAATGGAAAAACAAGAATGAAAAGACAAAATTTAAAAGAAAAAAATGAGAAGAAACGCGAGAATTTCTTTGACAGAAAGGCGTATAAGAAAATAAAAGAGGAGGGTGAATTACAAGAAAATGGTGGAAGAGGAGTAAAATGAAGGAAGGGGAGAATGTGGAAGAGAAGAAGTAGAATGTAGAGGAGGAAGATGGCGAAAATGGATGGGAGGAGGAGGAAGCGAAGGATATGATGAGGAGAAAGAAGAGGTGAACAAGAAGGAGAAGAATTAAGAAAAGGAGGAGGAGGAGGTTGAGAAATGCCTGAAGAAAGTGAACTAAAAAGAGTCGAAAATGAACGATGAGACGTACGAGGAGGAGGAGTAAAACGTGGGGTAGGGGAAGAGGAGAAATATTTGGAAGAGGAGTGTTGATGCAAAAAAAGGTGACTAGCAGCAACAATTGACTTTGGAATTACCAGATGCGACGAATAATTAATGAAGCAGGCAATTAATTCTGCACACCCAGAACAACGATGGAATGCAGCCACTCATTCACAAACGTACGTGGAGCCCTTTAAGATCAAGAGACGTGTGAGTATTTCGGAGTTTGTAGATTTGAGATAGATTCTACAGAAGTATGCTTATTATACCATAGACGGAGCATATAGACGACGATTATTTGTTTTAATCATTTCACTTCAACCAAGGCGATAATGCCACTAAGATTTAAGGAGTTATTGAGAGCGATAGAGGAAAAAAGTCAGTAAAAGAACAGGATTCAGGGTGACAGAAGTTGGCGATTGAGATTGCATTTAAATTTTTGAAGATGATTAATAGCAGGGAACTAAGAAAGCGGAAGAGACTTCTAGTGGCAAGAAAAGAAACTATTAGAACTTTAGGTCATATCTACCTATTTCAACAGTAAAACAATGAAACCTAGTTACCAAGCAAGTAGTACGTTTGAATTCATGGGATCGTGGTTCCAAGGAGGAGAACTTATTATAATTGCCATGAAAATATTATAGAAAAGACACGGAAAAGCCACGTCATGACGGTGGGAAAGTGACTGAAGGTGAGATGTCATGTCAGGACCGATAATATTACAGACCATTCTTTAGATTTTGTTGAGAATTTCGAGATATATAACAGGAACTCCAGACCAGATATGTCAGCTCTATTCAATGCAAGGGCGAACGGTAGATTTATAAACGTACAAGATGCATTCTGGCTAGAAAAAGTGTTTGACACGGCACAGTGAACTAACTTTCCTAGCAGCAGACCTAGCAATTGATTCAATATAACTCCACTATGTTAGTGGAAAAACGTGAAACCAAGAAGGTATATGAAGTTGATCTCCTAGAAGTTAGCATCAGCCATGCTGATGGAAGAAAAAAAAAAGGTTCCCTATGATCATTAAAAGAAGCAATTTATTTTTGTAGGTGTTCAAATTTACGAACCATTTTTTTGACCCACTTAACAACTCATTGGATACCATTTTCGACCGTCCTAGGTATGATGATAAACTGCATCTGCGTCCTGGGTAAGACGATAAACTACTGATCAGCAGGTTTTGAGGAGCGTGGAATCACCTCTTAGTTGCTGGTGTCCCCAGGTCCACCCTGACCCGGGGTGGTAGCACCTGTTAGGGTCCCAGCTATGGGCAAATAGTTAACCCCGAAACTGAAGTAAAAAGCATTATAAAATATTACGTTTTTGAAAAAATAATGTTACCAGCTACACGTTTTTGGAAAAATAATACTACAAACTATACGTTTTGGGAAAAATATTACCAGCTGTATGTTTTTGAAAATAATAATACCAACTATACGTTTTTGAGGAAAAAAATATTAACAGAAATAGATTTTTGACAAAACAAAAATATTACCAGGAAAAAAAAGTTGTCGGCATTAAATAATTATGTCCTCAGTATAAATACCGAGTTGGGAAATGATGACATCCGGAAGGTTGTTGATGAAAATAAGAAACAATCTAGGCCCAAGGAAAGAGCCCTGAATAACTCCTGTATTAATATGAAAGGATCTAAAAGTGTGGCAGTCAACACGTTTTTTATTACACAATTGGTTAAGAACGATTGGATTAAGTTATATCTTTGGCCAGAGACACCATAGCCCTTGAGTTTATGAAGAAAGCTAGCATGTCAAATCCCATCAAACACCTTCGAGCCACAGCACGAGCCTTGGCATTCTTATCTAAAGTTTGATAGATAAATTCAGTAATAACACATTGGCGGTTGAGCTAGAGAAACGAAAGCCTTATTGCTTATCTGAAAGAAGAGAAGCGAGATGTTTAACCAATTCAGAGTTGATTAGAGCATCTAGTACTTTACCAAAAAGAGGTAAAGGACTAATAAGACGATAATTCGAGGGATCAGAAGGTTCACCAGAGTTCTTAAAGAAATTCGAACAAGCTAGAAGCAGTAAGGTATTTGTTGGAGAGAACAGGAGCCAGTACAGGAGCACATTTCCTTGTGGCAATTGCAGGGATGCTGTCAAGTCCGTATAACTTGTGGCGATCTTGTTTAGATATGATATCAGAAACCATGGATTGAGTTATTCATATAATTTAGTAGGTACTAGCAGTAGAGCCCGGCGTTGCCCGGGGATGTAACAGTAAGAGATAGATCAAGTATCGACCATCATAAAGACTGAAAAATAAAATTGACAAAGATTATTGTTTAAGGCCAACGGACACACATGTCTTATTTTTTTTTTTTTTTTTACGAATTGGTCAAACTCAAACAAAAACATTGTTTTCAATCGTTATGAGTCTACCGATTGAATAGAATTTTATTATAAACAATTGTCTTGTAAATGGAATTTTTAAAGCATTCTGAATGTAAAAATAAAGAAAAAAGGGTGCAAGATAATAACACTACCTGCCAAAAAAAAAAAGTGGAGTTTTGTTGAAATCGGTTGAAAAATGTAGGAAATCCGATCCCATATATAAACGAACACACACACAAAGTATAACTCGATATGAGTTGTCCCCCTTTCATTCTCGCGATGCCTCTTAATCGTGTTTTCAAATTGATTTTGTGCAAAAACAATTGTGTTTTTCCAATTTTTGGCGCTGTCAGAATCACCGCAACGTAATTTTACGTAGTCCTGTGAAGTTTTGTTGAAATCGGTTGAAAAATGTAGGAAATCCGATCCAGTATATAAACGTACAGACAGACAGACACACACACACACAGCCTGTGTTTTATAATAAGTATGATTCCGTTCCGGTTGGGTGAGAGTCAGGCAAAAATACTTCTGACGTGTCAAGAGAGGAGTTAAGTTGTATTTACAAAATTGCTGAAGATATGAACTCAGACTGACTTGCAGTGAGCCTTCAATTTGAAACAGCTCTCATGATGGCATGGTGATAATTCTATTTCAATTGATTGATTTGTTTCAGGCACGGTGGACTAATGGATAGCGGCTCGGATTGAGGAATCAGAGAGCCGAGTTCGAATTCCAGTCGAATCCATAACATTTTCTTAACGTGCTAACACCCTTGGAAAAGGTATGTAATCCTCTTCTTCCCCCCCCAACTATGGGTAAATAGCAGGACAGAACGGGTTCTATAGCCTTGGATGGTAACTGGTCTACTACAGAAAGAAATGGCTACCTACTGTGGGGAAAAAAATCTGCCACGTCAGTCATGTATCGAAAGATACATGATCGCCTAAGCGTGTGTCACATATAGCACATAACTGAACTGATATTCACTTACATGCTAATACCCTCGGGAAAGGTATGAATCCTCTTCTTTTCCCCTCCCCCATCTATGGGTAAATAGCAGGACAAACCGGGTTATATAGCCTTGGATGGTAACTGGTCTAACACAGAAAGAAATGGCAACCTAATGCGAGGAAAAAATCTGCCTCGTCAGACATGTGTCGAAAGATATATGATCGCCTGACTGATTTGTTTTTACGGTTTATCAACTCTTTACAGGTTATTTAAAACCAGAAAATGTCTAGATTTTTAAGAATTTTTTTTTTTTTTTTTTTTTTGAGATAATAATGATTTACTGATAAGTTCTACTAATTAATCCATAGCGGGGAGAAGAAGAGGTGGATTCATACCTGTCTCAAGGGTATTTATACGTAAGCTAATATAATGAATCCTACTGGAATTTGGAGTCAGATCTCCAATTTCCAATTCTGAGCGAGCCGTTATCCATTACACCAGCCGCAAATCCAAGCTTACAACACCTGGTAGTCTTAAGCGGCTACCCATCTAGGTACTGACCCGGCTCACCGTTGCTTAACTTCAGTGGTCGTACGAGAACCGGTGTTTCAATGTGATATGGCGATAAGTCTTCATTTTAAAAAATGCACATTACATATTTATTTGTAATAAAACTAATAAGTTTAGTTTTTAAATAAAAACTGTTTGTAATTGATGTCATATCAATTACACACAACACGGGCTTTAAACGCAACGTTGAGTTATCTGGCTTATTACATTACTAAATGTTTACCACATCCTAATTCCATCATAATATAATAAAAAGTCATCATAAATAAATCTGTGGCGGAGTTGACAATCGCTTAATTTTGACCCCAGATAAATTATCTCCCCACCAAACAAATATAGCTTTGTGACACATGAGCGAATACAAAAGGGTTAAAACCAAACTACACATGAATAAAAGAACGAGACGTCAAAAGTTTTGCTTTCAATAACAGTTAAAAAAATTATTTTTGAAAATGATACTAAATCTTCGTCTTTGTGTTAAGAAATTACAGTCAGTTGCTGAATTTAACACCGTAAAAGACTTACGTATAAAAGCCGTCTTCATGTATAAGTGCGACCTCTGATTTTTTTTGGCATAACCCCTATAGAAAAAAATGTATCTGTGTATAGTACAAGCAGTCTCCGAAAATGCATGATTTTTAACTTCAAAAGAATTACCTGTGTAAATTTACCTTTTTTGCGTAAAAAATCTGATAATAAAAACTTGAACGATACTCTACGTATGGACGGTAAGTCATGCGAAACACTGTGTGGGATTAGTTTATAAAGTGGACAATTGACTCCCTTTGACTTGACGACCTCTCTGTTGGCTGAAAGAGTGTATGTGAGTCAGCGACACGGAAAAACGAACGAACGTACTCGCTAAAAATAACGTTTGCAGGCTTAGAGAGTAATAAGAATTAATATCGGATTAAAAAAAATATCAAAATCACATACACACACATACATATATAATGAATATTCTGTTTAATAAATAAACAGATCGCCTACTCAAATACGAGTATCCACTGGAAATAACGTTTAAAGTGATAAAAATCTGTCGGATTAATAAAAAATTAATTCTAAAATTTTCATTATATATATATATATATATATATAGTCAAACCTAGAGAGCCAGACAAACCTACCAAGGTTTCACCTAAGCGGATCGTCAGGGAAAGTCGGCTTTCCCTGACGATCCGCTTAGGTGAAACTTTGGTAGGTTTGTCTGGCTCTCTAGGTTTGCTCTACTTTCGTATTGAGCACTTTTTTAGTTAGTTGATTATTCGTATCGGTTTTTTTTTCTTTGGGCTTTGGACCTGTATGCTGTACGATTATTTTTGACAGACGTTCATGTTCCTCTTTCTTTTTTTTTTTTAACCTTTTTTTCCTTCGAAAATCATTAGCAAATCAAAAAACCGAAAGTTTTCCGAGACGAGTGTAGTTACCTATATATATATATATATGTATATGGTGTGATGGGTAAATTGCCGCCATTTTATATTTTTAATTTCGCGCATGCGTTTTTGTTTGTTTGTTTTTGTCGACTGCACAGTTTAGTAGAGTCAGTTGGGCACCGCCTGTGAGAAAAAGAGCACAATGACACAATTCATTCCGCCAGAAATTTGGAAACGCCATACTGTACTGCTTGACATTTATGTCAGAAGTTCCAAATATTATTAATATTAAATGTCATATGACGTTAGTAACTGTGCACAATTCTTTTATTCGGATTTGACATTTAATAACGATCATCACATTGGTTCATTACAAAAACGCAAAAACATCTGCGCATTTACTTCACAATGCCTCGCACTCCAGGAGCCAGACTATTCAGACTGAAGGTGAGGAGGGTTTAGTGTTGGCCAACTCCAAAGGTAGACCAAGTTAACATCAAACAGAATCTTAATTAGGATTTCCGCTTTCAACTGTAAACTGAAATATAAATAAAATATATTTCCTGGGCTGACGTTATCTATGTGGGTATTACTCTCACCTAGTGTACCAAGACGCCGGCTAGGTGGTGCTATCCAGGACTATAAAAGGAAGAACTCAACCTCTCCAACAACAACAACCCCCACCTCCGTTCTAAAATACGGTAGGTAGGAGACTTTTCCAGTTTTCTCTTCTGGGGAAATTTAGTAACCCAGCCACATCACACACATACACATTTTCTAACAAGAAAGCCTATAGTGTTTTCCTCCCCTTTCAGTTGTTTACACACAAATATATTTTCTCTCTTCTTGAATTCTTATTCTTCATCTAAAAATAATATGTTAAATTTCTCCAGGCGTTGTAAGTTATTCGTTTCGAAAAATTTGAATTCGATTACTTGGAAAGTTCTCAGTCATTCCAGTAAAAAACTTGTTGGCACATAATTCCTCTACATGTTTGTGGGGACGCGTCTAACGCTTTATCGTGAAACAATTTTTTTTTTTTTATTTATAAATCATATTATAAATCTGCTTGTTCCTGAGTTAATAGTTAAAGCGTACCTTCCGTCCTGATATAATACCTCATAAGTGAAATAAAGATAACGCTCTCATGTTTTTAACATCTGCTTCAGTGAAATGGAAAGCAATGTCGATTTTCAATCTTTGCATTTGTATCCTCTTACTTCTTTAAATGATGATCTACATTCATACTTATGATTGCTATTGCAATATTTTGTTAAACTTGCTAAGTTCAAATATTTAATGGTGTAACAAAGGAATTTCCACTGAAATTAGAATTTTCTCAATATTGGTTGGTTACTACTAATTTTATTGTGAAAATATTAACTTACATAATAAAATCTGACAAATATTTGTCTGCATTAAAATGCTGTGTATGTGTGTGTGTATGAGCGTGTGTGTATGTGTGTATTTGTCTGTTTTCTAATGGGGATACTGAATGGACAAGGCAACACATATGGCAAGACCGTCCAAAAACAGATGTGGTAAATCTTGAAGGCTGGGTTATCCTCCATAGGCCTAAGGATGCATAATGTGGGTTGGGCTTCATTTCATACAGACAAAACTTTGTCCTCTGAGATATTAATTTTCAACTTTTTTTTTTTTTTTTTTTACATCTTTACGTCGTCATAGCAACAGTTCCTACTTGATTACGTTTTTTGTCGACTTACCAAGCGTGTAAACCAAATGTATTGTTTATCTAATTGCTTTCAAATAAAATATTTTTTATCAATATATATATATATGTGTGTGTGCGCGTGTGATGTAATGGAATAACAGGTCGCCGCCCATGAGTGACTATGCTATAGGTAGTAACTATCTATAAGTATCTGTAAGTCAACGGACTACAGAGCCTAGGTGAAATCTTTTCAGCTATACGAGCCTCGCCTGGGGTGGTAGACCGACCCGATCCCATTTTTTACGGGGTCTACGGGGGAATTTTGCCACATTTAAGCTACGCTTGGAAAATCACTAGGGCACCTCGGCTTGGTGTAATGGTTAGCAAGCTTGTCTCGCTGGATTAGTTACGACTGAAAAGTGAGTTCGATCCTCACTCGGTGCTCCATACTTTCGGCCTTGTGCCACATCTAAGCTACGCTTAGAAAAAAACTAGGGAACCTCGGGGCGGTGTAATGATTAACCAGCCTGCCTCGCTAGAACAATTACGACTGAATTTGCAAAGTATTCTACACCTTTTAACTCTCTTAATTTCAGCTTATTCAAAGATCTGGGCACCTATCAAAAGTGGTTGTAACTCGCTTTAGTTTACGTTCCTCTCCATAAGACAAGTTTTCCTTTGCTTCTAGTTCTCAACTTATATTTTTCAAGAGCCCTTCTTATCATTTGATTATCTCTACGAAGCTCCTTTGATATCTTCAATGTTCTTCCCTCACTTAATTTCTGTTTTTCAGCATTTGATAGAATCCTTTCCATTGATTATGTTTCAATATATGTTATGGAAAAAAAAAGTTATTAGATTTCAGGTTTAACGGGTTCGATATTAATGACCGGAATTAAAATGCATAAAACGTACAACCATAACAATAATAAAAACTTGAGACATGTGTTGACATAAATAACAAGAATTTGTATTTTCTTTTTGTGATGTGAATTACAGAATATTGGTATAGTATGTGTAAAAATGTTCTCGGCGTCTCTTTTTCTTAAAAGTCAACGCTTACTTGGTATGGTTCCGAGAATTTCGTTTGTGAGGATGGCGTTTGAAATCGTCTGTTTTCTACCTTTCCTGAGCGCTGGCTATACGCGTGTTTTTGTACTGTTACTTGTCACTGACTACTGCTATAGGTACCCTAGTCTACTCTACGGTTCTGTACGCTACTGGAAGGATCGTTTTTATAATGATTAGGGTTAGGATGATGAAATATCCTTCTTTTCTGTCATCATTGATGACAAGGTTACTTTTAGAATGATGAAATATCATCATCAATCTGGACCATAACAGGCCTTAAACTAATATTAGTTTAATCTGCATAATAATTTCAGACAGCAGTTTTTACAATAGTTGAAACTATGCAAAAATTTAACTCGGACTTTATTTTGATGTCAAAATTAATCGTTTAAAATTTGGCAAAAAATTTTGAAAGCAAATTCAAGTTATTGAGCTTTATCGTATTTGCATAAATTCAGACTGTATATTGTTCAGAATCATAAGGTAACGCAGAAAAGCGTTACACACACGTTATCTCCCTCTCCCCCTCCCTCCCTCACCCACCTCTCTCTGTCTCTCTCCCCCATATATATATATATATATATATATAAAGGGAGAGACCGACACTCTCGTCAGTTCCTATGTATGATGGCCGAACAATTCACTTTTGGCAATGAATAGCTAGACTACCCACACAGACAATTCAACACTAGTGGTGAAGGCGTGTGTAGAACAAATCCCCCCGTTTCAGAAGACCTGATAACCGAGAACCGATGTATAGTGTGCTGTGAAGTTCCCAAGGCAACAGGTTTTGAATTCAGCGTTTTCCTTCTCCTAGACTGGCTATTACCCAAGGCACACTATTATCTAAATCCGTAACTGAAGGAGAGTGGATTCGTGCATTTTCCAATGTCATTAGCGCGAAACGGAATCGGCCCGAACTTGAACTCGTCTTGGAGATTACATTTTCTGCGCCGATAACCGTTACACTATCTACCCACCCACATAGATAAACAAACAAATTTTATTTACTATTTTTCCCTCAATAGGAGTAAATAGTTCGTCTGTCGTCCAGTTCACACTCCTCCCGGTCTTTTGAACAGGAGTAGAGGTTTATCGCTCCTTTCCTGCTTAGGATTAGGCTTCCGGTTCCTTGTAAAGTCTTTTCTTTCTCTTTCACTTTCTGTAGTACCTTGCTTCTTAGTGGTGTCACTGGCTTGCTAAAACTGAATTGATTAATTGTATTAAAAAACAAAAGAGATAGATATGAATATATAATCCCGAGACCTAGATATGAATATAAAATCCAGATAGATTAATAGATACTAATTGATGACTGTAAGAAACATTTTACCCCGTATCGTAACAAAATTTGGTTAAATTAACTTCCCATAAACTTCTTGATAAATCATTTTAGATCAAATAAAGTAAAAATATATGAAAAAACTGCGATAGATAGAGAAGAGGAGGAGTGAGATAAATGTCAAAGAGAAAGTCGTTTACAAAAAGAACAAGATTGGTTGGGCCTGTTTTACGGCATATCAACCTTAATGGGCTATTTAATGCCGAAAAAAAATTTCATTCTTTTTTTCTCCCAAAAATCTATTTCTGGTAATATTTTTTTCCTTCAAAAAATGTATAGCTGGTAATGTTTTGTTTTTGTTTTTTTCAAAAATGTATTGCTGGTAATAATTTTTTTACAAAGTATTTTTGGTATTAAAACCTATTTTTACACTTTCATTGTGTTTTGACCCTAGTTTGTCGGTTAACTATTTTCCCATAGCTGGGACCCTAACAGGTGCTACCACCCCAGGTCAGGATGGACCTGGGAACACCAGCAATTAAGAGTTGATTCTACGCTCCTCAAAACCTCCTGATCAGTGGCCTTACTGTCAGACGTAGTTTATCGTCTTACCCAGGACGGGAACAAGATTAGGATAAATTTCAGATTTTCGCTGATGTTGTTATTCTTTTACGCGTAGTGTGACTTTAGTACAATATAGTCATGCTTTTTTTTTATCGTCGGGTCAAATTTACAAGGACACACTGAATGGCGCTATAAATGTCGAGATCTCATTGGGTCATCTCCGTCTACAGTATACTTTGTTGGAACTCGTTTGCTTCTGACTCGAATATTAAATGAATGATTTAAATAAAATTCACATGCGAACAGCAGAGGCGTTTGTCTTTGGGGGCTGGACACAGTCCGCTTTTGTGTAACTTTGAAATGGTTTTTGATTCGCTGGAGGGATGTCGCCTACCAAATATATTACGATTGCGCAACGTTTTTTTTTTGTTGTTGTTGTTTTTTGTTTTTTTGAGAATGGTTTGTCTGTACCGATTCAAAAACACTCACTCACACACACACTCTCTCTCTCTCTCTGCCCATAACTTTCAAGGATGTTTGTTTTTAATGGTACCCCCTGGAAATTAGTGTTCATTAGGATTCTGTCGCAATACTTATACTGGTATGAAAACTATTCACCGTCACACACACACACATATATATATATAGTCATCCACAGGCAGACTGTTTCGCTGTATCACAGCTTCTCAGTGTGGCTAAACGTCCGATTACGAAACACGACGATTTCCCTTCACAGAAAGGAAGAGAATTTTAACGTTTTTCTCTATGCGCAATACGCCGGCGGCTCGGAGAACTCAATTCAATTTACTTGAAGAGTAATGCTTAATAGCACTAGGAGCCGCTGTTTTTTTTTAAAAAAAACTTTCCCTAGAGAACTCAACCGGATTTCCGGAAGCATATATATAGTTGTCCACAGACTGTTTCGCTGTATCAAAACTCCTCAGTGTGGCTAGACGTCCGATTGCTTCAAGCCGGGATCGAAACCCGACTGATTTGACATCGGTCAGATATCTTAACCTCCATCGTCACACGGTAGAAAGGAAAGGAATTTTAACGTTTTTCTCAATACGAAAGACGCCAGCGCCATACCTAAGGTTTAAAATTATTTTTCTTTAAGCTTTCTTTTAGTTTTAATTTTAAGCTAATAGATTAACATTAATATTTCCAATAAGAAATGTATTTCAAAACTAATATAAATCGACTAGAATTAATTTTTGTTTTGAAGTTGCTAAGATTGCTGATTTTTATCCATCTTTCATCGCAATGTAATTCTCTTTATTAAAATATCTTACAAATATAAAATATACTTTTCTGAAACATTATCTTAGGAAATATTAGCTGATTAATGTTTAATCAATCTGATTTGAAATAAACATTACTTATTTTTGTTTAAAATATAGCAGAAATGCATTTTAACACGGCGATAGCTGTTCATTAAATGGGTTGACAGCTTGAGTAACACGGAAGTTTATCTAATTTTTTCTACGGTGGACATATCTGTAAAATTTACTTGAAGAATATAACGTGGTCGCCAGTTTTTATAGAATTTTTAGCTACCAAGTAATCTTAAAAAATTAGGAGAATATTCTCCGTAATCTAATTTTTATTGAATATTAGATACTTAGGCTTTAAATTTATTATAATTATCGCTTTTATTGTCTGGTAATGTTGTGCTTGGAAGACCGTATTTACAAAATTGGTAAGTTTATACATACAAAATAATTTTAAAACATTGGTGGTCGATGAATTGTACTAAGCTTTTCCATTTATAATTAGTAAATATAGTTTTTACTTAATAACAATATCCCCTAACTGGGACAACGTAATATAGAAATTTTGTAAAATTTCATTAGTCATCAAAAAATTTCTTTTTGTTAAGACAATAATGTCCATAAAAGTAATTAAAAGCTTTTCTAATTAAATAATGTCTCAGTTTTTATTGCATTTTTTATTTTACTATTCAGAGAAGATTTTTGGTAACTGTTTTGCAAAAATAAATTGACGATTTAAATTCTCCAAGGAGTTCTGTTTTTAACTAATATAAACATTAAGCAGATTAAAATTTAATTTCTCGAAATATCATAAAATTAAATAAGGTGTGGCTAACAGATGTAAAATATATATTTTTTTTTTTTTTACTAGGATTTTTTTTAAATTCTAAAATAATTGATTTGTGAATAAGTCTTGAATGTTTCATTCAAATTTGACAATTATTTGATTTTTGCAAGAATTTCTAATCAATGTGTTTTCACCACAAAAAAGATGCTAAAATTTCCTATACTAACTTTGCCCCCAACCAAAATTTCGAACGTTCTAAAAAGGATAAAAAATATAATTTAATAATATTTTAGTCTTTCTTCTTAATAATAACAATAAAACTATGTCTTTATTAAGTTTGGGACATTTTTTTTTTTCATCATGGTATGTTAATTTGTTAGCGAATCTTTAAAACTACTACAAGTGCACAAGATCGCCTAATCAGTGGAGTCATGACAAGTTTTAGGTTTTTCAACATCATACCTGTTCATACTAGAGACCCTACCGAAACAATACCTATTCCACAGGCGATCCTAAAGAAAAAAAAATCCACCAAGCACTCAACAACGGACATATAACTAACTGCCACTGCTGATCTTGAAATAGCAAGCGACAAATCATAAACGCCCTACGTCACTTCCTCCTCAGCCAAGCCGAGACAAAAAAAAAGAACAAACTTTGCTCATCTTTTCCCTCTTCGGTCCAACACGCAGAAAGACCCACACTCACAATGAACACTGCTTGACATAACAGTTAAGTAATTTCTGCTTGTCGCCAGGAAAGTTTTTATCTCCTATGAAACGATAATTGACTAACAAAAAAAAAAACAAAAAAAAACAACATTCACATATCTATATATATATATATATATATATATATATATATATATATATATATATATTATAAAATGGACAAAGTCCGACAATTATTTTAATATATATTTTTTTTATGTTTATACGTTCTTTTTATAGATACAAATATTTAAGTAAATGCTCTGTTTATAATAAACAGTATTAACAACATTTACCGGCCTGAATGTCCGAGAAATTTTCATAGAAAATATGCGTCCTCCGACAGGAATCTAACCTGTATCCTATACGGAACCGTCATATAGCCTGAGGTGCCTTAACAGTAAAATCGACCTTGCTAACCAAACGCTCCTCTGTGACCCAATCGGTTATGGTCGGTAAATGTTGTTAATACTGTTTATTATAAACAGAGCATTTACTTAAATATTTGTATCTATAAAAAGAACGTATAAACATAAAAAATGTCTTCATATATATACATATATATATATAATGGGCTCTCCCGTCTGTTTCGACGTATGAGGATCTGACAGCTTATTGATTCAGTTATGAAATTTTGTGCGATAATCTTAAGTGACATTTAAGACCCGCTAGTGATTTACAAAAGAGGCCACATATGGAGCAAGTGTGAGGATTGTGAGATGAGATCACTGTTAGATTGGATGACCTTTTAGATCTTGCTCTCGCTTCTTAAAGATGATTCAGACAAGCAGATTGAAAATTGCTGAGTTCACTAAAACACGTTGATCTCCATTCTACCCGCTCCAAGGCTAAGCGCTCAAGGGTGTTATGTGGTATATTGACTACTGACAAGTTGCTTTTCAGCTTGTCTTTGTATCTTAGCCATGGGCGTTCTATATTCCTGTAGCCCTGATGTAACTGGCTGTACATTAGGATCTTGGGTATCCTATCATCAGACATTCTCAAGACATGACCAGTCCACCGTAACTAAGACTGTATGATAAATGTCTCGATTCCTCCAATATTACACCTATTAAACAGGTCTACGTTAGATGTCCTATCTTGAAGCTTAACTGCACATATTGCACGCAGACAGCTTTTATGGAAAACATCATGCTGGCATATATGGTACCTGTATGGAGTCCATGACTCTGAGCCATACAAAAGAATGGCAAGCACAACAGCTCTGTAAACCCGAATTTTCGTATCCAGTCGAATACCCTGCTCATTCCACAAGCGATGGCGAAGTTTGCCGAAAGCACTGGTAGCCTTAGCAATCCGATGCATGATTTAATCATCTAAAGTTCCACTGTAATTGACTTTGTAACCAAGATAGTTGAAAGAGTTTATTACGTTGGTGCAAAGATAATGTCGTTTTCTCACATAGTAACATATGTGAGAAAACGACATTATCTTTGCACCAACCTAATACATAGTTCAGGGGTTCGTCTTCTACTTTCAATGGTCTCTCTGGAAATTTGTAGACTAGTGGTTTTTGTTTCTCACCATATTTTCATTAAAAACGGCGGTTATTTTTTTTATATATTTAATTTTTCTTGTGTTCTTATAATTTTTTTTTTCTTTTCTGGAAGTTTATAAATAATTTATTTATGTAGAAATTTCCCGAATGTTCTGTACGGTCCGGGCGTTTTTTTAGCCATTATCAAGGATGATTTTAGTTTTACCTTTAACTGAATGTATGGATTTTTTTTTTATGTATGTATCTAGAGTTATGGGAATTTTTTTTTTTTTTCCAAACACGGTCAACACATAATTCATGTCCAGAAAAGAAGAAAATTATAAAAACACTAGAAAAATTAAATAAAAAACTTACCCGCAGTATTTTGTCAGTTGTTTTTAATGAAACTTGTATAAAAGAGGTATGAGTGCTCAAATACACAATTTGATATATATATATATATATGTCAGGAAGGTGACATCTTGATGTTATCAGCCTGGGGAGACGATCCCAGCGAGCGACCCGTTTGGAAATTGCATGAAAACCATAGCCTGGGTTAACCCAAGCCGTGTGAGTGAATTTGAGTAAACGGAATTGTTCGTCAATGCTTTTTCTCGTGTCAAGTCACAAGTCATCGGGTTTGAGAATTGTTATATAGGAATAAAGTGTCGCTGCCGACCCTTGAGATTTAACATAAATCGCAAGTGAGCAAACACAGGCGATCCCATTACTGAATGAAGTAGATCACGTGACCATAGAGGATATATTCTCTACTCTATTTACTACACTATTCCTCTATTCGGTGGGCACCTCGATGCGGTGTAATGGTTAGCAAGCTTGTTTCGCTAAAACAATTACGACTGAATAGTGAGTTCGATCCTCACTGGGTGCCCCATAATTTCGGCCTTATGCCACATCTAAGCTACGCTTGGAAAATCACTACTCCTCTATTCGGTGGTTACTATTCGAGCGAGTATTATCGAGCAAGTACTATTAGTGCGAGTGATATTCGGAGGCATATCACCAGTATTGTTCAACGGCGTTACTATAGTTGTATCTGCGATTACAAAGTCTCTACTACAACGAACATTACGAAAGTGACAACGAGTATTCGTTGGCATCACAAAAAGCGTAATGGTCTTATTTAAATTGCTGACCACGCCAGATGGTGTGCTCTTTCTCACGATCTATAACTAAGGTCAGTTCAAAATAGTTGCAGTATAAACAACTGTTTAGTTTTATGGGTGTTGAACAAACACAAATAAACCTGAGCAGGCATTTATAATCGGGATTGGCTAGCCGCACTCAGGAGAACGCATAGTCAGAAACGAGCGACCATTATTTCTTATTAATATATACTTTTAGAATGTCCGTTTTGAAAGCCTTAATCAAAATATTGTATCAGCCACGAATTATTTAAACCTAGAATAGATTCTTCTTCAGTACAGAGTTCAAGTCGGATCAAGGGCTCCAATTAGCGCCAGGTCAACCTCTGATTGCATTAATCGTTATATTATTATGGTTCACTGGGCTAACGAAGATCTTAGTTTATATATCGTCCCTCTGTAATTTTATGTCATCGCATTTAACCCTAGTAGACCCCCACCCATTGTGGCTTACAGTCAGTATTAACATTAGGATGGCCAGCTCCTTCGACATCTTTATTTACATTACGACGTGAAGCAGCCATCTTTAATATATTCAATATTCAAGTCAGGAATAACAAGACTGAAAAGAAATTCACAAATATTAGTATACCTCATACTGAAAGAAAGTGATTATATATATATATATATATATATATATATAAATTATGTGTGTGTGTGTGTATAGATACACATATATATATATATATATATATATATATATATATATATATATATATAAATTATGTGTGTGTGTGTGTATAGATAAATAGAAAGATAGGGGACATAAACACAAGTATTATTGCTTGTGAGAAATTTTTCAATGCATTTACCCTATAAATAGCCTAGGTGTCAAAAATGACACCTCGGCCATTCAAGGTAAAACCTCAAATATCAGCTATTCCACTGAATATTTTTAAAGAATTAAGTCTGTTAAGCATCTTTGCTAAAATTCAATAATTGTCCATAAGCCTCAGCATCAAACCAAAACTAGTTATTCCATAGTAATTTGTTGAAAATTTGAAGGTGACGAAAACGACACCTCGGCCATCCTAGTGTTGATAAGTGAAGCTCGAGACGATAACTTGTTTAGCTGATCTTGAAATCTCACCCGCTGTAGGATCGAATTAAATTTTCTGATGAATCTTAATTCTTAAGTTAATGATTGAATAAGTTCATGGTGAATTTGAATTTTATGACAATAAAATATCAGTAAAGATTCCTCTATCGCATCATTAAATATTTGAGCTTAACGACTTTAACAAAAAATTGCAATAACAATCATAAATAGGAATGTCGTTAGATTAATTACGATTTAGTAGTGATTTCGATCCTCACTGGGTGCCCTAAAGGGACATCTCGACGTGATGCAATGATTATCAAGGTTGTCTCGCTCGAACAATTACAACTGAGTAGTGAGTTCAATTCTCACTGGGTGACCCATACTTTCGACCTTGTGCTACATCTAAGCTACGCTTAGAAAAATTACCATATAAACGCTGGTTGTTATTTTAAAAAGTAAGAGGGTACAAATGAAAAGATTTGAAACTGACAACTTTTTCCAATTTCACTGAAACAAACATTAAACACTTCTATCTTCCCTTCTTACTTTCTTTCATTTTCTCACTGAAACCAAGTAACGTCGCTGATGTGTCTTTCCACGGGATCGAAATGGAATAGTTCATTATTTATGAAGTGTTGATAGGGGATGTTAAACACTTCTATCTTCCTTTCACTGAAACCAAGTAGCGTTTCTCATTATGTCTTCCCACGCGATTGAAACGAAACTTATGAGGCGTTGGCAGAGTGTAACGGTTGTGCTAATTAAGGGAGTGGCGAGCAGAATGATATTATCCATTTATAAAGTCTAATATGCGACACTAAGATCCGTAGTCGTATTGGGATGGCCAAGGACGTATTCCGAAAGCTGGACAGAGTATTGCGAGACAGGAGGATTTTTTTGATAACGAAGAAAAGAATACCGAGCTGTTACGTGACATCTATCCTTCTTTACGGCAGCGAATGTTGGACGATTTCCTCAAAGATGAAGAAAAGAAAGATGCTGAGGATATCATGGTCCGAGCGTGTGAGCAACGATGAGGTCTTAGAGAGGATGCAAACAAGGAAGAGGCTTATACTTAACATCAGGAAGAGGCAGCTGAAGTTCCTGGAACACATAATGGGGAAGGAGGGCCTGGAGAATCTGATACTCACGGGTCGAATAACGGGAAAAAAAACGCATGACATATCTAGCGGCCTTAAGCAAGTGGATGACAGAATTTGGTCTGAGGGTGGTGGCAGAGGGAAGGAAAGCTGCAAGGGAGAGAGGGAGGTGGAGAGTCATGATCGCCTACGTTCTGAAAGGACACGGCACATAGAAATATCAGAGGTCGACGAAATTACATCGCCTGGTGGCTTACTAATATTATTCAATGTTTGACGAAGGTAGTTCTAAAAAAAAAAGGAATCTTTAATATTTTGTTACTTCTTCAAATTGTCCACTGAACTGAAATGACAGAAAGTGACGATTGTGTTTTTATAGTGAAGTTGATAATGAATGAAATACGATGGAATATAAAACAAAACAAACATTAAATGTAACTAGAAATCTGTCTACATTTCTGAGATGAGGTATTATGTACATTATTTACATTATTCGGACTATTGTCCTCATCTTTGTTGCCATATTTATTACAACGTTTCGGCCTTTCAGTATCTGTCTACATTTCTGAGATGAGGTATTATGTACATTATTTACATTATTCGGACTATTGTCCTCATCTTTGTTGCCATATTTATTACAACGTTTCGGCCTTTCAGTATCTGTCTACATTTCTGAGATGAGGTATTATGTACATTATTTACATTATTCGGACTATTGTCCTCATCTTTGTTGCCATATTTATTACAACGTTTCGGCCTTTCAGTATCTGTCTACATTTCTGAGATGAGGTATTATGTACATTATTTACATTATTCGGACTATTGTCCTCATCTTTGTTGCCATATTTATTACAACGTTTCGGCCTTTCAGTATCTGTCTACATTTCTGAGATGAGGTATTATGTACATTATTTACATTATTCGGACTATTGTCCTCATCTTTGTTGCCATATTTATTACAACGTTTCGGCCTTTCAGTATCTGTCTACATTTCTGAGATGAGGTATTATGTACATTATTTACATTATTCGGACTATTGTCCTCATCTTTGTTGCCATATTTATTACAACGTTTCGGCCTTTCAATATCTGTCTATATTTCTGAGATGAGGTATTATGTACATTATTTACATTATTCGGACTATTGTCCTCATCTTTGTTGCCATATTTATTACAACGTTTCGGCCTTTCAGTATCTGTCTACATTTCTGAGATGAGGTATTATGTACATTATTTACATTATTCGGACTATTGTCCTCATCTTTGTTGCCATATTTATCACAACGTTTCGGCCGTTGTACACTCCGGCCTTCTTCAGGTGGTTTGAATGTCGAACTCAACCCTTTATTTCGCTCACTGTGGTGGGCTGTTCTAGTTCCACGTGCTATGTTTATGTCAGTTATCAGTTATCTCCTGTTAATTCCCCTCTCAAAGTTCTCCACAGCCTTAACCGGGTATTGAACTCACATCCTCTGGGTCCTGTCACTGGATCTAACTAACGCCTTTATCCACTGTGCCATGTGTCCTCAAAGACACATGGTACAGTGGAACTAGAACCCCAGTCTACCCCAGTGAGCGAAATAAAGGGTTCAGTTCGACATTCCAACCACTTGAAGAAGGCTGGAGTGTACAACAGCCGAAACGTTGTGAGAAATATGGAGACAAAGATGAAGAAAATTGTCCGAAGAATGTAAATAGTGACTAGAAATGTCAACACCCTGAACAAAAGGCGCCCGGTTCATTTTAGGATAAACATCAAAACTTCATGAAGATCTCAAAACAGTTACAAACGAAGAAGACTTGACGCAAGGATTCCTAGGCAGGGTTCAAAGGAACCTCAAGATTTCGCTATCTTCTTGATGGTTTCTACAAGACATGTAGCAAATATGTAAAGAAACAAAACTCTTATCAAATGATTAATGTCATGAAATATTTTAGTGTCGTAGAAAAATGTTTTAATCTTTTGACAAATTTCTTGGGAAATCGTCGATAGACAGCTAGATAAATAATTGTATAGAAATCCCACTTTAATATACGTTTCGTTAAACATAACTGACTGTAGTATCGTATGCAAATGAGATAGACAAGCATAAATAGAGAACAACTGGTGAACATAAGTGCATTGCTTAGCAAACCCGTTTGCTAAACATAATGCGGATAACTGTGCTACTACTGCTACTACACGGAGAGATTTACCAGACATAACACTGACAATGTACTGTTTTTTATTATATTAATGTTTTTCTTGTATACATAAAAATGTATTCTTTTCTCTACTTAATGAATGTAAAAATTGTCCAAAAGTTTTAGTTCCGAGCGCGTTCAGCTAAACTGTTAACTATTTTCAAGGGTTCCTTTTACTATACTACTTTAATAAATGGTATAAAAGTTCGACACATGGCTGACGAGGCAGATTTTTTCCCGCAATAGGTTGTCATTTCTTTCTTCAGTAGACCAGCTGCCATCCAAGGCTATAGAACCCGGTCTTCCCTGCTATTTACAGTTGTGGGTGGGAGAAGAGGATTCATACATTTCCCAATGGTATTATCACGTAAGTGAATGTAATGGATTCGACTAGAGTTAAAACTCGGCTCTCCGATTCCTCAATCCTAGCCGCTATCCATTACGCCACCGTGACTCCACTAAAAGTAGACATATTCTTAATTTCCAAACACGGCCAATACATTTGGCCATGTTCATAATTAGTGTTATTAAGGGTTGATATTTTTTAATAAGGGATTCTAGCACTTTTAAATGCCTTTTCCAATGGGAGGCACGTATCACATTCGTGTTAGCGACGATTATGTTGCGTATTGAAGTTAGTACCATTCCTAGCTGTTTTTAATGTGTCCATATTGAGGCCTGATCAGATAATGTAGCGTCAGTCGTCATGATAGGCAGGTGTTGGTGCGTCCAACATATTAAAATAATAAATAAAATTAAAATAAATATTTATGGGTCTGTTTTCGTCGGGGTCGCAGTTCCCTGTGGGTGGCTGGATGGGGATCTAAATTAATAAGTAATGTTGGTTTGGTGTAGTTTTGAGTTTATCGACGACATATTCGTAGATAAAGTAACTGAGGAAGAAATAAAAGAATCATTTGATGACATTTTTTAAAAGTGCGAATTCAAATACATTCATCGGTTAGAAATTTTTTTTCTCTTTTGTAATTTTTCACTACTTAACTATTCTTTCCAACTATTATTCAGTAGAATTTGGTCTCCTCACTTTTTTTCATTAAGCAGAATACTCATGTGCTTCGGGTACCAAATGAGAATGGCAGGACCGGTGTGTACTACCCTCGACTGTGGATGGAGATCCGAGCAGTGCTTTGTGACCCTCGCTATCTTATTTAGATTTATTGTATAAAAATATACAATTTTAGCACAAGGCCGAAAAAGGGGAATTGGTTTGAGGCTAGTCTTCACTATATTATACCTAGCTAATCCGATTCACGACCCATTCACTCATTACAATTCGTACATTCACCATAAAAACCTGTTGGGATTGCTATGAGTTTGAATTTGGTATCAGAAGATTTTTATATTAAGATGGTTATTTTATGGGCATGTTCACCATATTAATCCACAACAATATAGAATATAGACATTCAAAAACGAATCAATCACAAGGCAATTGAGTAAGAAACACCGATTATTAGATTTCAATAAAACAACATGCGTTTATTTACAATTAATATACAATTTGAAAACTTGTAGTTTGATAATGCAAGAAATTGACCATTGGTAAATTGTGTTTCTTATTGATTTACAGTTCAAAATTGTTCAAGTGTTTAAGAACTGGTCAGAGTAAAATGGAAAATATTATTTATACAGAAATTTGTGTAGTTTGTATGCGTGAATAAAGTAGGGTTAAATTGTCTAAATTTTCCAGAGTTGTTTACCTTGGATTGTTCTGTGTTTGTTTTTGTTTAAAATACAATTTCTATTTTAGTAGTGTGTAAGAACACTTTCCTTAGAAAGTTGTAAGCGAGATGTGAGAGATTATGTTGATGTTTGAGTCAGCAGTTGACGCGCGAAAAGTATCTTAAGTCAAAGTAGTGACATGTGTGGATTTGTGTGACATCTCTCTGAAGTTTATTGACTGACTGGTGAATTGGGTCGAGATGGTCTTTTTTATTTGTTTCTGGAAACCAAAATAGGCTCCAGCGAACTGGGCGCGAAAACAGTTTTTCGACAATTGTTACATGTCTCGACCAATAGAAAGTCGAGATTTGCAATGCGAGGTGTTGGTTGGTTAAAACTGATTCTGATTGAAGAGTGTATTTTATCTCGGAGGTGAGTATGAAATATGGACGATTCTATAAACTCATCCGTCACCAATCAATCCTCCATATACCATAATGCCGCATACTCTCCCCTCACTATCTTATTAGCATTTTCTTTTTCCTACCTACATTTATATACGTTACAAATTAAACTAAGTACAACTGACTATTATAGGATGAGTGTGTAAATTACTATAAGTAATTTATACTCTTTATTTATCATCTCTCAGTTGCGTCTCTGTCCTTGGACAGAGTGCGCTCAGGGGCTTCTCTCTGAAAGGACAGAGGGGCAACTGAGAAAAATTATACTGAGAGGTGCCCAGCCTTGGGGAGCAGCTGCTCGAGACCACGCCCTCCCATTGCGCAAGAGGGAGAGATCGGTGCTCGCACCGAGGCCAGCGTAAACGACAGTTTCGGGGGCTGAGGGGAATTTTTGACCCTTCCCGGGTGCACGCGCTCAGGTCCCCACATTAATCCGACCTTGTGTCACATCTCATTCTCGTGGGGGAATGAGAAAACACCGACTATTATAGGATGAAAAACATTTGTGGATTTTGACGTCATTCTGGGGTCTTTTTTTGTCTAAATTCATGAATTTGCTTTGCTCATACTAAATCTCGAAAAAACACTATATAAAATTTGTTATTTTTTTTTTATTCATAATGTTGAATATGTTAAAATTCTTCACTTTCTTAACAGGAAAAATCTCGAGTTCATGTTAAAAATTACCTGCAAAGCATTCTTGATTTGTTTAAGAAGGATTGATCTTACATTTTCATAAAGGTTAATCGCCAACGCATCTCCGCTGAAAACAAAAGTTTTACAAAGATTCCAACACAACACAAACGGGATTGTCTTAAAAGTTTATCTAACAATATTTTAGTTTTCGGGAAAATTTCTCATCTGTTGAAATCCTTAAACATTTTTATTTTTTTAAGCGATTATTTTCTCGGTTTTATCTTTCTAGAAATGTAAAAATAGGGACTAGAAATTTTATTTTAATTACAAGCCGTGGAATTCTGGTTTGTATTACTATTAGTAAAATATATATATATATATATCTGTGATCATCCCTAGTGGAGTATCTCGGCATAAAAAAATGATTTTACCGCGATATATAACCCTCTTAATTGATTTTTAAAAAGTCTGTTCAGAAAGAAAATTACAATTTAAAATTTTTTTTCTTTTTTTTAAGCGCTACTAAAATTAGCACTTCTACCCACCTGCACACGTCTACCACTTCGTCCCCAGCCCCTCAACCCCCGCCGTCTTCCTCTTTAGGTTGAGGTGTCCACTCGGTCCGAACCGAACTTAGGGGTAACTGACCGTACGCTCCCTGAGTACCCATAGATTATTTCGACCGGTCAATTGGTGAAGTCCTGCTTGCTGCCCACGCTGTGTGAGTTTTTAGATCCAGTGAGCGGGGTGTTATCCATACTTTCATGGTCGACTGGGGATGTTTAGAATGTAGCAAAATAAAACAAGAAATAATATCTGCAGAAGCCAGACAACAATGGGGGGATATTGACGTCTTTTATATAAAAAGATAACATCAGAACAGAGGTTACAGGGAGAATAAAAAATCATTTAACATAAATGAGAAAAGGAAAAGACAAAATGCATCCAGCGAATTCCCAACAGAGAGAGGGTTTGTGTGTGATAAACGCGTATTGAATCGCCTGGGGTAGGTTTATGACTAATAGTCCCGTCTCATACAGAATTCTCAGAACAGGGATTAGTCTTCTCTCTCTCCTCCAAAATTCTCCCACAAATCTCTCGACTGACTGCGACGATAGTCTCGTGACTCTCTCGACTACAGTCTCTTTCTCCGACTCTTCTTTATTAGCAAAATCTCGAGTTGATATAGAAAAAGGATCAGCTGATCACAGTTGACCCTCGGTCCGTCACGCAGCTATCACGATTGCCAAAAACTATCCCTTGACATGTAAACCGATTCTCCAATTATTTACCTTATCTCAATCACGAGTTCTTCTCGCTTCACCAAAATTATACTTTGGGATATCTAAACATTGATTCAACCTTTTAATCAAAACAAATACTGTTAAACAAAACCAAGTATCTCGCCCATCCCCATTGTTTACTAGTGACCCCAGATTTAAAACCTCGCCTCCTGCCCTGAGATCGTGTAAACACCGTTTCCATTTCCAGCCAATAAAAGTTATATTTGCGTGTGTGCGTTCATGTGTGTATACCTCTCTCTGTTACACACGTAGGCATCAGGCCCCCGCGTAGTTGAGAGGTTCGGATAGTAAATACCGACCATGTCGATTATTATAAATGATGATTGACAAAATAAATTCGGTAGTAAAAATACAAATAGCAAAAAAAAAAAAAAAAAGCGCTGCTGAAATTAGCCCTTTTAGGGCTCCAACCGCGTCAGGGGGGGGGGGGGGTCCCTGCGTAGTACGCATCGCACTGGCCATTCAGATAGACGATGTATATTTTTAATTGATGACTGACGATGTAACGACAGTTTAAAAATAATTTTAAAAAATGGCGGATGGCCATAAAACAGTACTGGAAAAAAATGAGAGGGAGGGGCGCCGTATCATAGATGCGGAGGGGCACAAGACTTTTGCACTGGTCCCGGAGAATGGTGGCACCAAAAGAGAAAACATTTAAATTAAAATGTGTTTATGTTATATTCATTTTTTTTAATGTCCGTGTCGTGGGGAGACCTATCTACTCCTTTTGACAATAAATTACCCAACTTTCAGGTGTGCTTGACATCATTTTGGTGTGTTGACCTTATTTTTTTGTTGCATTTTCGCCACGAAGTCAATCTGACCACAGACCAGAATACCAGATAAATTGTTTTTAGTCAATCCTTAAAAAACACGGATGTTATTTTAAAACTAAAAGACACCAGTTTCCTAACAACATTGAACGTGGAAGACTTAACGTTTAGAATTTCAAATCAGTTCTTTAGATTTCCCTTAAAATTTTCTATGTGTGTTTACTGTAGTGTTTATCTATACTATTTTCTTCATTCATTTATTTTATTTTTTCACCATGCATTTTTAGTACCGCTACGGACTTCGAAAAACGCATTTCAAGTAATTTAAAAATGTCTCAAAGTTAAATTTTGGTTTTATTTGAAATATAAAGCTAACCCGTATTAATAGTGCTAGCAGCAAGCAGAAAATTTCTCCTCCCGATGATGGCCATTTCGGCCGAAACTAGTCGAGGAATCTAAATGGAATAATAATAATAAAAAAAACGAAAGAATATTATTGTTCAAAATATATATATATATATATATATATATATATATATATAAATTTCCGTATGTCAATAAAGTTTTCAGACATTTTTTAAAAATTGACATGTTCACTCGTCACATCGCCATTATAGACGAAAAATGTAAACAATCAATTAAAAAAAATCTCTTAAATCTCCAATATTTGGTCTCCAGAGATGTATTTCGAAGTCAGTAAATATAAGGATTAATTAACTAGGTTTTTGTAAACATAACACTTATTTTTTGTAATGAAAATGACAGTAACCTTAATGCAGTACATAAAATTAAATTATTCATTCTAAGAAGTTTCATAAAAAAAGCGTGTAGAATTTTTAAAAAAGAGGATATATTCTTAAGCTTTTGGCTATATAAGGCTGAAGATAATTTATTTTTAAATATACCATTTTTTTGATTATTACACTGCTGGTATTCCGTATTTCATTAACTTTTTATTAAAAATTCGCGCATTTTTAAGAGAAATTATATTAACAAAATTAGAGTTGTGATAAGTATTTTTTTTAAATGACTTTTGAGTTTTACATTTTTATTTTATTTTATTTAGTTATTTATTTATTTATTTATTTTATTTTTTTTTTTTTTTTGATTATTTGCGTACCTGTTTGGTGTCATAAAATATTTAATAGCACCCATTGCGTTTAATTTATATTTTTACTGAATTTTAAAAGTTATTGAATTATATATATTCTGACAAGGAATAAAAGGTGGTAATTCAGAATTACTTTCTTTTTGAATATCCATGCTAAAACGAAAACAAATCTTTTTAAAAAGTTCACACTCGAAAAATGGCATTAGACTTACATTTTTCGATTCTTCAAACGCGTCTTTTATTTAAAACAAAATTTTTACGAACAGCAACGTGATTAATTTCAAACTAGCACTGAAAAATTACTTGTAATTTTAAAAAAATAAATATTAAGTGTAGATGTTTTACTGACTTATCTGAAAAAAATATTGAATTATAAGAAGCACCAACTATCAGAAAAAAATTAATTATTTTTTTGAGGTTTGTTTGTTTTTTTTTTACGGTGGGGGGGGAGTAATGTTCATAGACGAATTTTCCGTGTGTTCATACTCGATATTGCATCATCTTCAGTAGTTTTTATTCATAGAAATTTTAGATACCACTACGAACTTTCTAAAAAACACAGCAAACACAAATTTGGGTTCTATTTGAAAGATAATGGTCTTTAAAGCTAATCCGAATTAAAACAAAAATTAATTTCCGTATATAAATAAAATTTATAGGCATTTTTAAAACATTGGCACATATTTTTTTTATTTTATTTTATTTTTTTTTTTTTTGTCACTCATCGAGCCGCCATAGTATACGAAAAAGTAAAAACAACATAAAATCCACTATTTGTCCGAGATATGTTTCGAAGTGTATAAATGTAAGAATTAATTAACTGGATTTTTTTTTTTTTTTAAATCCTTATCTTTTACTTAAAAACGGAATGAAAATAACATTTTATTGACGCAGGTTAGTCTGTGAGGTCAAAGGACAGTAATTCTACCCTTGTCTTGAAAAAAAAAATCAATGCAGGAAAAATTACGATAAAAACCTAAAGTAGTACGGAAGACCAGCAGTGCGATAATCAATAATGTTTAAAACTAAAACATAACAATGTTTTTAAAACTAAATTTTCTTTAACCTTATATGTATAACCAAGAGTTTGAGAATATAACTTTTTTATGAGCTTTTAATAAAATCATTATATAATAATTATAAGTTTATAAAAGCTCATAGAATGAAACAGAATAAAAATTATTAATTAATAATATAATAATTTTATTTTTTACTGACTGAACGGGAGATTAATACTCCTTCGATATTGAATCACTAAATAAATAGTAGACAGTCAACGCGTGATATCAGAATTATTTTCATTTTCGTACATCCATACTAAAAATAATTTAACTTGCTAAAAGGAACAAATAAAATAATTATTTTAAAAGGGTTCACAGTTCACACTTAAAATCTTTAATCATCTTTAAATAAAATATACAGAAATTCTTGTAAGGAACAACAAAGAGATTAATTTAAAAATTGTACTGAAATATTACAAGTAATTTTTTTTTTAAATATAAGTTCAGATTTTTTTTTTCTGGCGAATTAAAAAGTTCACGTCATATTGAAAAAATATTTCCCAAATTGGGCCAAATATATATATATATTTTTTTTTAATAAAATAACCTATTCAAATGGAATGAAAATATTCATTCGCTAATGAAAGAAATCTTGAAAATTTTGTTTGAATCGGATAATAAATTCAATTTTTTTTTGGGGGGGGTACTACTTTTAAAACGGGGTGTCGATTTCTTTTTTGCATTCATTGCGGAAAAAGTATCCAATTTGGATTTGGTGGTACGTAAACTGCAAATAAAACGATTTCACGAATATTCCCTAATAATTCTCTGATTTTTGGAACTTTTTTTTTTTTTTTTCTAAACAGGCGGAAACAATTTTTGGCTTTCATTTAGAGTGAAAATGCATCCTTATTATTTGTTCTACATAATCATCATCATCATGACGGCGGCAACAACAACAACAACAGCAGGAGCAACATCTTTTTCTTTAATATGAAATATTTTGTCAGTATCAAGGGAGATCATTTCCAATACTACGGGAGATAACTCTGTAAAGCAAAAACACACGTGTTCCATTTTACACAGAAGAAGGTAAGTGTTTGTCGAGTTCGACTTGTAATTTGGAGTCCTTTTAACTCACTAAAACTAATTTCTTTGCCTGTCTGATTTATTAATCTGTTATTTTTTTTCTTGGAAGCTCCAATTACATTGCCAAAGAAATCTCTCTTAATTCTTCCTTTTCACAAGACTAACGTTTCTTATCTGAAATCCCAAATGTTTATTGTTTATGTACAAATAATTCACCCCGTATCATCCGTTTATTTTTACTGGATGTTTGAATTAATTATACAGAAACTGCTTGGCTCATTTATAAGAACATATTTCATAACTTATTCTTTGTCCACATTATAGAAAATATTGTTTCGGTGTTATTGCTACAAAGATTGCTTTTTTTTTTCTTTCCTTTAATTTAGGAAACTGCTAAAAAAGTTCCTACGGGGAAAAGGACATTGCAAATGACTCGATCTCATTGAAATCCAATATAACTGGTTTATATTGCAATTCAATATCCCCTTTTCTGATTAAATACTGAAACAATATGGGATACAAAAGAAAATCTAACTTCCATAACAATAATAAAGTTAAAAAGTAAAACTCAATCTTTCGGCTTCTTTTTAACATGAATTCTGTGTTGTCTTGCTAATGTCGATTCTGGTCAGGTAAAAAAATAAAATAAAATTCTCTTTCGGATTATGAAGATTGAAAATCATCAACGAAGACTAAGAAACTTAGAGTCAACCAAAAATTTTAAAAACTATATCACATATGGACCTATTTCTGGTTGATATTATTAATTAGTTCTATCTTGTTCGGAAGTTAAATGTGTGTGTATGGTAGTATTTCAACCCGATGGTTTTATTATATAAGTCTCGCGTTTAATTTGATAATGTTGAAAAATAATTTCGTTCCGTTTTACCGTTGATATGGGAGATTTATCTCCCTTTAGCAAAAAAAAAAACAAAACCTTTTCGTCCAGCCGTCGGTGTTTTAAAATGTGTAGTAGTATAATATTGTGTCAAAAGTGTCGACCCTCTCTACCAGGTAATACCTCTCCTTCGGGAAGTGGTTAGGGTTAACCCGTGGCGCCTGAAGCGTCTCTAAAAAGGCAACTGTTGTGTGGAGCAGTTTTTAGCCTGGTACCGGTGGATAGCAGCTCGGATTGAGGATTCGAACTTCAGTCGAATCCTTAATCATTACATTCACTTACGTGCTAATACCCTTGCGAAAGGTATGAATCCTCTTCTTCTCCCCCCCAAGCTATGGGTAAATAGCAGGATAGACAGGTTTCTATAACTTTGGATGGCAACTGGTCTACCACAGAAAGAAATGGCAACATGCTGCAGGAAAAATCTGCCTCGTCAGTCATGTATTGATCGCCTAAGTATTTATCACGCATGGCACTGGATCCCGTGTATGCAAGGGTCTTCTCACTTTAAATTGCCCTTGTTCCATATCCTATTCGAATGGATGTGTGGATAAATAAATATTTACTAGTTAGTTTCAAAACCAACAAATTATGAACAGCTCTGTCTTTTTAGCTCTGTAGTTCCCCCAAATTTTAGGAGGATGCTTCCCCTACTCTTTTGCTTCTTAAACCAGGTTCTTAGTGTCCACACACTCAAATTTAAAACAACTAATTTAGCATTAAGTCTGTTTATGCCTCTCTATGGTGCATATCCTTCCAACTTTGAACCACAAAATGAAACTTAACCTTGTTCTCTTGTATAGTTGTTAATTTTATTCCTTATTTATTACCAACTTCAAATTCCAGTCCAGTACATTCACTTACTTGCAAATACCTTTGGAAAAGCTATGGGTTAAACAAGTGTTGTATCTGGGAAAAATTATTGTTATTCCCCAAAAATTGAAAAATGCAATATTCACTTGCAATAAAAGAATTATTCTTACACTCAAAAATGTTTTGGATTTTAATAGCACACAAAAGTTTAATAAGCTGTAAAAAAAAAAAAAAAAAAAAAAAAAAAACCTTAAATCCATCAATCAGCTTTTATTTACTAAGTGTAGATTAGATGTGGTACAAGTATGAAGCACTCAGTGAGGATCAAACTCCCTCAACAATAACTGAACAGCAAGATGAGACATTACACCACAACAAAGTAGCAAATTAATTTTACTCTCTGTAAAATTATTCTACTGAATGGATTTCATCTCATTTGTTTTTTTTTAAAAAAATTTTATTTATTCATTTTTTTTTTTTTTTTTTTTAAATTTTTTAACAAAACTTGCTAATGCCTTTAAGGTCGTAGAACTTTTCTCAAAACTATACTTTAATGTAAATGACAAAAAATATAGTGACAATGTTAATAGCAGAAAAAAAGAGCCTATTTGGGTTTCATGTCCACAAATCTACCAATATTTTAGAAGAAATACCACCTTGTTTTGGGAACTTCTTTGATGAAGCGTTTTCCTAATAGTTATAGTATCACTTTAATGTCTTCTCTCTTCAAGTGACCAGCTAAAAGTCATCTCCCACCAAGTTTTGTCAGATACTCTCCTTTACACTCAAGCAGTCAGTCTTAAGAAAAAGAAATGTTTTATTTTATTGAAAAAGTTACATATACTGGTCACTCATATGGAAACGATTTTTTTTTTAAAGACATTCTAAGCAAATTTGCTTTCTTGAGTACCGACTCCAATTCAGTGTTTTGTCATATTTGTCAGTTAACTTCATGCTTTAAAATGTTTTGATGTGAACAGGTGACAGTTCCTCCATAGGCTGAGGAAGAGTTATAGCTTGGAACATATTGTCGGCTAATTCCATTAGTTTTGGCAATTAAAGGTCTTCCCCTTTGGAGACAAAAACCACCAAAAAAAGGTGGGGCATCAACTAGAGTGGATCTGGTGTAGGTAAGAGTTGTGTTTTCTTGAATAATAGGCTGTTTAGAGAAGGCCGTCTCTCAGCATAGACATCATTGCTAATTTGTATGACAATGATGATGCTTGGTCATCAACAAATCAAAGCCGATCTGTGGCTATTATATTCTACAGCTGATTATCAACACCTGATGAAGGCTGGACAGGACAACAACAGCAATGTTGCAATGATAATACATTTGGACTATTATCCTCATCTTTGTTGTTATCATTGCAATATTTCGGCTGTTATGCCATCCAGCCTTCATCAGGGGCTTATGACCAATTGTAAATTAGCTTATCACTTAACTATATTTTAAGTAGTTCATCAAATTGATTCTGAGAATTAGGCCACTTTAAGGGAATTTAAAATTGAACCCTTTATTTAATCTATGGAGTTCCCTTTATTTAATCTATGGTGTTCTCATTATGTTAGGGATATCTTCTCGTTTTAGTACCACTACCCAGTTATTGCTTACCATTCCACAAGCTATTATTAGGTTGGTGCAAAAATAATGACGTAATAATGTCGTTTAACGTCATTATTTTTGCCCCAACCTAATAATAGCTTAGTAGATTAAAGTGTTGGTTCATGAACTTGGTGACATTAGTAAGTTTGAGTTCAATCTTTGAGCTGGGTAATGCAGACTTTTTAAACTCCATAGAAATGAGACCATCAATAACTAAGAAGACTAAAAGACAAGATGATATATCCCTAGACATGAGGGACAAGAACAATCTATCCCCCTCCCACTCCACCGTAGATTAATGGGTTCAGTTCAAAATTTCCTGAGGGTTACCCAAATCAAGTAACACCTGAAGTCAGAAGCTACAACCACCAAAATGATGATAACAATAATGCCATAAGTCCAAATATAAATACCGATAAGTCCTTGGGTCAGAAATTCAGACAGAAATTGGTCATTAATTTTTAAAACTTCTTCTTCCCTAAATTTTCTGGTGGTGAATCTGTTGTTACTCCAGAGTCTATTAATGATGACTTCAGTACAACCTTAATTGGCCAATATCTGTATATATCTGGTTTTGCTTTTATCAGTTATATTTTGGGAATTTATCCTGTGAGTTTATTTGCTTTGTCAACTAGGTTTAAGAATATACTGACTGTATCTACTTCAGAGGGGTAATACTCTATCCCAATTAAAAGAGGGGTTAACTTCTGGGTGGATACACACAGATCTTAATATAAACTGGACCTGTGTCTACCCCTTTTGACTAGCACAGACTAGCCATGTCTACCCCTTTTTGACTCTAGCTCGGCATCAACCCTTTTCAATTTCAGCACAAATCAACTCTGTATCCACCCCTTTTGGATCTTGTACAAACTGGAGTTTAAATGACATAAAAAATTGTTTTAATAAACCTACCAACCTAATGAAACCATGTTTCTGTAACTACAGATATAATTTTTTTTTTCATTTTGCAGATCATGGGAGGTAATGATGTCGGCAAAAAACGTTCACGGGCCTATTACAAGAAATGCATGTACAAGAAACGTAAAAAATGGAACTCAATGGATGTTGGAATGCAAGGCTTTTTGGTAACATGTAACAACAATGAAAGCCAGGCTGTAAAGGAAATGTACAATCTATTTAACGAATACGCTGATAAACTCTATGGACCAGAACAGGTAAGGGAGACAACTCCTCATGTGCTTTAATGATTGGAGTCAACAGATTGTTATTGACCAAAACAGGTTTTATTCTCTCTCAATCTATTGGCCATATTGACAGGCAGTGTCTCTAGGTAGATCTGTTGAATTTATGTAGGTGAATCAAAAATATTTCTGCTTGTAATCAATCAGGGAACCTCTTCAGAGTTCAGGTACATTGGGATTGGCAAAAAGAGTTTAAAATCCAGCTGAGTCTAATGCATTCACTTTCATGCTATGCTTGTGAAAGGCATGAATCCATCCCTTCTCCTCTGGCCCCACCAGTTATGGGTTAAACAACAGTGAAGACTGAATCTTCAAACTTTGGGTGGCAACCAGTCTAGGAGAAAAACAGTCCTTGATTCAAAACTGTGGAAAAGGCATTGGGAAACCAGAGTATTTCCTAAGATGTCACAGTAATTCCCAGTTGATAAAGAAAAGGAAACTGGAAGAGCCATGATTGCCTATGTCATGATGGGACCTCAAATTTTAAACATTGCTCTACATGTAACTTTCAATGATCCTAAACACTTTTGAAATCTTTTGAGTTTTAGTGGTTGTTTTTTGAGCAACTTTGTTTTAAATCATCATGACTGATGCTTATCTACTTCCATGGTCCCATGCCCCCAAGGGAAAAGGTGCCACCTTTAAAAACATTCTCCTTCCACTTTTCAATTTCTGCAAGAGTGTTTGGCACTAATTAAATAAAGTGACCCACTGATAAAAAAAAACAATAATAATAATAAAATAGGGGAAAATGTTTTTGAAATAATTTTTATACATTAGAATTCATTAGTTTTTCCTTGAGGCATGACATTTGTCAGAGTCAAAAAATTTTGGCTTTTTTCATGACTTTAGCAGGGGACCCTATTTATAATATCAATACAGTGTCAAATTGATCTTTGACATTTTACAGAGTTATTTGCACTAAGCTGTTCTGCATATGTAAACAAGACTGTTTTTTGTTGTTTTTTTTTTTTTGTTTTTTTTACGGAAATATTTTGTTTTAATTAAAGAAGAAAAATTTACATAATAAAAGTATTTATTCTTTATTTCAGATAAGTAATTATTCTTTCCCGATGTTTGTGCTTCCAAAAAAAGTGTTTTAAAAATTTAGAATTGAAGAGGAAAAAAATGCAAATATCAATGATGTAAGCACAGTTTCAAACTTAACATTTGTAAGTAAAAGCTATGTCCAATAATAAAAAATTAAAAAAAAAAAAGGTCAAGGGTCAGGTCAATTTGACACTCAATATTATGAACAGAACCCTTCCCCATTTAATTTTTTTTTTTTTTTTGTAAATTTATCTAGATTAAAATGTTAATAGCCAGGTTAAACCATTTATGGGCAATTATTTCAGTAGGTTTATGGAGTGTTTTCTTTTTTTATATCTGTTGCATTCTAGTGCCATGGTTTAAAGAAGAAAACGTTACAAGATAATGAGGGGAAACTTGAAAATACTGCAGAAGACGACGACGACGACGATGATGAAGAAGAAGACATTGAAAAGGCACTGAAAAAAGAGGTGAATGCATTGAAACAGACCGTTCCTGCAGAACGTCGATTCCAACAGTTAGACAGTGGTGCCAAAAACTGTCTTTTTATTAAGACCACTCTATCCAATCCATGTGAACTGATCCATGCCATCTTGAAAGATATATATGAGACGCAGGTGCAGAAATCCCGTTTCGCCCTTCGTGTGATCCCAATCCAAACAATTTGCCGGGCTAATTTGACAGACATTAATAATTCGGCTGAGGATCTTTTTGAGCCTTTCTTCAGAACCACTTATGGTACTATGCTGACTTATGGCATTTCATTCAAAGCAAGAATGACCAGCAAAGTATCCAGGGATGAAGTCATTGATTCTCTCTGTCAAATCATAGGAGAAATGAATCCCTTGAACAAGGTAAGGGGACAACTTTTCTTTTTCTCTGACCACCATTAGTTCTTTACTAATTCTCTTTAATAAGTAAACATTTCAGCTTTCTTTCTTTCTTTAATTATCTTATATCCAGAAAGAAATTCAACTTAACACATTGACTGCTAACTCAAAATTAGTGTTTGGGTCAAGTGCCCCACATGGCCCCATAATGATTTTAGGTTGGCACTATTTTATAAAAGGGTCTATTACATAAATAAATGTCCATCAAAAGTAGTTAAAAATTAATGAATCACAGAGTGGGGGTATTATAAGCAGTGGATCTGTTTTTAAAAACAAAAAAATAAACGAGCAGAGTGATGCTTTTATTTGGTACCCAAGAATAAGCAAAAATGTGATATTTTTATTTTATAAATGAAAACAGCCAAAATATTTAGAGATATTTACTATGACTGATATTCAGGATAATTTTAAAAGTATTTTGTCAGGTGAATTTTGTCTACTGTTGGGTTGGTGCTATCCAAAGATTTGATAGAATTTCATTGATTTTGTCTAAGATCGACCATTTTTAACAAGCTTTTATGTAATGTCTATAGCTATAAGAGAAAAGTCATTGACACAAAAAAAAAAAAAAAAAAATCAAACAAATTTTGTATTTTTAATATTGACTTTATTCAACAAAATATTTGTCCTTTTGTCCAGTGCTGGAAGGAGTGAGTGGCTTAATGGTTAAAGGCACAGCAAATGGAAACAACAAAGCAAGTTCAAACTCTGATTTAGTTTGTGTTCATTTTTATTCACATTAATGCCCCTTGGGAAAGACAGGAATCCATTTCTTAAGCCATGAGTAAAATAGTCTAATAACCTGGGTTTTCAATCTTACCCCATAATAACCGACTTTCTTAAAATAAGATTAGCACTTTATAATTCCATCTTAAAGGGAATTAAGTGAAGAAATGCAGGAGGCAAGTGAAAACTTCCTTGTCAAGTTGTCGCAATATAAAAGATGTGCCCTACAAATATTTACAGTAAATCAACCTTTTTCACTCTCCTCTTTCTTGTGGGGTGGGACCCTTGTCATCCTGCTTCTGTGTGCTTTAAGACGTGATGTCCTTGTTGACTGAAGAAAACAAATACACTTTGATCTAAAAGTGGAGTCAAGGGGTCTAAAAATTCACTACTGCCTTCAAAAAAAATAAAAATAAAAAAATACATTAACATGAAAATTTCAAGTAAAATTTAAGTGCAGATTCTTATAACAACCGGTCATATGGCTGATAAAACAACTCTTTTTTTTTTTTTTTTTTTAAACCATTTTCAAATTTCCTTTATTTTGATGTTAGTCAAAACTGAAGCAAAATTTCCAAAGCTTTTCTGGTTATTATTGGGTACCACATTGAAATTTCTCTCTCCAAAAAATAAGTTTCTAAATATTTCAGTGTTAAGGATTCTTTCTGGGATCAGATCTTTGGATATTGCTCAATGACCAAATTTAGAATCTTTTTTTTTTTTTTTTATTCAATAATTCCAAATGATAAGAAATTAGTTCTTTGATATCAGAACATTTGCTGGAGGCATTTAATCTGGGGAATAGGCTAATTTTTGTTATTTTACTTCAAAATCTCACAAACACCCCTATGTACTCCCTGCAATTCACTAGGGTGTCATGTCTACTCCCTTTTTTTTTTTATCAAAGATCTTACTCAACCACTTGATTAAAATATCTCTTTTTTTCCTTATATTGACTTTATTTTGTAGGTAAATTACAGTAATCCAGACTTGATCGTCCTAGTTGAAGTGCTGCGAGGATTTTGTTGCCTCAGCGTGGTAAAAGATTTCAATAAATTCCGCAAATATAATTTGCAAGAAACTGCTCGGGCTCAGCAGACTGAATCAAGGCTGGCTGCAAGCAGCAGCAAGACAGATCCGCTGGACAATAATAAGCCTTCTACTCCAACAACAAACTCTACTTCCACAGCTGTAGTGGACGCTGCTTCAACAGAAAAAGAAACAACTGCTGCCACAACAACAGCAGAAACTGCTGCCACAGTTGCAGTGGACACTACAGCAGTGGAGGAAATGGCTTCTAGTGTCTGAGATTTTCTCAATGGTTCCTCAAGAAAGACATTTTCATGTTATCATCAAAGTAACTGATTCCCACCTACAAGACTGTATACGAAATCATATCCCAGAATATCTTAGTAAACCAGTCGTTGGTGAAAACATAGCTGGAATTAAATGCCAACAAAATAATTGCATATTTGAGGAGGTAGTTTTTGTTTTTTTTAAAAAAGAAAAAAAAAAAGACAATTTTTGTGTGTCTTACTAGATTTCAAATTGTATTTTAATCCCTTTTTCATTTTCAACATGACTAATTCACTTTTATTGCAGTCTTCATAAAAAAAATTTTTTTTTTTTTCCTTTGTATTGATTGATTTGTAATGGTAAAAATAATATCTTAGTTAAAACCTGAGGGTCACTTTACAAGTAATAACACCTATTTTAAGGGGATGGTAAAGGATGGACCCCGCCCCACTAAATGATGGAACCTCTGCCTCACTATTTTTTTTTTTTTTATGTTTACAAATAGCAGTAGAGTGCTGGTCAAAATGTGTCGTCAGTGTTGATGGCTAGTGGGGTGAAGGGGTGTTCTATCCAATTGTGCTCCCTGTACCTATTGCAATTTGGAGCATCACATCATGATTTACTAAAAGAAAAAAAAAACAAAAACAAACTGACCAAAAATCATTATCATCATCATGAGAGAAATAAAGGGACAAAATTGTAAGAGACCAGAAGCAGACTCTCCGCATTCTTTTCTTGTCTAATCCATGCCATCAAGAATATATGACAACACCATTTAGTTATTTTATACGTACAATCCCATTACAAAATTACTCTCCAATTATCAAACCTACAAAGTCTTGTTTGTAAAGTGTCATAATGTCATCGGAAGAGTCCACAACATAGAGATGGAAATTCCTTCTGTTATATTAAAGAAAAGAAAAATACAATTTATATTTTTAAGCGATGGTGTGAGAAATCATACAGTGGCCTATTCAGTCCCTGTAATTATTATGTTTTTATATACCAGACTGCACATAAAAACAAAGTGAGGAAAAATTCTTATGCAAACCCAAAATAGATTAAAAGAAACTTAACATTATAGAAACTGGGCATAAAATGCTTTTAATAATCAGTGGAGCACTTGGTTTTACTTGTTAGCAAACTCTGCAAGATTAGCTTGCCATATACAATGTAGAAATAATATTTATTAAGTTATATTGTTTTCTTTATTTCATTTAAAATAAGGGGAGGGGTCAGGTATTTCAATTTGAGAGTAATTATTCCACAGAATTTGATTACATTTTTCTTTTCTTTTTACACTTCCTGTGGGAATTTTTAAAACTGGTGATTGTCTGATACACAAAGAATCCTAATAGGTTTCCTTTCTGCCCATCCAACTTGGATGGAATACAATTGGTTCCACCATTAACCTTTCATTTCCTGTTCAATTTGAAAGAAGTTCTTGTTCGCACGTTGGGAGCATTTCTCTCAACTGAGGAAAAAAGTGTTATATAGCTCTTCCAGTCCCAAACCCATGCTGATTACTGGCTAATACCTGCCCAGTATCATTCATATGTAAATAGTCAGTGCCACCTATAAAATAAGTAGGTCTTTTCTCAACAGCCCATTGTGGAAGAGGACACAACTCCTGATGCTTACAGCACAACATACAACCAACCCCGAGTTTTTTCTCGGGCTGATCTGATTCTCTGTTAGTTTTCATTGTGAGGTTTTGACAAATATTCTATACTGAGGAGGGGGGAGGCTGAAAAATTCTCAACCCAACCAAGCAGGGAATATTTTTTTTTTCTTTTTTTTTAATTCCTGCTGTTCAGACATATTTTGGAAAGTGGCTTGGGTTAAAATCTTTCAACACTCCCTCCCCACTTTGCAAAAATTTTGTCCACTCGCTTGGAGGTAAATTTATGAGTTTTTCAATTAAGGTTCTATATTTGTTATCTTCACTGGATGTTTCAGCTCTCCATGTAACAGAGGCATAGCTAGTCTCACCCATATAGACCTCTACAATTTTCCTGGCCTCCAAGAAAGACACATTTCTCTTATATTTTGCCTCAATGATTTCCTTTTCTTTCCTGTAGACGTCACAAGATCTTGCGTATGCTGAATGATCCTGTTGACAAGTAGTTTCAAGCATTCCTCCTCTTTACGATTTGGTTCTTTTTCTCCGCATTTGGCACATGTCTGTCGTCCTCTGCAAGCGTCCCTGTGGTGTCCAAATTTCTGACATTTGAAGCACCTCAAGGGAGCTGGGATGTACTGTTCGACTCTCTCCAGACAATAGCCTATTTTGACCGCTTTAGGGGTTTGGGGCTGGTTAAAAGTCAATATGTAGGTGTTAGTTTCGACTTTTTCATCAACCTTTCTTATAGTCACTCCTCTTATATTGTCATTGCCAACTCCCAACTTCTGATGACACCTTTGGAAGTGTTAAGTCTCTCATGTGGATAAGTTTTACATTTGGAGTTATGAAATCTTTTCATTTTTAGGAGGTTTTCTGCTTGTCTCCTGTTATCCACCTCAACAAGCAAGTTTCCATTTTTCAATTTTTTGACATTTTTTGGTGTTGCTCATGCAGAGATAATTTTTTCAATTAAAAATGGAGAAAATTTAGTGAGACAGACCTCTTCCAGGAGGGATTCAATGATAATGAATCTGGGGAAGTCTGCTGTTTCACACTCAGTCTGATTCGGATAAATTTCTTTTAGTTTTTTTTATTTAAGGATGCCATGTTTGGGTTTTTATTTTGCTCCACCACCCACCACGGAGTCCAACTTGAGAAGGGAATGAACCAAGGGGGTAACCCATTCGCCTTGGTTGAGACAGGGATACACAACCAGTATACTCATATTAAGAGTAAATCTTGAGCCTCTGCAAAATTTTGGTTATAAAGCCCTTCAATTTAACAGTGGTGAAAAAGTCTTTTGCTCTCAACACAGCCCCCGCCTTCTAGCACATATAAGATAAAGGGTTGTGAAATGTTCTACTAATATACTAATTGGAAGAAAAAGAAATATATATGAGCTAGGGCATGTCGGGATCAGCTGATTGATCAGATCGGGCCTCTCCGACCACTCGTCTAGCCCAGGTAATTGCACCCAAGTCATGACCTTCTCAACCACCAGGATCCCATCCCCAGGCATTATGGGTGGCCAACAGGTGGCCCCCTTGGGACTTTTACCCCCTGCAGAGGTGCAGTTGGCATATTCTGAAGCCCGGCCAACAGAGCGACTGGTTTCTGGGTTTTTTATTGGGGTATTCAGTTTCCATGTAAATATGTTTGATTTTTTTTTTTTTTTTTTTTTTTTTCTTGCTCCTGACCCTCCTCAGAGCCCAAATATGGGAGATGTTAGTGGGGAAACCCATTCACCCTTTCATCTCAAGGATACAAAAAAAAGATATACTCAATTAGTTGAGTTTCCACTGTGATTTTCTGATTATTCCTTCAGTTTTGTCTTCCCAGTTTTATAGAAACATCGGGTAATGAACCGTCATGTGGTTTCGTCTCAATAATTGATTGACCCTTGTCACCGCCTTCTAACACTTACTTGGTTTGCCTGCGTTTATGGTAAGAGTAAAAAGAGATGTAGTATCTTTGGATCTTATTCTTGGATGTTGTGGTCGACATTTGTGAGTGTTAGGGCTTGAAATGACTAGCCGATCGATCAGATCAGGCCTTTCCGACCGCCCGTCTAGCCCAGGTAAGGGCCAAAGTCGTGTGTTGCAGGACCACGACCTCTTTACACCTAGGCCATGGTCTGCTCAACCACCAGGATCCCATCTCCAGGCATCACCGGTCGCCACCCACAGCTAACAGGTGGCCCCTTTGTGGGATTTTTTACCCTCTGCAGGTGGACAGTTGGCGTATTCTGATGCCCCGCCAACAGGGCATAAAGTTCATGTTTCACTAGAACTGTTAATAATCTTTACACAAAACTTGATATTAATTCTCTGCTCCAGATTCCTTTCATTTTCCGTCAACGGTATAACATGTACAACCTCCTCTGCTGTTCAAAAGTTGGAACATGTCCAGATGTGTTCATGCACTAATGTTTCTCTACCTCATTATCCCATTGACACACTGTTGCCATTTCCAAAATTAAATTTTCACACTTTGTATGTTGAATTATTCATTAGTTAAGAGATGTATCGGTTGCATAACAGTTATCTGCATAGAAAGTGAAATTGTTAAGCAGAGTTCAAATTCTGTGCCAGTCTATTGAATTTGTACTATGGTTGTTGGAAAGGCATGAATCCATTTATTCTTCCTTTAGCTATGGGTTAAATAGCAGTGCAAATTGGGTTCTCAAACTGAGTGTGAGAACCAGTCTAAGAGAAGGAAAACTAGGCATTCAAAACTGGAGAAGGTCATAGGAAACCATTACAATATCTTCCCCAAGAACTCATGGCAATTCACAGACAATAATGAAACAGAATCTGTAGTCATCTATGATTGCCGACATCCTGAAGAGACATGGCATTACAAAAAAATAGTCTCTGTATGTAAAACCTACGCTATTAAATTTTACATATAAAATTTTAGGAAGAAGTTTCTAAACACACAGTGACACATTGTAGCCATTCCCAAAATTAAATCATCACATCTTTTTGTGTGCATTCAACTCATTAAACAAGTATGATCATTGCTGGTAAGTTTCATCCAGGGTTTTAGTTTTCATGAGAATGACAATGGCTCTTTAAACAAGCAAGTGAATTGCAATATGTATTACAGATACTGGAAATTAAGTCCTTTTGTACAGGGCCTGGCCTGTTTTGTAAATTCCATTCAAGTTACTTGTGGGCTTCCATATGACTGGTAATACGAGATCCGTTTCTACAGGTCTTCTGACACACCCTACACGTTAAAGTTATTTCCAGCATAGTAATGATTGCAATTTGTCTAAGGTCTACCAATATGACTTTTCATGTAGTTAACAATGCCTGCATTGAAGAGACATACTTTGTCACATTCAACACATATCAATTGATGGATCAATGATTTCCCCTTTCCTAGCTGTGCACTTCACATTTGCCCAACTCATTGGATGTTCTTGGAAAATGTTAGTATCTCCATGGAAGTGCTTCCTTTGTTTATGTTGGGGTTGAATGATTGATTCACCATTGGGTTTAAAGGCAGATCAACCTTTGTTAAGTCATACCAAATAAGATTTGATTAGGCATCATCGGTTGGGTATAATATTTTACTATCATTTAGTTGAAAGTGATAGCCTTTGTAAAGGAGAATCATTTAAAAGTTATTGATTTCAATAAGAAGTCCAGTTGGAGATTATTTTATTTTCTCCATTTATTTCTTTTTCATTATTAGTCATTGCTTACATTTTTAAATATATCTTGGTTTCCTTAAGAAACTTAATTCTTTTATTTGGATCAATCCTGTTGAAGAGTTCATTTATATTGTTTGCCTGGTAATACTTTCCACAGATTAGACTTAAATCTATACATTTTATAAGTATGTGTTTCACTGCATATCGTTCCTTACAAGTATAGTACATAGGTGGACATTCCTTTTCTTTTAGTTTGTAGCCGTGGGTAATAGAAATGCGTCCGAGCCAAGTTAGTACTGATTCCTCTTTTTTTTCTTTTTTTTTAATAACCAGTTTGCCATTCTAGAGAGTTTATTATTTATGTGCTTGTTCCATTTTTTTTGCCATTTGTCCATGATGAATTTTTAGAGAATTGGTCTGAAATCCATATGAGGTATTTTTATGTTTGATGGCTTCTTTAATGCATTTCTTGCTTCTTTGTCGGCATTCTCATTACCGCAAATTTTAATATGACCAGGTATCCAACATAATGTTGTACTTTTTTTTTTTTGTTTTTTGCCTGTATTGGATTTTATTTAGTATTTTGTAGTGATTGAATGATCACATGACATAAAGCATTTGCTAGGTATTCCACTATCTTCAAGGCACATGACATGGCCAGTCCAGCAAAGCCTGTGATGATGAATGTGCACTTCGATGCTGATTGCACTGGCCTTTTTGATGATCAGTGTCATAGAGTGTGGGTTCCTCAGCGGATACCAAGAATCAATCTTAAAAACAGCACTGGTGGAATCTCCTCTGTCTGCAGTACACAACACATATCTTCCAGAAGTACAACAGACAGTATCGACTGCCATCTTTGTGAACTTAAATCCTTCGCAAGACCAGACTCGATCTTTTAGATCTGCAAATTGTTTTTTTTTTTGTTTTTTTATATCTGACCAGATATTTCATTGTCAAGAGTGCCAACTCTGTTTATAGTGCTCCCAGGGCATATGAATTTGAAATGGTATTTCAGGCTAACAGATTTGTGAATTATGGATATATCTAGTTCGGCTTCATCTTTAGCTTGTTTGGTTTGATGGCCTTTTCTTTTTTTTTTTTTTTTTTTTTTTTTTTTTTCAAACAAAACTGTGTTGTGGCTGAAAGACGCACTTGTATGTAAGATTTGAGGAACATGATGCTAATTTGATGTAATATTGCAATGCCAATTTTCCTCTTCTCATTACCAGTGGTGGTTCATGTGCCTCAACGTACAGGCTCTCGACTGGGGTAGTGGCAAATGCTCTTATTACTAGTCTTAGCCCTTGGTGATGGATAATGTTCAACTCTTTGATATATGATTTCCTTGTCGATCCATAAACGAAAAAGCAATAATGCAGTTTGGATCTTATTAGTGTTCGATAGAGTTTCAAATCAGTTCCCCAGTTTGTATGAGCTATGACTCTCAGTAGTTGGATAGATTTGTTACACTTTTTCCTCAGGTACTTAAAATGGGGCATAAAAGTGAGTTTTTGGTCAAAGATAATATCAAGGTATTTATATTGTTTAACTCCAGTTTTTGTGTCCTTACCAAGTTTCAGTATAGGATCATTATGCACTTTACGATGTTGGCAAAAATGCATATACTTGGTTTTCTCTTTAGAAAAACTAAATCCATTATTTGTAGCCCACTTATTAATTTTGTTTAAGCTTAGTTGCAGTTGCCTTTCAATTGTGCACATATATTTTACTCTATAGCATATCATTAAATTGTCTACGTATATGGCACATTCTGTTCCAGTATTAATGTTTTTAACTATGTTGTTAATCTTTATAAGTGTTACAGAGAGTATACTGCCTTGTGGCACTCCCATTTCTTCTTTCCAAGCTGAAAGGGTATCTCCAAATTTCACCCTGAATTTTCTATCACTCATAAAATTTTTAATCAGTATTGGCATTCTGCCCTTTAATCCCATTTCCTTCAAGTCTTTCATTATCCCATATTTCCATGTTGTATCACATGCCTTTTCCAAATCAAAAAACACTGATACGATGTGTTCTTTTTGGATGAAAGCTTCTCGAATGTATGTTTCTAATTTTACTATGTGGTCAATAGGGCTCCTCTTGTTTCTGAAGCCTGCCTGATGTTCTGTGATCAGTTTATTTGTTTCCAGATACCACACCAGCCTTTTTTTATTCACCATTCTTTCAAAAGTCTTGCATACACAGCTGGTGAGTGCAATAGGGTGGTAGTTTATTGGCTCCGTACAGTTTTTGGAAGGCTTGGGCATAGGAATTATTGTGGCTTGTTTCCATATATTTGGGATTTTTCCAGTAGTCCAAATATCATTATAAGTATTTTTTTGGTCCTCTGGGCAATTGCTTTAGGAATTCATAATGAATTTCATCGGGGCCAAAAGCTGTGTTATGTGCTTTTTTTAAAGCGTAATTCTGTTAACGTGAATGGTTGGTTATAGGTTTCGGAGTTATCTGAATTAAAATTGATTTCTTTTTTCTCCTCACGCTTTTTGATTGTTTGGAATTCTTTTTTTTGAGGATTGTTTGAGGAGGAGTTTTTAGCAAAGTTTTCAGCTATGTCTTTTATCTCTAATTCTGGTGCCCTTGTGGGTGATATGTTGATAAGGTTGTCTGTTGTTTTTCCCTGAAATTTTTCTAATCATGTCCCTTACTTTTTTTGATTTAGTGTCTGAATTCATTTTACTAACATATTGCTGCCACGATGATTGTTTAGCCTCTTTAATGATTCCGAGTGTCTTAGCTCTATCATTTTTATAGACATCTAAATTTTCTTTGGTTGGACGATTTTTAAATTTCCTAAGGGATGCTCGTCTGGCTCTCACAGCTACTTTGCATTGTGTGTTAAACCAGGGGTTATTGAATTTAGAAGAGGGTGAACTTTTGGGAATATTTTGTTCTGCGATTGTTTGTAATGTGATTGTAAAGAAACCTTGCCAGTCTGCCTTTTGAATATTCCATTGAGGTGTTTTATTGTCCCTTTTTGGGTCCTGGCCTTCTAATATGATAGGGAAGTGGTCAATTCCACAGGTCTCATCATGTATTCTCCAGTGATAATTCATGTAAATGCTGGGATCACATATTGTTAAGTCAATGGTTGATAATGTTCCAGTTCCTGGGTGCAGATATGTATTAGCCCCATTGTTATAAAGGCATAATTGGTTCTGATCTAAAAATTCTTCTATTATTTTCACTCTTCTGTTTGTATCCTTATTGCCCCACATTTCCTTGTGACTATTAAAATCCCCCCCCCATCAGTATGAAGGGTTTAGGTAATTGTCGAATCAGTTCATCCAGCTCTCTCTTGTCCAGTGTATCATTTGGAGGTAGGTATAGTGAGCAGAAAGTCACCGTTTTTTGTAGTGATACGAATACTGCAATTGCTTGTAGTTTTGTCTTTAATTTGATTTCACTTTGAATGATGTTGTTATTAACTATAATTGATGAGCCACCTGAGGCTCTATCTCTTTGATCATTTATGTAATTGTATGATGTATATTTTTTAATGTGAAGTGAGTCTTGATTTTTGATGCGTTTCCTGTAAACATATGACTGCTGGGCAGAAAATGGTGATGAGAAGCATCAATTCACAATGGTTGACCTTCTCCCTCCTTATGTTCCATTGGAGGATTCTGTAAGCCATTTATTTTGAAAGCCGTTTTAGTTTGGGTGGTTGAGGATTCTGATTCTTGGTATCCATTGGCTCTGTATTTGTACATTTTTTTTTTTTTTTCCTGTGTGTAGCCAAGGATTCTCTCCCTCGACATCCCTTGATTCTAAGGCTTCGAATTTGTTTTGTATTTCCTTTTCCTTTTTTTGGTCGTGATTTGGATATGGATGGTAGTGTAGGTTCTTGTTTGGCAGAAGTAATTTTGTTATCTTTCATTTGGATTGAGTTTGTACCCTCAGGTTTTCTTCGATTACTTGTTCTTTGCAATTGTTGTTCTTTTGCTTTGAATTAGAAATGGATATTGCTATTTCTTTGGTCCCTTCCTCTTTGTTGGGCTGTTTTTTATGAGGGTGACTTTAGGTTTTGTTATAGCTGATTTCTTGTATGAACCTAGGCCAGTCATTTGGTCCCAATTGTAGTAGTTTCTCTACTAACGCCTCATATTTATATTGTTTGGTTGTTTCTCTTGCAACCTGTGATTATGTTTTCCCTTTCATATATCCCTCCACTGTTCTACAAGCCTCAGGGAAGGAGATGTTTTTGGTGTGTTTCACAGTCATAATTTCGTTTTCCTTTTTGAATGCATCACATTCTTTTGAGTAGGAGGGGTGATCTCCTCCACAGTTTGCGCAATTAGCTGTTTCTTTACATTCATTTGTAAGATGACCTGGGTCTCTTCGTCCACATTTACCACATGCCGTTCGTCCACGGCATCCATCCTCATGGTTGCCAAATTTTTGGCAATTATACCATCGAAGAGGGTTAGGGATAAATTGTTCCACCCTTTCTATATTATAGCCAATCTTTATTTCTTTTGGTATGATAGGTGTGTTGAAAGTTAAAATATATGTATTTATTTCTATTATTTTTCCTTCCCTTTTTATAGAGATCCTCTTCACATCAATTACTCCTTGGCCTTTTAGTTCTGTTTTAATTTCCTCAATTGTGCATAATGTGAGTTCCCTGCTTCGCACTACTCCTTTAGAGGAATTTAATTTTTGATGAGGGTAGGCTCGTATTTTCACATCATGAAATTTGGTCATTTTCAGGAGGGAGGTGGCATGTTTCTTCTTCTCTACCTCTATTAGTAGTGTTCCATTTTGGATGCTCTTCACTGTTTTAGCGGGAACATTGGTGGATATTACTTTCTGTATCAGAAAAGGGGATAATTTGGTCAATGGAGTCTCTTCCATAGATTCTAATATTATGAACCTGGGAAAGTTTTCCATAATGTTATGGTCCTCCTCAGAGTCGGAATCCATATGTGGTCTCTTAATGGATTTATTGGAAATTAATTTGCCTGAGGGTTTTTGTTTGTGTTTGTTTTCCATTTAAATGTGTCATCTGATTCTTTGACTGTGCTCCCCACCCACCTATCCATGTCGGAGCCCACAACTGGGATCTGTCAAGGGGGAAACCCTATCGCCTTGACGGATCAGGGACTACACAATCAGTATACTCATCAGCGTGAGAGACCCAGAGCACCTGTCACATCACCTTGTTCACCACCCCATAACATCAGTGCACAAGTGGATGGTTTGCAACCAGGCCTGGGCCTATGGGTCTCAACATTGACAATTGACCCTCAGCCAGCACCTTCTAACATCTACTGTTTAGTTACTTATAGAAATTTAGAGCTTAAGTATTTTATTTTGATAGATGGGGTTTTTTGGGGTTTTTTTTTAAATTGTGTTTGGGAGTAGATGTTAGGGCTTGACCTGACCAGCTGATTGATTGGATCGGACCCCTCCGACTGCCCGTCTAGTCTAGGTAAGGGCCAAAGTGGTGTGTTGCAGGAACATGACCTCTTTGCACCCAGATCACGGTCTGCTCAACCACCAGGATCCCGTCCTCAAGCATCACGGGTCACCACACACGGCCAACGAGTGGGCCCCCTTGGGGAACTTTACCCCCTGCAGAGGTGCAGTTGGCATATTCTGAAGCTCTGCCAACAGAGCAGTCTTAGAAACAGACTCTTGCTAAACTGATCAGCTGTGAAGCGGTAATCGTTGCCTTCCATAGTAAGGAGATCAGTACTTGTATATTATTGCTATGGGATTGGGTCTCATGTTGGAGTAGTGTCTACATTCAAAGGCCTGACTAATGCTTCTGGCATGTTGGGCATTTTGTGACCATGTCTTTGATGTCTTGATTGATCCCTACCCAGTGTACTGCCATTCTTGCTCTTAGCTTTGTTTTCTCAATCGACTGGCAGGGGGGCATGTAGTTGCTGCAGTAGGTCTCACTGGAGTGACACTGGTATTATAATCTTGTTCCTTTTCAACAGCTCACCATCCTGTATTCCTATTTCTTCTCTTAAGTTCCAGTAGGGTAAGAGAGTGGGGGAGCAGCTGCTTCTGTCTGTTGGCCAGCCTGCTGTCATGACTTATTAACTCCTTTAGACTCCAGTCTTTCGCAGTTTCCTCTTTTACAGTCTGTAACCATGTTGGAGATGCATTAAGGATTCAGCGTATGTATTACTGAGATCACTACCCTTCACTGGAATTCCATGTTTGGGGGATACTCTACGATGAAGACTGTTTTGCCTGGGCAATACTTTATCCTGAAGTCATACCCTTGCACTGTGGTACTTGTGCCAAGTTCTTCAATGCTATCAACTCTAGTGGGTCTGTGTTTGGTATCACCCTGTGTCCCTATATATATAGTGATGGAATCTTTCTAATCCAAATACGAAAGCTCACATGTCTCTCTTGATGTTGGAGCATCAAGTTTCTGGTCCTGTTAGTGTCTTACTGGTGAATGCTATAGGTATTTGGTCCTGTAGCAGTGATACTTCCAGCCCTGTGGTTGAGGTGTTGACCTGCAGTTTTATGGGTGTCTAGCGTTAACTGTCCCATGGGAAGATCATATGCAAGAGGCATTTGAGAGAAAGTATAGTAAATATGAATGACTCTGATGGCACACTCATTGTTTCCCTGTCGAGATCGGCTGTAGGGGGTTCGCCGGACAGTCAATGATACGAGCCCTTACTAGCCTAGGGATAACTGGACAAAAAAGTAGGCGGGCGATTCAAATGATCCTGGAGTCCGTCGAAAAGGCCACCAGGTGGTTGTGGATAAATAAGACTAATGAGTGGCCCAAAACTATAAAAAATAAGAATGTTCCCAATGCAGATGTACATACGCCATAAATGCCATCACTAAATACTTTTAAGGCTGATTAGTATGTGTGTGTGTGTGTGAAATTTGTGTATATAGATGACGAGAAACTTGCGAGAATCAATCTTTCGATTTGCATTCAGTCTCATATGCAATGACTTCATTTTTGCGTCTTACTGGTCTTTCGAGTAAATTAATTTTATTACAAAAATATTCTTACAAGTAATCTTTCCTTTTCTTTAAACGGAATTTGAATTTTTTTTTTTTTTTTTTTTAGAAGTAACTTATTTTAGCTAAATTTACACGCTATTTTTTCTTTTAACTATTATTTGACATGTAAATATCTTGATCATTTATTTTGAGGAATTTTAGTTATGTTATTTCTCTTAGTTTTTAAATGAATTCCTTCCGGTAAGGATAATTTTTTTTGGGGGGGTAACTTATTTATTTAAAATTTACATGTTTTTTTTTTGTTTTTTTTTTAACTATTATTTAACATGTAAATAGCTTGATTAATTTATTTTTAAGCGATTTTAGTTAAATGTTTTTCTCTTAGTTTTTAAAGTTGTAAATAGTCTGTCATTTTAATCACTCTATTGTAAACGTTTTATTAAGTGTAGTTTAGAAAAGAAAAGAAAATTAAAAAAAAGTGAAAAGAAAGACCAAACAAATAAATTATTTTATAGAAGTTAAAAGGGGAGGTGGAGAAAGAACAAGTCGCAAGACAAGCCAATATAACAAATCGTTTGTTTTTTTTTGTATATTTATTGGTTTGTTTTCTTCTATTCAAAAAAAACAAAAAAAAAACACCCTATCTTGGTTGCATGTAGGAAGATCAATACAACCATGCATACCTAATCTATAACTTCGAATAGCCCAAGTGAAGTCTTGATTGGTTGTTGTCTACTGGGGCAACTTATATAACTCACGTCCTAAAGCTAGTGGCAAATTTTTGTTCTAGGTGCGGGTCGAATACTGATCATATTTGGTCAGTCGCCCATCGAAGAAGAATGTTGTTTATTTCGACCTGAAACTTCTAGTGACATGGGAGCAACAACACTGACGATGCATCTAGATTCGGCACTTAAATTTGACCCCAGAAAACTTGCTGTTTTTCATCTTCAGGAGGATTCATGTGCACGATCGCCTCAACCTTCTTGGGATCTGGTTTTATACCATCTTTTGATATTATGTGCCCAAAGAAAGAGGAGTTCATTGGTAATGACCATGATGCTGCACTAATCTTCTTTAAATCCATACATGATGGTATCATCTGATATTGATGAAGTCACCAAAATTCTCAAACATTGCTCTTTGGAATTCATCTTGGGTGTATCTCACCTCCCATTGGAAATGCGTTGAAGAAAAATCATCCAAATGGCATGATGAAAGTCATCAGTCCCTTTGACTGTTGATCTAGCTTCATCTGTCAATATGCAGATTTCACATCGACAGTTGTAAACCACATAGCCCCATGTAGTCTGAAGACTACACCCTCGAATGTGGGTGTTACAAAGTGGGGTCTTTGTATGGCTTTAAATCTTTTCGGTCTAGGCATAACCAACTGATCCATTTCCCTTGGGGAGGCATACAAATTAGTTTACCCATGAGGTGGGTTTTGTGATGGGTGATATGATGTCCTTCTTCTGAAGGGAGCCCAATTCAGCTTTGAAGTTGTCACTCAATGATACTGGTGAGTGGACAACTGGTGGTATTTTGGGGTCTGCATCTATAGTGTATTCTTCTGGTAGGCATCCTATCCCATCATATACATCAGGGAATTCTTTTGGGATCTGTTCCGAAATTTCGTTTGGGTGTTATTTCTGCTGCTTTTTTACTGTTGGGTCTTTTTCAATCTTTCCAGAATTCCGCCATGTTAGAGTCGTCTGTTCATACTACTAGGTCGAATGTCACCAAGCCTAGTTTTCTGGACATGTGTAAACCTCTCAGCATTGGTTCATTTGTCTTCACCACGTGGAATGTGGCCTCACTCCGAGGAGACATGCACCAGCTTGTTTTATTGCAGTACCCCCCAAATGCAAATGGGCATACTTCAGTCTTTTCTAGTTGCACACCCTGTAGTTTCCTGAGTACTTCAAGTGGGAGTAGTGAGTTCATTCCTCACTGGGTGTCCCATACTTTCGGCCTTGTGCCACATCTGAGCAACGCTTGGAAAATCACTACATACATTCTGGTACCTCTTGTTTTTCTTTTGGTGCCAAAGTAACTTATTAGTTATCTTCATTTCTATTCTTTTTTTTTCCCCCACTTGAGAGGGCATGCATATATGAAGCGACCAATTTTCTTGCACTTCATTATATGTTTTACCCCCCTTTGCTGAGCATTGTCCGGCCTCAATGCTCCATACCACAGTATCTGCATTTTCTCACGCTTTTGTTTTTAATTGCGTGCATGGTCGTCATTTCTGCTGGAGCACAGTTAGTTTCCAGTTGTCCAGTCACAGCTTCATCTGTTTCTGCTAGTTTTAGAGCTGACACAATTATTAAATCGCTTCCTCCTTCTAGTAGGGCTTTTTGCATTGATTTAAGATTTATTCCGAATATAAAGTGATCCACCAACATGGTCTTCTCAAATTCGCTGTCATATTCAAATAACTTTATTTGTTGCTGGAGCCTCTTTAGGAAGGCATGAACTGACTCGTTAGCCTTTTGTCAGTATCTCATTAGTTCATGTTGGAAGACTTGAAAGTTCAGCCTGGGCTTCACAAAAGTTTAAAAAAATTTTTTATATAGCTTTCCACATTTCTCTATTCATCTCCCTGCCCTAATTAATAAGTAGTTAATTTTTACGTCATCACTAATGTCGCAGAGTGATCCATTGACATGTAACATGGCTTTTTGTGCAAATTTGTCCATTTCCTTCTCTATGTTAGCACTATTCTAACCAATACTTGGTACTGGAGTATGAGAGGTTACCATGTCGAGGTACGAGTGTAAAAAAAAAATTGAACAAGAATTTTGAAAATTCTTACCTTCTATTGGCAATATTCGTTTGGGATGTGGTATGGAATGGTTAAATGATCAGTATCCATCTTTTCTCGTCTGTGCTTGTAAATGTCAAGGAAGAGACTGGCTCTCCTAATGAGGTTTGAATGTTTCCGTACTGGCATCCTTACCAGAAACATAAGATTTTGTAGACTGATACAATCCGTCTATTAGATCAATAGATTCAGCGTATTTGGAGAGGAGTTGACTTACATAAAATAGTGATAGCCTAGTTAATATGATGTTCACTAATAGTTTCAACATAATGGCTCCAACTGAGATACCTCTGTATGTGTGATGGTTTTAAGGGCTAACGTTTTGTTTCCATAGTGTGTGATAAACCTCACTTCTTGGGCATGCATTTCTGATTCCAGACTTCTTACATAAAATAGAGGAACTTGTTATTGATTTCAGAGAGAAAATAATCCATTTTCAAAAGTTCAGCCTCAATGTCAACTGATGCTTTATTATTCCTTAGTTTCTTAATAGATTTTTTAATTTCTTCATCATTTAAGTTCATTATTGCTTATGTTTGGAGACAGACTTTGTAATAATTGGAGGAATATTGGGATAAGTTCTCTTTCTTTAGTGTGGTCAGGGCTGAAGTGTGATTCAAAATGTTTTTTTATGCGATCACATTTCTTCTGTAGCTATTTTTGAGTATATCATATTATTGTGATTTTTCACTTTTCTCCACATTGGCTATGCTGCTTGGCTTCATTAAGAATCTCACTCAAGTTGAGAAACTAAATCAAACTAGACATGAACTAAAGCAATAAATATCATTTTATGTCTAGTTTATGATCATCAATCTAAACCCTTCTCTAACATTTTCAAGCTAAATTTGAAGTTTGCTTATATAAAGTCATTTCTAGTAATAGAGTTACCTCCCTTACACTAACACCACTTTACCAATTGGAAAAATGTAACATTGAAATACCTTAAAAAGACAAACTAAGAGATGAAAGCACAGTAATTTACAAGAACACAATATATATGTGTTTATGTGTGTATATATATATATATATATATATACACACACACATGGTGCGATGGATAAATAGTAGTCTAAATAACACAAAAATGGCCAGATGTAAGGGGTGATGTGGTCACAGAAATTGTTTGACAGCCATGACTGGGTTCTCCTGCTTGTGTGGCATGGTGCAGAATCCTGTTGCCAAATATAGAGTCTTCAAACAGCCACCCTCTTGCCCCAGGGCAGCACTACCTCCTCAAAACGGACACCCAAACACTCTGAAATGTTTGTATTGGAGCATGGATGCCAAGCAGAACACCATGCCATTTCCAAATTTTTGTCAGATTGAATTGTGTCATGGTACTCTTTTTCTCACAGTGCCCAACTGACCCTCTTATGCTGGGCAGTTATCAAAAACAATGCACATGCGCAAAATTAAAAATATAAAATAATGACAATTTACCCATCACACCCTCTGTGTGTGTGTATATATGTATGTGTGTGTATATATATATATATATATATATATACACACATACATAAAGTGTGAATATAAACTAAATAATGAAATATGTGTGCATAAACAGAGGCAAATAAATAAATATTTAATTGAGGGTGCAAACAAAATAGTGCTCAGTGTATTCAAAAAGAGCTATGAAGTATATATTAATAAATACACATATACCTACGTTTGTAGTGAAACTTAGGTTGAACTTTGGTTTCCCAAGTTGTCAGGCACAGATGGCAAATGAGTTGATTATTACAATTACTTTTTTAAAAAAACTAGGTTTTCTATGTGCATATATATATATATATATATATATATATATATATATACACATACACACACACGGCTTACCAAAATCTTAAGGCCAATGAAAATAAAGAAAAAATATAGTTTTTGCATTGTTACATTCAACCACTTATTTGAGTAGAGCTCCCAAAAAAAAATGAAAATAAAAGGAAAAATAAAATTAAAACTTTTTTAGTATTTAATAAGGAAAATTGAATACTGAGGAAATGAGGCTAAATACTTGATGGTCAAAAGTCTAAGATCATACCTAAAAGAAGTCCTAGACAAAGTAGGAAATACCCAACAAGACATCTCAGTAATGAGTTGCACAACTGTCATTATGACTGACTTCAAAAATTTGCTTTGGCATGGCCGATGTAAGCAGCTACAGAAGGCTGGCTGGAATGTTATTCCAAGTGATGAAGATGGCTTCACAAAGATCACGCACTATTTGTATGTTTTTATTTTACTTCTTTTTTTTTTTTCTTTTTTTGAAGCTCTACTTAAGTGGTTGAGTCTAACAACACAAAAGGTATATTTTTTCTTTATTTTCATTAGCCTTAAGATTTTGACCAGCTGTGTCTGTGTATGTGTGTGAGACATGAGCAATGGATGATTAAGATTTCTATATGCCAAGTCTTCTTAGAACATTATGCTCTCCCTAACCTCAAATCCCTTGTAGCTCTTGGCAACATTTTTCCCTTTGCCAAGACCCATCCCCTGGCTCTGTCCTCCATTCACACAAGCTCAGGTAGATAACTTGCTCACCCTTTTGCCTTCAATATGTCTTGTGAGTGTCAAATTCTCTGAGCACTGTTTCTGATTCTGAGTAGTGTAAACATCCTTTTTGCTTCCATTTTCCTTAAGACTTCTTCATTGCTTATGCACTCCGTCCATGATGATTAAGACACAGTATTCAATTAGTGCTCTTGGAAAGATATGAATCCATCTCCTCTCTTCTCTTCTAGCCCAGCTATAGGTTAAATAGCAGAATAGGTTGCCTAACCTTAGCAACCAGTTTAGGACAACTCTGAATGGAAAATGGTAATGAAGGCAACTGGAAGCCACTCCATCTTTCCTAAGAAGTCATGGTAATTCAGAGAAAAAGAATTTATGGAGAGCCATAATCACTTATGTCCTGAAGGAGCATTACAGTTTGTTTTTTTTAAATTAAAGTAGAACTTGAAAATGTAAATTTTAATTAAACTCAAGAGTTTGAGAAGCAAAGAAAAAAAAATAGTCTTACTTTCTTTATACATTAAAACTCTTTGTGTAAATTCTTGTTAGGTTCAAAATTCAACTTTTCATCAGATGACAGAAATTATCTACTTGTTTGGCATCATAATAATGCATAAAATGTTGTTTAGTGACTTGAGGTATTGACAGAGTTAAGTGAAGGAATAAAAATATTTAGTGGGGAAAAATACAGATTAGTAGATTAGATTGAAACCTGGTGGATGAAGATTTGGTTTTAAAATTATTTAACCAAAACCTACAAAATACTTATGCAGAAGACATCAGTAGGAATTTAACCCAAAATATACCTAGTAAGATTTAGTAACTTCAGTACAAGTGAATTTCCCCTACGCCACTTCTCATCCCCCAAGAAAGTTGTGGTGACAAGACTAATGTTTACCAAAATTCTGCATAACCAACTCGAATCCCGGAAGTATTTATTTAGCAAACAATTCAACCAAATTTACATTGATTCTTACCAAAATGTCTGAACTCAGAATCTGACTGGCATACTCTTGGATCGGTCATATTTGGTTGAGAGTACTTTTGAATATAGCCATGTGAACAGGAATTTCTTTGTTAGAAGATAATATCCATCAATATCATTTCCCCAAACAAATATTTATAGAAGTCAGTCTGCATTTGCTTAGTTAGTTTGCCTAGAGAGTTTGTATAATCAGTTCATTAGTTCAGAATCGTTTATTGCATCCAGTCTTTACTGTCTATCGTTTTCCTCAAGCTGAAAGAAACTCCAATATGCAGACACAAACTTCTAACCTTGCAATAACCCTTCTCAAAATCTTAGCAGAAATCAAACATGATTGTAATTTTTCTCAGCTTATGGTTATTAAAATGTTGGCAGTTTTTATATCGGCATTTATTCTTACCTATAATATTTTGCCTTTCGAGAAATTCTCCAGATCAACAAAACCACAACCCACTGGCATGCACAGTAGAATTCTTCAATAATCCCATCCTATCAGGTACAAAACAATAATGTACTAGTGATGAGTAAAAATATGAAAAGGACGAAAACACCCCTACCTGCAAACTGTTACACCTCACTTGGTATTTGGTGCTAGTGAGTACAAGAGGTGATATCTGGCACTGCAACTGATTGTTGGTGTATAAGACACATTAATTACTTTTTTCTTTTATTATTAGATGAAGAAGAAGAAAAAAAAAATGGAAGAATTAATTTGAAATCATATTTAGAAGAAAAAAAACAAAAAAAAACCAGATCCAATTTGTTGTAAAGGAAGACAGCAGCATTCAAATTGATATTAACAAAAAATTATAAATGGTGAAAATAAACTTTAAAAAAGAATGGGGGAAGGATGGAGGGAACAACAAACATGTCAGCCCTTGGAAATTCTCCCTCTCTATTCCACATTTTATTTCCATGGATCACTCTGCGGCCTTGTGTCAAACAAAAGTCAATAAATGAGTATCACACAGGCTGTTTAAAAAGAATAAAAATTCAATGTCAGATAACAGATTTTTATTTGGAACAAAATGGGTTTTTATCCTGAATTTTTGAAGAATCCTGGGTGGTAAAAAAAAAAAAAAAAAGAGAAGAAAATATATTAAAAGGAAGAATATTTTGTTTTATTTATTACTTTAGGAGGAATTTTTGCATATTAACAACTGCACTTCAAATGATTTATAAAATTGATATAAAATCAAAATGCATTGTAAGTTACTCAAAAATATAAAGTGTCCTGCACTCTTTCAGCCAACAGATCTTTTTTTACCGGAGTTGACACTTGTTTTTCTTTAATATTAAGTTATTGAAGCTGAAATTATAAACTACTGTGATAAGATGCCTAATATACTTCTAATCCTTAATTCATTTTGATCATTACATACTAAAGAGGATATAAGGGAAATTATTTTTTTTCTATAGAATTGCATCGCTATTTTAACACTAATTGTTTATGTAAACCAGAATTAGTTAGTTTGCCTAGAGAGTTTGTATAATCAGTTCAGAATCGTTTATTGCATCCAGTCTTTACTGTCTTTCTATCTTTTTCCTCAAGCTGAAAGAAACTCCAATACGCAGACACAAACTTCTAACCTTGCAATAACCCTTCTCAAAATACATCAAAACTTGCATCCACTTTGACAATTATATCCTACCGAGGCATATTAAACACTAAATGTATAAACAGAAGGTAAAGAAAAGACCAAATTCCCAGAATATGCTTGTAGCATGGGATCTGATATAACAATAATAAAGATTCAAAAATTGACCATTTAAAATAGTTGTCTATGTTCTAGAAAACATCTACCTAAAGTGTAGGTTTCATTTGTTTATTTTACGGCATATCAACCTAAATGGGTTATTTAATGCAGACAATTTTTATTGCTGGTAATGAATTTTTACAAAGTATTTCTGGTATTAAAAACCCATTTTTACACTTTTATAGTATTTAGGGGTCAACTATTTGCTCACAATAGGTTCCACCACCCCAGGCCAGTGTGGGCTTGGGAACACTAGCAATCAAGAGGCGGTTGTACGCACATCAAAACCTCCTGATCAGAGGCCTTGTTGTGGGACGTAGTTTATCGTCATACCCAGGACGGTTTAAAGTGTAGAAAGATCATTGGCCGCATGATCTCAAGTAAAGCTCTTTCTTGGTGAATGTCAGTCTTTATATAAGACGAAGATTATTCACAGGGCAAGAGAGTGGATGGATGAAAAGAAAAAAAAAGAAAAAAATTCCCCAGAATAACAATTGCACATAAACATGGAATTTAATGACACAACAACTAAAGCTTTTCAATTTTTAACCCAAAATCTATTTAGAACACATTTTGTGTGTTGAAAATGAAGACAGTGGGGTTGTAAAAAAAAAAAAAAAAAACCCTAAAAAAAACATGAAACAACATTTGCATAGCTAACACTGGATTAACTCGCTTACATTTATTTAACTAAACTCATTATTATGAAATGGACAAAGTCCAACAATTATTTTAAGACATTTTTATGTTTATACAGTCTTTTTATAGATACAAATATTTAAGTAAATGCTCTGTTTATAATAAACAGTATTAAACAACATTTACCAGCCTGTGAAAATTTCTCGGACATTCATGCTGGTAAATGTTGTTTAATACTGTTTATTATAAACAGAGCATTTACTTAAATATTTGTATCTATAAAAAGACTGTATAAACATAAAAATGTCTTAAACTAAACTCATCATATCTATGCTCTCCTTTGGATCTGAAGGCATTCATCAGAAATAAGATAAAATAAATTGAAATGTTTCTTTCAATAACAGAGCAATAACAAGCAAAAATTTGGTTTACCCATGTGGCCTCCTATCAGTGGTGTTATCGCTTGCCTTTTTCTAGAATTCTCAGAATCTGCCTCATTTAAACATGTCATACCTAACAGCTCTACTTACCTAAGAGACATTAACGATGTCCTCATTTTATCCCCAAGATACTAACCATCAAATTCACACACGAATTTGTAACAAATAACTTCTTTCTAGCTTTCCTTGATATCCTATTAATACAATGATAATAAATTATATTTTGAAATATACTGAAAATTAACCCCCCCCACACAAAAAAAAAAAAAAAAACGAGCTCAAAAAATCCATAAAGCCAAAAACACAAATATTTCCAACAAGAATTATACAAAATTCATAATCCTAACCTCCAACACATCAACCAAACTTGCAAATGAATTAGCCATCCCTGACAAGAGGATTGTTATCATCACATCCAAGACTATCAAAGATATAATCAGGAGGAAAAATAAAACAAACACCAATTCAAATGCTGGAGATTATCAAATCGAAATGTCTACAGTGCAATGATATATCCACTGGGGAGACATTACGTGATCTAAAACACCGCATCCAGAAACACAAAAGAGACTTTTCTATTTAATTTCCATATAATATTACCAATAGGAATTGTAACTGTGTTTAAAAGAAAAATTATCGATAACTTTCAATAACCAAATTAAATAAAAAGAATGAGTTAATGGGTCAATGCTAACATTTTAACAAATATTTTTTAGGTTGGTGCAAAAATAATGACGTAATAATGTCGTTTTATGACGTATTTTTTAACGTCAAAAAACGATATTATTTATACAAACGATACATATATAAAAAAATTAATTAGAAAAATAATTCTACTTTGAAACAAAAATTTACGTGCGACCATGTAAACAAAAGCAAAAATTCAAGAACGTGTGTGTAAAAAAAAAAAAATGTAAAACTCATGAACATGCACATGTACAGATTAAGAAAAAGACAAAAAAAACTGAAAAAAAAATTGGAAATGAGATTATTCAAACAACAGACCCCTTGAAGAATGATAAAAGATGGGGAAACAACATGAAAAATTCATATTTAAAGTATTTTTTAACTATATTATATATATATATATATATATATATATATAAAAAGATGAAGAAATATAGTCTTAAGATGTGCTATATTTATGGGATAAAGTGCTCAATATCAGAGAGAGCGTATGTAAATATAAAAGTGAACATAGAAGTCAACACTTAGAGGCGACAGTCTGTTTCATGCTAGATACACTCATCAGGCCTGACCATTGCATCTAACATGAAACAGACTGTCGCCTCTAAGTGTTGACTTCTATGTGTGTGTGTGTGTGTGTGTGTGTGTCTGTGGTATAAAATGTAACTGGAAAAAAAAAAAAATCTTTCCAGTTGTCATCTTATATCAATTTGTCTTGTCCACAGAATTGATCTGGGAATATATATATATATATATATATATATATATATATATATATTATTTATTTAAAAATATGATTCCAACTCGCTACATAAGAGGTCTCATGTTTCAAAACAATATTTGAAGTAGTTAAAGTAGGCTCTGTTCCATCTTCAAGCGAAATTTTTTTTGGAATAACTTATTTCTGAAATTTACAAGTTTTAATAGTATATTCAGAATTGAAATCAAAATTTCCATGGTAACATCAAGGGTGGATTGTTTAGAATAGGCAGGGGTGGGGTGTTAATAATTTGTATCAGTATAGAGTTACTTTCATAGATGCCGGGTCAGGGTAAGGTGGGGGTGGCTAAATTAATGACGGAGGAAGTTTTCGCATAGTTACCATGGAAATTTTTGATTTCAATTCTGAATATACTATTAAAACTTGTAAATTTCAGAAATAAGTTATTCCAAAAAAAATTTCGCTTGAAGATGGAACAGAGCCTACTTTAACTCAAGTTAATTCAAATATTATTTTGAAGTTTTCGGCTCTTGTTTTGAAACATGAGACCTCTTATGTAGCGAGTTGGAATCATATTTTTAAATAAATAATTATATTTATGCTCTACTTTCGTATCGAGCACTATTTTTTAAAAATAATAACAAAAATACTAAGGAACTTTGGATTATTTACCAAACCAGTTTCTTTCCTATTTTCTACAATATTTTTCACACACACACACACACACACATATTATATATATATATATATTTACACATGTTTATCTAACATTTCTTAATTTTTGTCTACCAGTCTGAATATTCAAGAAATCTTATTACAACAATATAAATATACTGTTTAATAAATAAACAGAGTATCTATTCGAATAAAAAATAACTTTTAAGCAATAAAATTTGTCGGATTAATAAATATAAATCCATAAGGCTGCCCTCATTTCAATGAGTTGCATATATGCCAGGCAAAAGACTTGTCTATAGTGTTTAAGCTTATCCATGCTCTCTCATGTGACTCTACCGACCTGCTGCTAACTCACATACTTTGCCACAAAACTGACATAAATTTCCTGCAGGTATTTGTGGGTGGCTCTCATGTCACCTACCAGTAGATTTGTGACTCTGTGCCCCCAACTCATTAAGATTACATGTATCACCATTCCTCCATCACTGCAGGGCTTTTGAATTGATAACCGTGCATTTTCAAGACAATGACGACAGAATGACTTGTGTTTCATTTCTCGCAAAGTTTGACTTCTCTGGAATGATTAGGTGGTCACGTAAGTACAACTCAACAAACACAATCTATCAGTCATGCAACCTAATCTCACTTCTTACTGATCAGATATCCCTATCAAACAGGCATTGTTCTATCATAACAAATGAATATTTAAAATGATACCAGGTTGCCAATATATTTCTTTTTGTTTCAGATTAGCATTTCTTTTTTACATTCTTATACTTTTACATTCAACAATTTAGAAAACATGATTCTTTTATTTTATCATTTATTATATATAATTTTTAATTATTATATATAATTTTTGTCCCATGAGTGACTGAGAAATTACACAACTCGGAGTTGACCTTTGATAAATGAACACTTCTAATAATTATTATCACTCTAATCTATATGTTGCACGTTATTAGCGGAAGTCTGTTCAATTTTATATATGTTAGATTATATAACTTTATTATGAATATTATTTACTAGTAGCAATAGCTAGTGCATGCATATATATATATATATATATATCTTACCATTTGCTATATTTATGGGGAAAGAGTGCTTCTGTGGACAATTTTAATAATTCTGGTGTTGTAGAAATAATTATTTAATAATGAAAACTGTATATTTGTCTAATATTCAGAAAGTATTGAACAAAGAAAAAAATGCAAAAAAATGTTTTTCGAAACTACTCAAATAAACTGGTCCTCTTGTTAAAAAAAAATAAAATAAAGTAAGGAAAAAAAAATTTTTTTTTTTTTTAAATTAAAAATATGTTTGTTCTTTCATTAAAAGAAATCTTTTAAGCGCTACCTTTTTTTTTTTGGTTATAAAATAACTAAATCCAATAAGTCTGGGATAAATTTGACACAGTACCGATATTAGAAACAGGATCACCACTTCTAAATCAAAGAAAGAAAATTTTTCGATTCTCAGCCTAAAGAATGCTAATTTACACAAATTACTTCTCCCCCAAAAAGTTTTCCCCTATTTTTAAACAAGTAGACTAGTTTACAGTTGAACCAGTTTTTCATATTGCAAAATTACTTAAATATTAGACTCATTTTTTGTGGGGATGACATAAGTAGTTTGGTGTAGTGTAGAAAATATATTGCAAATCATTTTTTGCATGTGGACTCACCTTTGATCTCAACTGTCATATTAAGAGTACAGGAAAACTGCTTTTCCTCACTGGCCATTTTATTCAGGTTTTTTGTGCAATTTTTTTTCTTTTCGGGTGTGCTTGCTGTTGTACCTACAAGAGAAAGTCAAGACTGATAGAAAAATATCTGCTATATTTTATTTGTTCAAATTAAGGGAACATTTTGTGTCAGAAACCAAAAAAAAAAAAAAAAGAGAAAGAAAAGAAAAAAATGAGGTCTTCACAGATGTATATGTAGTAGTAGAATCAGAGATCATCCCTCGATTAAACTATTCATCATGGATAAGCAAACAAATTTTTCCCCATATTTTCTGGCATTTTGCTGGTGATTGGTCAACCTAAACACCTGTCATCTTGAATAGACACTTGACAAACCTTGAAGCATTTATAATACTCAAAATAACTTCTTTAACAGATGTGACACTGACAAATGGAAAGAAAGTTAAAAATGTAAGCTCGGAACAAGATGTAAATAGAATGATGAATAGACTGAGAGAAAGCAAGGTTTCTTTTAGTTTCAAAAGTCTATTTCTTTTTAGGGGAGAGATAACCCAAAGAAAAGTGATTCTGTTTACAATATATTACCACAGAGGCCATGTGGCGATACTTAGCTGATTGATGATATTTCTGTACCAAGAACAATATAAACCACATAGAAATAGACCCTGAAGAAATTCCTGACTTTTCTTTATTTCATCTGCTAGAACATTTATTTTTTTTCCTTTGTGACATAGATTTACCAGAATCAAATCAATGCTACAATTGCTGATGATAATTTTATCTTTGCTAATTCTGTGATCAATCAATACAATGTGGGCAGGATGAGGCACAGATTGAAAAGACCAACTCTAACAGCCAGCAGCAGCATTGACCAAAGCCTGACCCACAAGAAGTGTTACACAGGTGGCAATAAGTAATATTTGATTAAACCAGGCCTCTTCAGATTACATGAAAAAAAAAAAAAAAAAGAGACTTAAGTTTTCCCCCTGATTCTCACCACAAAAAATTAATAATTATGCTTATAACATGATATGCCTTGGTCAATCTGGTCAATACCAGACGATATTATGACCCTTGCCATACCAGAAAATGTCTTGGTCCTCAGGGTCATAGGACAACAAGTTGATTGCAGGGTCAATCTCACACCAATCGATACTGTCACTTGTCAACGGTCGTTGGTCACTGCCCGCTCCAGTCCACACCTTGCTCTGCCCACATTGTGTTTCTTGATCACAGTGCTGGTAGGGATCAAGTATCATCAGTAATCATAGTGCTGGTTCAAACCATGGTGAAGCTATGCTATGATAGGAAAAAAATAAAGTCTTCGCAGATGAAATAAAAATGAAAGGATTCTCCACGTTAATTTTCGATTTGGTTTATGTACTTATTTGGACAACAAAAATGAACCCACCTCACTGAAAGCTCTATATAACCCATATAACTCATTCCTTCTCTTATTTATGCCTTGCACCATTACTTCTAAATGGGCAGAGGTAATTTCTCCTTCTCTCTTAATATCTCACCTCAGCCCACCACTTTAGCTGTCTCTTTGACAATTCTGATTTTAAAACCAAGTGAATGAATCGGCAGTCTTAATAGTCATTATTCTCAACAGCAAATTTTCTCAGCTCCTGGTCTTGTTTATGCAAGCAGAGATTTACCACCCGTTTCCTTTGTCCTGCTAACAGCAAGTATTTGTCTTCGTATCTTGTTTGTTTAATTGTACTGATGAACATTACAGGTTTGTTTATATCAAAAAAAAAAAAAAAAAAATCCTATTTCTCAATTTGTTTACATTTCCACTCTTTGACAGACAGTTCTAAATCAGTCCTCTCGACTCTGCCTTCATCCTCAAATTTCCAAATATTATGACTCAATTATCCCCTTCTTTCAACAGGCAATCACGAGACATGTTTTCATAACTTCCACTTTAGTAAAGCAGACATAAATCAATTTCTGCTTTCGTTTCCAAAATTCTCAACTGACTTTCGCTATTCCTTCTTAGCCCTCAGGATCTGAAATCTTCCACATGGCCCCTTGATAATATCTTTTCCCAAAACCAATAAAGTCATTCTTTTTTTTCTTTTCTTTTTTTTAAAGATTTTCTGAGCTTCAGGTCATGTTTGATGTAGGAATATTGCTTAAAAATTGACCATTGTTGTGAAGTCAGAACACAGCAAATATTACAAAACTTTACATAATAACCGTACATGGCAGACTGATTCATTAGGCTAGGTGCCAATGGGTGTTGGCTGTTTGCAGAAGCCTGTTAAATGGTACAACCACAGCATATACAGTCTTTCTAATTCCATAATAATTTAGCAATTTGTCTCAACTGATACTTTGCATCTACAGGCTGCTTTGAAGCAATTGAATAGGACTCGGTTTAATGCTTACACCAGCTTTTAAAATGATCCTATTGATAATGTATTGCACAAACTGTAAAAATGTTCATTTCATACCTTCTATACATAGCAAAGCAGGAACAATATTATACAAAAACTAAAATAAATTCAGCCTTTTTTTTGTTCTATATAAAAACAGTTTCATTATAAAAGAGTCTACTTTTATGCATCAAGTCCCTTCACAATGTTGGCAATCATGGCTCTCCACAATTAACTCATCTTTTGCATTCACATCCTGGAAAACACAAAGTGCATCAAAATACAATCTGTCCAAGCCAAGGATGAAAATAAACAAACTGGATCTCACAAATTCTGGAAGATCACCAAAATTATGAAGAGGCAAAGCAGTTGTGCCCACAATGATAAATGGCCCAGAGGCCATATCATCCTTGACAGACAGGGCAAAGCTCTTCACCTCAATCTTTGCCCCAAACTCAACATTAGATGACAATGTCTCACTGAACACAGTTTCAGTAATATACTCATTTCAGCAAGAGAAGTCTCTAGACTTATCAAAAAACTTAACCCCAAAAAAGCCATTGGCCCAGACAAAAGTCCAGTGTCAACCCAGAATTATCTTGATTAAGAATATCAAGCCATTATTTACCCCCAATTATAGCAAAGTTATTTAACCGCTGCTTGAATGAGAAATCTTTCCCAAGCATGTGGACAGTGGCAAGCATATAGACCCGTTAGTCTCCTCGGTAAGTTTTTGAAGGCTTAATAAACAAGGTCATTAAGCACCTGGGTTTGGTTAAGCCCAATCTGCTGACATCCTACCATTACACACGTAAATAGTGAGGTTCTTGATTACACATATACTGCAAGGACCATAGTATTAGATATCTCAAAGTAGATATCTTCAACAAAGTTTGGCACAAAGGTTTGCTACACAAGCTATAGAATCACTGGAAGGGTTTTCTCTATTTATAAAATCTTTCCTAACAGGTAGATCCGTCAAGGTAGTTATTGACTGCTAGTCCTCTGATGCCCTGGCAATCAATGCAGATGTCCTCCAGGGTTCACTTCTCTGACCAAGCTTCTTTCTGATTTACATAAAAGATCTACCTAAGAATACACACTGACCATTTGTAAACATCTATGCCAATGATACAACAATATACAGGCATACTTCTAAAAGTCTTGGTATCAGAGATTGGCAGCTGACCTCTCTTCCAATCTAATACTAAGTTCCCAGTGGAGGAAAAACTGCTTCTAAAACCAAACTGGTTATATTCCATCACCACTGATCAGACCATGAACTACAGTCAGTTATAATGAATGGGTGTCCCCTAGAGGAGGCACCGTGCCTTGAGAGAATACTGGGCCCTAAACTCACACTTGACCTCAAGTGGAATTCCTATATATGATCCATCACTAAAGATGCAAGTAAAATGATCAGCTCCCTCTACCACTGCAGTAAGTACCTGCTATTATCTACCTTTATAAGAAGCAGATCAAGCCAGAAATGGAATACTGTTGATATATTTGAGCAAAAACAATTTCCAGTCTTGATAGAGTTCAAAAGCACCACAGAGTCCTTGTGGGAGAATTATTATTTTCCACCCTCCAAGCTCTCACAGGTGGGATGTGGCGAGTCTCTCACTGCTCTATTGCTACTACCATGGTAAGTGCTCTGACAAACTGCAACTCCTGGTTCCACTAGGTCAGACCTTCATGGCTAGGACCTGCCACCCCACTTACATAGTAACAAATCACCCTCATTCCCTCCATATTGCATTGGTGAGAATACGATCCACTCAAACAGCTTCTTCCCATGAACCACTGCCCAGTGGAGCAGACTCTCAAGAGGATGTTTCCCTGATCAATACAATCTTAACCTGTTCAAGTCTAGAGTCAAGTGTTATCTTTCCCTCCTATCCATATAAACTATAACCCTCTGCTTTGAGTGGCCTCTTGGCATTGTACAGGGTGAAACTTACTGTAAAAAATACAAAAAAAAAAAAAAAAAAAAAAAGAATTTCTATCCACAAAGAAGAGACTAAAACAAAATTCATTATCTTTCCATGAACAAATTTTGGAAATGGAATTTACTGATGCTTGCTATACAGGGATCATCATGGCTTCACTTCACAAATCAACGTAGTGTACATTCTCCCCCGACTGTTACCGGCTCTCTCATATCAGTTGCAGGAGAGGAGTGGGGTGGGAGGTGCAGTTCCTAACAGCAAAAATCATTTGTCTGAAAACAGATTTCACCAAAACCATTAAATCAAATCTTCACTTTGTTAAAAGGTTTACTTCACCAAAAACTCCAAACATAGAAAATTGAAGGGAGACTGCTGTTATATGTGAATGGTGCTTTTCTTAAAGCAGTTATCATTTAAAGATTACTGGTTAATTCGATTATTGCTTATTTATGACAATGAATGATTGCCACATATGTTGGTTTGTCTAAGAGGGAGATATTGAATGTTAAAGCCAAGAAATTGTTTGTCTATTTTCAGGCAAAGGAAATGAAATACAAATAAAAAAAAAAAAGAGTCAAATGAATTAATAAGGATTACTTTCCTAAATATTTAATTGTTTCTTTTAGGTCCCCCCCCCCCAACCATTTTTTACTCATTTTTAAATAACCCGAGAATAAAACCAAAATATTGAGCAACGTTATTATGTGAACGAAGACTTCAGTGATGAATTTATGGAGAAAAAGCTATTCATTATCATAACAAACAAAATTTTTAAATGATACATAATTTTAAAAAAAAAAAAAAAAAAAAAAATAAAAGCAAAAGTTATCTCCCTTTAATTACCTAACTTGATTTTTCAGTGCAGTTAATAATTCAATGAAGTGGAGATTTAACAGTTTCAGTGAAGACAGTTTTCAAACAAATGACATTTGCTTTTATGATTGCCCAGATGTATGGGTGGGGTAGTGGACAGCAGCTTAGAACAAGAAATCAGAGAAAAGAATACCAAACTGTTACGTGACATCTGTCCTTCTTTACGGCAGTGAATGTTGGACGATTTCCTCAAGGATGAGGAAGAGACTTGAGGTGACAGCCGTGGTTCACAGAACGATGCTAAAGATATCATGGACCGAGCTTGTGAGCAAAGATGAGATCTTAGAGAGGTTACAAACAAGGAGGAGGCTTATACTTAATATCAGGAAGAGGCAGCTGAAGTTTCTGGGACACATAATGAGGAAGGAGAACATGGAGAATCAGATACTCACAAGTCGATTAGAGGGAAAGAGAGACAAGAGAAAACAATGTGTGATATACCTGGCAGGCTTAAGCAAGTGGATGACAGAACATGGTTTTGGGGAAGAAGCAGGGGGAAGGAACTTGCTGAGAGCTGTAAGGGATAGAGGGAGGTGGAGAGCCATCATTGTCTACATCCTGAAAGGACATGGCACATAAAAAGAAAGAGTTTGAATTCCAGTCGAGTTTATTACATTCACTTATGCACAAATAAGCTTGGGAAAGGTATGAACTCCCCACAGCTATGGGTTAAATAGTAGAACTTGTATCAGGGAAAAACATTGTTATTCTCACAAAAAAGAAAAATTGTTAATGTAATAGTCACTCAAAAAAAAAAAAAAATAATAATAATAATAATAATCTTACAGTCCTAAAAAATGTATTTCAGCTTTAAATAAACCCACAAAGGGTTGGTGAGCTGTAGAAAAAAAAATCAATTGTGATTACGTCCCAATGAGTGGATATCAACTAGAAATTTGAAGGTAAAGATAGACATGCATGTTACCAACTGCAGCCTTTAAATAAAGGCTTTACATAAGACATGGCCCAGCAAGGTGGGATGTCAGAGAGCACTGATTAACAAGCAGACCTTTGGGTTGTTGCCCTAACACAATTAAAGGCTTTGTGTTGTGCTCAGATATACTATGTAAATATCTACCCAAGGTATATTATTTATAGGTTCAACCAACTAAAATAAGTAACACAAATTTAGAGGCTGATGTAAAACATTTTAATCATTTCTCACATTGTACTCATCAAAAATGGTGGGATTATATATAGATTAACTGGGGTCTGGGTGCTCTACCAAGGTCACTGTGTCACTTCCTGGCACATTTGTAAGATCTGTTTACTCTGTGAAAAGTCTTGTGTAAAGCCATCAACAGACTATCCATTTAATTTCTGCATGACAACAGAATCAAGGTGAGGAAAAAGGAGGAAAGAATATGTGAATAAGGGAAAATTAAAGGTAAGTAAGAAAGCTAGAGAATAACGAACAAAGGGAATGAAAAAGAAAGCAATGGAGACAAAAGAAAGACAATCGGGTTTGCTCTCTTTAGTGTAATTACTCCTTTACCTCTTTTCATGTGGGTGAAGCTTAATTTGTTTTCCTTTTAGAGCATGACACACTATTGTAATTGTACTATAGTAATATATATATTTTTTTAGAACTAAACATTTAATACTAAAAGCCAAAAGTATTATCCGATAGTATTATCCAATCAGCACTAAAATAAATACAGGCTGACAGATCTTCCATCATCTTTTGCTATCTCCAAATATGGTCAGATTGCAGACTAATATAATATGGTTATCTCTGAGGTAGTCAGCACTGAGCAGCCATATTTCACATTGAACAAGACTGGACCATACATGCACTCAGTCATACCATCATTTTGGCTAACTTCTTCCATACTTTTACCAATTATCTTAACTTCTAAAGAGATTTTGAAGAGACCCAATTTAGCAAGGCTTATACAACTGTATATACTTTTAACACCTTACTTTTGATGAGGGACAGGATATGTGGGTGAAGAGACCCAATTTAGCATGGCTTTATACAACTGTATATACTTTTAACACCTTACTTTTGATGAGGGACAGGATATGTGGGTGGTGAATTGTATAGCAGCTCAGAATGATAGGTGATTGCATATAATTTTAACATTTAGCTTTTGATGCTGGACATAATAGATACTAACTAGCCTTATCTCAAAAAGCTCTTCAATTTTAAAGGTAAATTAGTTTATAATGAATATTAATAGTTTTAATTAACTTTGAAACTTTGTCTTAAAGATGAGGATAGTAGTTTCAAACCAATCAAAATTCAAACTACTAACAAAGCAGTATCCTGCCAGTGTTGAACCACAAACCATAATGTCCAAAGGTAAAACACATGGTTGGCATTAATGTGTTGCATTGTTTCCCCTCTCCTTCCCACCTACGTATATTTTAGCATCATTTTCATGCCATAATTTTGGTTGTATTCAAGGAGAAAGACAATGATTGACATTGCATTTACACTTTTTAAGCTGACAGGAAAGCAAGAATTCAGAAGAGAGTTCTACAAGCGAGAAGTGTAGGAGAAGAAACTATTAGCATAGAACTTATGGCAACAACAAGTAATTTCAATACTGAAATTATGAGACCTAACTGCCAATCTAGTACTGTGCTTAAGTGATTTTCTAAGACTTCTCAATTTGGTTATTAGAGTTATAATGTTTTGACATCTTCAGGTGTCTTTAAAATCAAACACTTTATTCAATCCATTGGGGTTAGATAGTTCATGTTCCCCTGTACAAGATAGAGAATATACTGTATCATTTAATTCTTCTTAGTTAAAAGTAATGCAACGATTTTGTTTCATCTAATTAGGTCCCATTCTGATTTCCTCTAGATGATGGCCAGATGTGAACTAAGAAAGCAAAAATAAAAAAGTCACAGTCTACACCAAGGCTCTGAGCATCACATATGTCGCACAAAACAAAAATAAAAAAAAAAAAAAAACAATACATTATAAAAGAAACCAATCATGAATTTTGCCACCAAATCAAAAACATGAAAAAAAATTGTGTTATGATTCACTACATCTACCTTTAAGAATGCTGATCACAAAACTGTAGGCAATCATGGAAAACAGGCCAAACTGTCAACATCACCACCAGTGACCTCAATCAACCAACCCTATGCACACTACTCCAGGCCCACAAAGAGACATTCTGTCATGATCCTCTGTATCCACAATACAAAGAATTTTATCTTAACAATTCTCGTCTTCTTTCTTTTTCACCTCATCAGCAGTGCTTGTTTCATTTGCTCTCTTGTGCTACCATATTGCACGTTTATAGCACTTACATCCAAAGGATTTATAAAGACAACTGAAATAGAATTGAACATACAAAAATGAATTGTATGATTCTAAAATATGGTGGGAGGAAAAACAAAAAAAAACAAAAAAAAAAAAAAAAACAAACTCCAATCTCAATTCTCACAGGTGATGTGACAAATAAACCACACCCTCGTCAGCTGCACTTTGTACAGGTTTTTAAAAAACAAGATTTTTTTTTTTTTTTTTTTTTTTTCCTTAAGTATTTCTAAAATGTTTATAAATATTTATTTACCATAAAGCCCCTTGTTGAGAAAGGTGCGTAGATTTGCATAGTTGGGGTGAACACTGGAAACTTTGGATTTAAGGGACTTCATAAACTGGGCACTTCCGATGGTAATAGGTGGACGCGAGCTGAAAAGTGCGAAAACCACCATTTTAGATATTGGAACTTTTTTGTTTTTTATCCTTATTATCCTTATTATCCTTAACATGTCTGGAATTATGATATTAAAAAAAAAATCCCCTTCTCCACAAGACTGTACCACTATCCTCAGTTTTTTCTCCCCCCACCCTTGATATTTCAACTGCATAATTGTAATAGAATCCTTCAGTTTGGCATTGTTACCAATAAGTATTGGAAACTGTCCTTGATATTCTACGTGCCCCCTATTATTGTTACCATGTTTCAATCTAGAGGAGTAAAGTGTTGGTTCATGAATTTGAGGATATAGTAATTATGAGTTCAATCCCAGGAGCGAGCAAGTATGTAATGGAACTCAGCAGAATCAGGGAGAGCTAAAACTGAGCAGCACTGAAATTAGAGGAGATATCCCTAGACATGGGCAGTGGAAGAAAAACAATCTACCATATCTGTCTATATTTCTGAGATGAGGTATTGTAACTATTTATACTATTTACATTGTTCAAACTATTGTCCTCAAGGACACAGTGATTAAAATCGTTGGTTGAAGTAATTCATGATTTGACCCAAAGAGTTGTGAGTTCAATAACTGACAAAAAAAAAAAAAAAAAAAAAAACACACACACAAAAATAACTTAGAGAGTTGAGTTACTAAAGGAAAATAAACTCTAGATATCCAAAAAAGGTATGGAACAAGAACAATTTACACCAGTAGATAAAATAAAGGGTTCAGTTTGAAATTCCAGCATGTATCACCTGAAGAAGGCCAGAGTGTACAATGGCTGAAACACTGTGAAAGATGAAGACAATAGTTCGAACAATGTAAATAGTATAAATAACAATCTATCCCTGTAGATTATATCTGTGCAAGACCGTCATGCAAGGCACTGTTGAAGGTGGACATAGGAGAGGATGCTAACATAAAAACTGGTTGAACAATGTCTAGCAATGGGCAGATATGACTATACCAGAATTGCTGATAGTTGTCATTGATAGATCATTGTGGAGGAGATTTAGGGTGGCTTCTGCATTCGGACCCCACCCCACCCCACTCCCTACAATTACAAAAGTCAAGGGGATGAAGATAGATTTGAAGTTCCCTGATCGACATACACCTGATGAAGGCCAGAGACTACAACATCTGAAACGTTGTAATGGCAACAACAACAAAAATGCAGTCAATAGTCTGCATGTCACCCACATTGTAGCAAACCACCTATGTTCCCTCCACATTCCATCAGTGAGAAGCAAGTTCCACTCAAACAGCTTCTTTCCACAAACCACTGTTCTGGGGAACAAACTCCCAAGAGGATGTCTTCCCGATCAATCATACAATCTTAACCTGTTCAAGTCTAGAGTTAACCATTTTTTTCCCCTCCTATCTACATAAACTGCCTCTTATGTAGCCCTCTACCTTGAGTGACCCCCCGAGCCTTGTATAGGGTGAACCTTACTGTAAGGTAAATATTGTAAGTAATGATAGCTCCTCATCCCAGAAATTCAGATAGAAATATAGAATAGAAATAGGACATTAAATTGATATACGTGCCAAACTGAAATGACTCATTAGAATATTCCCAGATGATAATTCTACATGGACAGATTGAACGATTGTGAGTTTGGTGCAAAGAGACTAGAAAAGTCATCATTAACGGTTATTATCATTTTTGGCGTCTGTCTATATTTCTGAGATGAGGTATTATGTACAGTATTTACATTATTCGGACTATTGTCCTCATCTTTGTCGCCATATTTATCACAATGTTTCGGCCGTTGTACACTCCGGCCTTCTTCAGGTGGTTGGAATTTCGCTCAATGGGGTAGACTGTTCTAGTTCCACGTGCCAATTTTAATGGATGTCAGTTATCAGTTATCTCCTGTTAATTTTCCCTCTGAAAGTTCTCCACAGCCTTAACCGGGTATTGAACTCACACTCTTTGGGTCCTGTCACTTGATCTAACCAACGCCTTTATCCTTGAGGACATCTGGGTATGAATTTCTGGGTATTATAAACCTAATGTTTTCAGCAACCATTTTTACCAGTGCTCATATTGCAACTTTGTTATCATTGCTTTTCTCTGGCACTCCTTATTACTGGTTCCCATATTGTATTTATTTCTATGCTGGGTCAGCTCAGGAGATTTTTGTGGCCTAGCATATGTGCTGATTCCTTAAGTTTACAAATTTTCCAATGGTGTTCCCTGTCTATGATCTCAACATGATCCCAGAGGGGACAGTGATCTCCCTTCTCTCTTCATATGTGGCCAGCCACGCCTGATTTTTCTACTTCCCCTCGTGTTACAGCTTTCTGGTGTTCTTGAAGACTTACCTTGAGGGGGCGGCCTGACTCTCCTTTATATTCCTTTCCGCAGCTGCACGGGATAGCGTACACACAGTCTTTAGTCATGTTCTCCTCTGTGGGGGGCCTCACTGGAGAGAGATATCTGCAAAGTGTTGTCAAGCTTTTGAAGGTTGTCCTGATGTTATATGTTATATATTGCTCGGACGATCCCTTTCTTTACGCTGTATGGATGGTGGGAGTTGAAATTGAGGTACTGTCTGGTGAATGTTGGTTTACGGTATACAGATGTCTTGAACCCATGCTCTGTTCGAGATATTAGTACATCCAGGAATGGGAGTGTGTTGTTACACTCTTTCTCCATTGTGAACTGTATCGAAGGTCTTATTGAGTTCACATGGTCCAGTAGAACCTGGACATCTTCCTGGTGTGGCCAGAGTATGAAGGTGTCATCTACGTACCTTAACCATATAGTAGGCTTTAGAGATATAGATTCTAATGCCATTTCTTCAAAGTATTCCATGTATATATTCACCATTGCTGGTGATAATGGTGAGACCATTGCTAAGCTCTCATCCTGTCGATATATGTGTGATCCCATTTCGAAGTGTGTTGTTTGTGTACAGAAAGTCAACATCTCCATCAGATTATCTATTGGAATACTGGTCCGCTCTTCTAGGGAAGAGTCAGAGGTCAATTTGTCTCTGACTACTGAGAGTGCCTCCTCCGTGGGTACCTTGGGGAACAAACTCATCACGTCCAAGCTCACCATCTGGTTGGATAGGATGGGAGCATCTTTGATTATTTCCACAAAGTGGGCAGAGTTTCGGACATATGAAGGAGACTTTCCAATCAATGGGTCAATTATATCTACAAGGAAGCGACTCGGAGGGTGGCACACAGAGCCTTGGCAACTAACAATCGGCCAGAGCGGAATACCGTCTTTGTGAATCTTAGGGAGACCATATATGTGAGGTAGCTTGGTGTAACGCTGCGATAACTGCCTATACATCTTGGGTGCGGTGATCTTTGTTCTTGATTAGGATCTGTGACAGTTTGCATTCTGTTTTCATAGTAGGATCCTTTTTCACTTTGCTGTAGCTACCACTGCTAACGAGGTCTTCCAGTTTTCTTGTATAATCTGATTTGTCCATCACTACAGTCGCATTACCTTTGTCAGCCGGTAGTATGATGATGTTTTCGTTCCTCTGTAGGGATTCAATTGCCAGCCTCTCCAGTTTTGTTATGTTAGACCTGGGCAGCTTGGCTCTCTCCAAGGCCTGTCACCTTCCATCTTAGTTTATCCACCTGAGGCTGAGGGAAGTTCAAGGCCACCTCCTTGACTCTGGCAATGATGTCCAAGTATGGCACCCGCCTGATGGTTGTGGGGAAGTTGAGACCCTTATTCAATACTGACTCCTCAGAGGCATTCAGCTGATATTGGCTTATGTCGACTACTGCTTTCACTGGTGGGTGATGGACCTTGTGCGTCACCTTCTGATCTTTCAATTTTTGCACTTGGCGAGCCTTGACTACATCAAATTCATGTCTGAACGATTTATCCAGGTCATTTTGGATCCTTCTGTGGTCTTCTTCATTAGTAATTCTGTTGAAGAAATCCTTGAGCATCTGGGAGATATGAGCTTGTAGTCGATGTTTTATCCAACGATTGTACTGGATTCTCTCTCGGACAAGGGCGTGTCCTGCTTTCTCTGTGACCCGACGAGCTCTCCTTGAATTGATGCCAAGCCTGAAGGGATGATTGTAGGTCTCTGCATCGGTGTAGGAATGTCAGATGGTTCGATATTCGTGCCAGTTTCTGGTAGGATTTCTCAATTTGTCTCCATATTTTTGGTATATCGGGTCCGTACCGATCCTTCTGAGTCGGTCTATATTTCTGAGATGAGGTCTTATGTACAGTATTTACATTATTCGGACTATTGTCCTCATCTTTGTCGCCGTATTTATCACAACGTTTCAGCCATTGTACGCTCCGGCCTTCTTCAGGTAGTTGGAATTTCGAACTGAACCCGAACAGTGATCGAAATAAAGGGTTCAGTTCGAAATTCCAACCAGCTGAAGAAGGCCGGAGTGTACAACGGCCGAAACATTGTGATAAATATGGTGACAAAGATGAGGATAACAGTCCGAATAATGTAAATACTGTATCATTTTTGGCCATTAATTTATTCTACCAACTCAGTATGCATACAGATGCAGGCTCAGTAGTTAATATTCACACCAGCCAAATTTTGCAAAGTTTCATAAGTATTATATTTACAAAGTCTGTATTGGGGCTGAAATAATTGTATACTCTCCACAAGTACTAGAAATAGGTGTTCAAACATAGTAAAAGTCAGGATTATGAATGCTGATTTTCAAGGCAAAAAAGAGCCTCTCTACTTGGATAACTGGCAAAAAAACAATCTTTTTACTTTTAATTTTTCCCCATTCATGCTGTACACAGCTAAATTCAATAAACATAGACAATTTTATCACCATCGATCGTTAAAATAACTTTGTACTTCTAAGCAGACTTTACCAAAATGAAAGTATCTAGAATAGCATATTGTATACACAAAATGAATTGCTATACTGTTGAAGATTTTGAAAGTATCAAGATGAACATTCATGTAAGTAAAAAGACTCTTATCCAAATGTGTCTAGATAACCAATCACACTCATTTTATTTATTTTATTCCTTGGCCAGGTACATAAACTTTTCAATTTAAGAACAGACTGTCACCTCAAAGTTGCCCAACCCTGAGAATCTTAACCTGCCGTATTCATTGGATTTAATATGCAACAGACTTCTTTCCTGTTTAAAGCACAAGTTTCCTTATCAGTAGAAAAATTCAAAAGATAATTAAATACTTACATAGGTCTTGGAGGTTTCACTGATACTTTACTGGGGCCTTTCTCATTAGATTTATCAGGGGATTTACCATGGGACTTCACATGATGATGTTTCTAAAAATGAAAAAATAACCAAAATATATATGCATTCATGCTGCTTCAGTATACAAGTTTACATTATTGTTGTAGAGTAGCTAGCATCCCTTCAGCACTCTACCAGATGGCCTGGCTCATAGCCTTAGTCTACAATTAAGGACTTCAATAGTTGATTAATATTCAGACTGATCTTACTTCATTTGGCTATACAGCATTTGACCTTCCTCTATTCCTTGTAAGTTGTCTTGTTAATTGTTTTGTAACTTATTGTTCTGTGTTTTATCCGTTAGCACCAGATACTAGTGCTAAATAAATATATTAAGCACTCATCCTTCACTGTGTATCATTCACCTCAACAATACAACATTGTGTTTTTTTTTTCCAAACACATCTGGCTGAATAATATTGACAAGTTCTGTCAATCCAATATTTTATGAACTTTTTCAAATAATATATTATGTTGTTTAATCTTAACTTTTGTTTCATTATATACTATTATACACCCTACACACACAAACACACACATATATATATATATATATATATATATCCAAGCCAAGCCTAAACCTTACTTTATTTAACAATGGAAGTTATAGTGTCACTTGATGGACAGCAATAACTAAAATGGATAGCATACATAACTGTGTGGTAAAATGAGAAAAATGTTTACTTTGCCCACAAAAGTTTAAGAAGGAAATTTTCATCAATACAAGAAAGAGTGATAGTGGACTTGAGAAGCCTATTTTCCTCAAAAACTATTTTAAGAGAAATATTTTTATAAAGTTCAAGTGATAGTAATTCTGTTTGGTCAGTGAATGCTGAATCCTTTCATGTATGAAACAGTTAATTTCACCAACACAAAAGTAGAGTTTTTCATCTAGAATCCTGGACTGTTTCAACAAGGAATAAATGAATTATTTTCACAGTGAATGTTTGTCATTGCTGATAATAAGGATTTTTTTTTTTTTTTAATTCTATTTTCATAAATGTGACATAAGTTTCTGAACTGTCTCATAATAATAGCTAGATTGTTACACCAGATTAATTTAAATCAAAACAGACACCATTACTAACCTTTGATGATATTCTGGCATTCAAGTTGTGCACCGAAACCTTGAGCTTTTCAACTGCACTTTCCACATCATCCAATCGCTCAGAAAGGTGCCTCATTTCTTGGCGGCTTATGTCATCCATTTCGGAATCGGCAGAAGATTTCAGCTTAATCAACCTCTCCTTAGTATCAGCCTGTTCTTTCATGACATGCTTCAATTTCAACTGCATGCTATCCTGTGTTCTCTGCAGATCTTTGATCTTGGAAATAGGTTCCTGTGGGAAAAGAATTTGTTAATCTATAGTTTATCAATCTCATTTCATTTTTGCCCTGTCCATCACTCTCACACTGTCCATCTCAGAGTGCTACCTATCTATATCAGACTATCCATCTATCTTTTAGTATCAAGAGCCTGTGTATGAGGAGTCGTTTTCTCACATAGTAACATATGTGAGAAAACAACATCATTTTTGCACCAACCTAATATTATTCGAATAATTATTTAAATGGGCAGTAAAGGTTAAGTTTTGAATATTATTAGAGGCTGCTGAGTGGAAATAATTGTGGATCCGGATACTGTTACAGTTAACAACCATCATAACTTTTTGTTTAATTTTAAGAACAGGAAATCTATATAATAAATGCAAATGTCAGTGTGCCACACTTTTTCAAATTTACTCCTAGAAGCTGTAGACCAACATATCATACCATTTTGAAATCAGGTTGACTCCATGAGGTAATTAAAAACATTCTGGGGCTGGATCCGGATCCGCAATCTTGAAATTTTCGATTCCCAAGTTTTCATTACTATGATTGTTTCCAGATTCCACCATCTTGGCTTCTACTGATAAAAACAATTAAACAGACACAACTCTCTAACTTTCAATAGCTCATGTTCAAATGGAAACACTGCTGTTCTCAAATTACAGTGTTTCAAAATTAAATTGTCTGTGTTTTCATTTTTACTCCTAGTGGCTGTAGCCCAACATATTATACCATTTTGAAATCAGGCTGAAATCATTTTTTTTGTATGATAATTTTTTTATGATCTTTTTTTTTTTTTTTTTTTTAAAGCTTTTCAGCCCAAGCAAGGCGGGAGTGCCACTAGCATGCAAGGGGTTACAGAGAATGGAAACAAGAGTAAAGAGGTCTGAAAGAGGAAAAGATGAAGAGAAGGACAGGGCATCAGGAGATGTCGATTGATATTGCATTTGAATAGTTGGAGATTATAGCTATCAGGGAAGCAACTAAGAGGAAGGGTGTTCCACAGACAGTAAGTACGAGACATGAAGCTATTGGAGTAGAAGAGACCGCTACATTTAACCAAAATGACAGTAAAAGAGTGGGACTGAGATGCCAACCTAGTAACACGCTTAAATTCCTGCAGTTTGGGAACTAGTGAAAGTAGCTTGTCAGAGCAGTTACTATGAAAGTATTTGTAGAAAAGAAGTGATGGCATGTCTGTGAGAGAGCAACTATAAATGAGATGCCAGATCAGGGCCAACCACATTGCATATCCATCTCTGGATTTTGTTGAGGACCTTAAGACAAAGGGTGGGGCTCCAGACTATATATGGTAGCAAGGGTGAATGGTTGATTTATAGATTTGAAAGATGGACTCCGGGAAGAAAAACTTTCTGGCGTGATACAGAGAACCAACTTTCCTTGAGGTAGATGAAGTTATTGATTCAATGTATTTGTTCCATCTCAGATGAGTGGACAGTGTGAGACTAAGCAGTCGCAAAGTGGTGCTCTCGTGGAGTTGAGCATCAGACATTCTAATGGGAGGCAGGGAGGATTCTCTGTGGTGGGTAATAGAGAGCAGTTTTTTTTTTTTCAGCAATAAAGATAACCAGCCATTTCCTGCCCTAGTCAACAACCAATTGGAGGTCCTTTTTGGAACCAATGGCCAGGTTAGTTTTGTCAGTGATGCCAGATTTGCTATTGAGGCAGGAGTGAATAGTAGTGTCATCTGCATAGATGCCTACTTGGGAACTGATGACATCAGGAAGATCATTAATGAAGATAAGGAACAGTGTAGGGCCCAGGATAGAGCCTTAGGGAACACCTACAATTGTGAGAAAGGAACTGTAGGAGAATCTGTTAAGGACGACCTTCATTACACAGTTTGAGAGGAGTGATTGTATTAAGTCAAACAATCATCCTGAAATACCGTATCCCTGAAGCTTACAAAGGAGGCCAGAGATATCTAGAGCCATGGCACGAGCTTCTCTGTTATTGTGAAGTGCTTGGTAAATAAATTCAGTTATGGCTGTGAGCACATCAGCTGTAGATCAGGCAAAGCAGAAACCATATTGCTTGTCAAAGAGCAGATCATGGGATGTAAGGTGCTTAACCACTTTGTTGATTAAAGCTTCAAAGACTTTGCTGAAGAATGGTAGGAGACTGATAGGACAGTAGTTAGATGGGTCAGAAGGGTCACCAGAGTTCTTGACGACAAGTACAACAGATGAAGACTTCCAACCGGATGGAAAGCAGGAGTTGTTGAGGCAGTAGTTGTATAGTTAGGAGAGGACAGGAGCCAGTTCAGGAGCACATTTCTTCAGGTCAATGGCTGGTATCCCGTCCCCACCGCTAGCCTTATGGGAGTGTAATTTAGAGATGATGGCCAATACCAATATCATTACAGCTATTGAGACAAATAGACATCTGTTGCAATCTGGCATGTCACTGTGGTACAGGCAAAAGAAGTGATTCCTATGGGCAATGGCAGCTGAGCAAGCAGCAGAGAACCAAGGGGATGAGCGCAATTTAATCTCGTATTTCCTTGCGGGGATGAAAGCCTTGATTCCAGCGTTTACCCAGGAGGAGACTTCGGAAGTGCATTCTTGAATGGGAAGATTAAAGACCACATTCCAGGGGACATCGCAAAGGAAATCATGGAACAAGTCCCAGTCAGCACATTGATAACAGAAAGATGTTCTGCTGATAGGAGGTTCTTCTGGGGTGGAGTAGAAGATGTTGACAGACACTACAGCATGATCAGAGTTGCTCAGAGCTGCATGGTATGACAAGACTCAGGGATGGAGGTGAAACAGAGATCAAGAAAAGAAGCCTTATCTTCCTGGTTACTGGGGAAACTAGTGGAAAGTCAACAATGTGTGTGAGGGATTGAGTAATTGAAAAGTTAAGGGTTCATATGCCTGCAAGGTCAGTTATAGAGTTTTAAAGCCACTTGGTATGGTGGGCATTAAAGTCACCAAACACGAATATATGAGCAAACGGATGGAGAGAGATAGCCTTGTCTATATTCTCGGAAATGATTTCGAGTACACCAGTGTCTTGGGAGGATGGGGAACGAAAGAGGAAGAAGAGGTAGCTTACAGCATTGAGGAGAGATAGATGGAGACACATCTATGAATGGTATGGAGATTCCAGAGAGAGCTCCCCAGCCAATGGGAGATGGTTCTTGACGTAAATTCCTAGGCCGTGCATATGGGTTTGAGAATCTTTTCTAAGGAGACGAAGGTAACCGGGGATCGTGAGGTCAGGGGAGGGGATAAACGAGTTGAGGTTGGTTGAGGTTAGAGAGCCAGTATATCAGGAGACTTCTCAATGAGGAACAATTCCACACTGCAGAAGTTGGTACGAATGCCACGGATGTTAGAAAAGGAAATGTTAAAAGGTTTAGGTGTTGTTTTTTTTTAGAGCTGGTTCAAGTTTACTTTTTTGATCATTTGTTGTCATGTTGGGTAATGTTGGTAGTGAAAATGAGAAGGCCTGAAGTAAAAGTAGCAGACGGTCATCTTATGTGACAAGGGCAGAAAGGAGCTGGCGCAGCCTGCAACATAATGTGGACTTAGGGTTGCCCATCGGAGGTGCATGCAGGGACACCCTTCCATGCATGACATGGCACTACAGGCATATTATACAACTGTTGATCAGAGCGGCCGCTCAAGATGCTACGCAAGAGTTAGGGCTCCTAACTACCAGTCGGGAATAGCAACCAGAGAACTGTGAACCCAGTACCCTCAGAATGAAGAGGCTTTCCCACAAACTTCACACATCACAAGAGAATCATGACAGTATTACTATGGAGGCCAGAGAGAAGGAAAGGAAAAGTTCCAGGAACCCAGTCCTAAACAAGAAACATGAGGTGAGCCTCTACTCTTGTTCAAGAGAAGGGGGAGGAGTATTGACTGGGTGATAGGAAAGCCTACCTACTTCTATTACATGCACATTATCACACACACACACACACACACACAAAAAAAAAAAAAAGACAAGCAGCTTATAAGAAGTCCAAGAACAATGTGCAAAGCACTTAGTGTTGAAACTGAAATATAAAGTTTTAAGTTAGTTAAAGTACCAATATGCACTTCTTGAGTACAAAGAGCTCCTCATCTGAGAGCTCAGGAACTCATATCATTCACTTACTGCAGGAGTCAGTGAAAAAAAAAAAAATCAAAAAATCAAAAGAATTTATCCAAACTTTTAGAAAAACAATGCGGACTAAATTCATTTCAATTAAATACTAATAAATAAAAAGAAAAAGAAAAAGAAAAAGAAAAAAAAATACGAAAAACATTTCATAACATGGTACGAACAAAGGCAAGAGAAAGTAAATTAAAATGAAATTAGTATTAAAATTTGAAGAGAAACATGCAATGGAGATTGGCAACGATATTTATGTGTCCAGCGAGGTTACTTAGAAGTAAAACCAGGAATGTGTACGCTTCAACCGTGAGCCTGCAATTCATATTGTTCACTTTTTGCACAAGTCAGCGAGAAAAAAAAAAAAAAAAAAAAAAAAAAAATTCAAAGAATTTATCCAAAGTTTTCAAAAAACAGTGATGATTAAATTCACTTCAATTAATATTAATAAATAAAAATGAAAAAAAAAAAAAAAAAAAAAAAAAAAAAAAAAATCAAAATCAATTGCAAAATCCAGCAAGAGTCACCTATGAAATAAAATAATTTTTCTGTATGGACCGTAAGGATCTACGTGCATCAAACTATCTTTATATTAAGTAGTGGCAGAAGAATTATCATTGAACTTTTAAAAGGTAAGCTTAGATATTAATACAATACTTAAATGCAGCAATCAATTTTGAATTCTTCTGTAGTTCATTAGTGTATTTACTCCTGCCTAACTATTGTGATGAAAACCCAATTAAGAGCCTTTCAATAGGGCAGCTTTTAAGCTAGTTTAAAATATTGCTAATGTGATTTTGACAGAATTGAAGGCATGGAGTTTTACCTGAGCAGCCTTCAAAGTGGCTAATTCGGACTGGATATCATTCAACTTCAGGGTCATTTCTTCAATCTGCGTCTTAATGTCACTTTGTGATAAAGTCATTGATTCCAAGGATTTTGTTGTCTTCTCAACTTTGTTCACTGTATTCGTAAGGCGTGTGTGTTCTTCACCCTGTTTTGCTTTCACCAGAGTGATATGCTGTTGCACTTCAGCATTAGATGTTTGTAGATTCTGGTACGACTGTTGACAAAGACAAAAATAGTAAGAAAAAAGCAAAAAAAAAAAAGCAATAAAAACAAATATTCATATGTTCAGTCCCCGTTATTAGTCTAAGTATGATATTTGTGTTTCAAATAAATAGGGTGGTTGGAATTCTTTTATAATTTCCATTTTATAAAATACTTTGTCCTAAAATTCTAAGAGCCAAAGGAGCATATTTCTGAATATTTGTTAAAAAAGTGGGGGAGGGGATTGGAATAAGGATGTCTTGGGTGATTTTTTTTGTCACAAAACAAATAATCATCCTGGACATCTATTTGAAAGTGAACTCAAAAGTAAAGAAATTAAACCTTTTTTTTGTTGATAAAAGCAAATAAAAACATTCAGGTAATTTGCAGTTTAGGATCCACACTTAGTTTCTATTAAGAATTTCCCAAATAGTTACATGCTTAATTTGAAAATAACAAAGAAATTTTGTTAAAATCTACTGAAAATAAAATTTCGAATTCATTCACGTCTGCCATTACTGGCGTTGTTTACATACATTCACTTCGGAGCAATCAGTCACAGAACCTTACTTAGTTAACAGCCTTTTTACTGATCATACTTGTCTCAATTACTGCGCAAGGGTTAGTGTTCTGACTGAATGACTGCTCTGAGGCAAATGTTGGTAAACAACACCAGTAATGACTGTCATGCTGTAGCCACAATGTGAATGAGTTCAAACTTTTATTGTTGATAACTCCAAACGGTAGATTTTAGCAAAATTTCTTTGTTATTTTCAAATTAAGCATGTACATTTACACCTTAATGTAACTATTTAGGAAATTTTTATAAGAAACTAAGCATGGGTCCTAAACTGCAAATTACCCAAACATTCTTTATCAAAAATCAAGTAAAAAGTTACAGTTGTAACCATATAATTAATAATGCTTCCATTAATTCCTGACCATTGACAATTCCCTTTAACTCATTCACAATGCATTTCTATAGTAAAACAAATCTACAGAAATACATTTATATGCTACATATAATAGCCCTATTCTGTCAGTAACACTTGCATTCATTCATTCCTGACCACTGACAATAATCCTTTTCTTCAATATGTATTTCTACAGTAAAACTATTAGCAATACATTATAACAAGAGCACATGCAATACAATTCTTTAATAAATACTTTAGTAATGCACTTCTACATTAAAATTATTAGAAATTCATATACTTTACAATTATAATGGATCTATTCTGACAGTAATTCCAGCATGAATTCCTGGCCATTGATAAACCCTTTTCAACTATAATGAATTTCTAAAGAAAAATAATTGCAAATTCATTTCTATAGCAAAACCATTAAAATCTACAGTAAAACTCTTAGCAATGTCTTTATATTTTACACATAACAGCTCTAGTGGGTCAGTAAATAATTGCATTAATGCCTGACCATTAACAATGCACCCCCACTATTTGTAATGCAAAAATTATATGTGTTAAAGTGTTACATGAAGAATGTATGCATATAACCATATTCTCTTGGTAATGCTCAATTTTAATTCCTGACCATTCGACAATCCCCTTTTCCTCATGTTAGCAATGCATTTACATGAAGTATACAACCATGTTCTGTTAGCAATTATCTTACTTAACATTTAAGTTAACATTTTGCATTAATTCCTGATCACTGACAATACTCCTTTATTACTTTCAGTCCACAACATACTGACTGAATGATGAAACTTACTAATAACACATTTTAAATTAATATTTGGTTTAAATTAATATTGAGTGTATTTTTCCCTACCACTAGAGATATTTAGTTTGTTTTCGCAAGAAATTACCAAAGTCAAATTGTACAACTGAGGATTTGAATGGGGGAACAAACCCATTGCACAGACAAAGACGCTTTAATGGATACAGCTTAGCACTTTAGGATTCAAACCACCCACACCCGCTCTATAAATATTGACTCTCAATGTTTAACCTGCCCCATATATACTCTGCCATAATGCATGTTGACATTATTGCAAATAATGCAGGAAGTCAGTTTGAGAGCCAATATTTATGGGGCGGTTTTGAATGCTAAAGGGCTAAATAGATCGGTCCACTTGTAAAAAATTTGTTTGGAAAATAATTTTTTGTACATTAGCATTCTTTATATCTTCCTTAGGTCATGACATTTCTCAGACTTGAAAAATATTGATATTTTAAATTTCTCCCCCCCCCCTCCCACACACACACACTGTAACTAGTTCAAAAAGTCATTTATTGTCTAAGGATATATGTACGGGCATTGGAAGAAGAACGAAGTAACGAGAGTCAAGAAAGAATTTTCTAAGACCTCATTAAGCTTGCTTATGTCAGTCTGTGTTTCTTTTATTGTCTGTTCCATTGCCCGCGTTTGAGTACGAAGTGTGTTTACAGATGTCACTGTCTCTTTGGTGTCCTCTCCGTTATGGTCGATTCTGGTTTGTAGCTCTGTTAATTTCTTCCGGTTGTTTTCCTCCGAATTGCCCAAGTGTGACATGTCCTCGATGATTGTGGCCTGCGACATTTTGATTTCCTTAAGTTGGGGTTCCAGCTACAACACAAACAATAAAAACATTGTATGAGAAGTTCTGTATTAATGTAGCTTACAAAAATGAACACAGCCATTACTTACTCTGATGTTACAGAAGCTTTGAACAATGACTTCTTTCACGGTTGCTTTCTTAGATGTCTTTAAAAAGCAATTAGAAGAATTAAAGTTTTCTTGAAGATTATTGCCTATGAAGAAAATGAATCACGGTGAATCACATTCTGCAATAATTGTTTCAGCTAATGTATAAAACTTTTGAGAAGAGTCATTAGCATTCCAGATTTTGTTTGGACAACTTATTTTTTTTAATCATTTCATCCCAAACAAGGCAATAAAGCCACTAAGATGCAAGAGATGACTGAGTGTTAGAGAATATGATAAAAATATACTATTAAGGAGAGAATACAATAAAAGAAAAAGAATTAAGACAGAAGACAACTGAATTACTCTGCTTCCTCTTTGTTCTGGTTAGTGTCTTGGTCAATCCATTCTTCAGCCTTTGTCGGGGGGGGATCTAATCTCCTCAGAAAATGGCAATGGGGGGAAAATATAGTATTCATTCTTTTTTTTTTTTTTTCTTGAAACCATTTCTTGGACAAGTAAATTTATTCCAACTTTCTAGTGTGTGTGGAGTTGATTAAAGGATTGACTAAAGCATTAGTAAAATCAAGAGGAATTCAGTTCACCAAACTAAATTTGTAATCATCAGAACCATATACTTGACCTCAAAGTTTAATTTTATGTTAATTATTTTTATTAAACATTATCAATATCACAAATAAAATTTACAAAATAAGAAAAACCACATGACTTAAGGACTTCCAACAACAGAAACAAATAAAATGGATAGTATGTGTAATTTAGAGAAAATAATATCATCAAGATGTTAATGTTCTAGACTTCTTTAAGCAATGAAAACCACCATCAATACTAGAAAGACAATAACAGTGGGCTTATTCTATTTAAATGAATGGCAAATAGCTATGAGTTATTAAAGATTTCAGTCACTAGGTGCTCAAATCAATGAATACCATATATTTCTTTATAAGGAAGTGTCTAATATTACCATTAGAGATACTACACTTTGATCCCAGAACAATGGGCGGGGAATGAAACAAAGAGAAACTATAATAGAATAGCACTGTCAGCTTAGTGAATGAATACGAAATGTTTCCTCATAATAAAAAGAACTAGTATTACCATTTCAAACCAGACTGAACTTTGCTGACCAAACCAGACTGAACTTTGCTGACCAAACCAGACTGAACTTTGCTGACCAAACCAGACTGAACTTTGCTGACCAAACCAGACTGAACTTTGCTGACCAAACCAGACTGAACTTAACTAGAGGAGGAAAACATTTTTTTACAAGTATATTGACAAATGAATATGTGGGTAGCTTAACATTTATCAAGCTAAGATTACTTCAAAGTTGCCATTTTGCAATTGCACATGTTAGCAAAGCATAACCATCTTCAAGAGACTTAGGATCCCTTCAGAGTCACACTGTAGTGTCAATTAAGTATAGGTATCATTTTATAAATAATTTCCTTGAAAATAGACTTTCAAGTCTCATGTGTGCCAAAACTATTTTATTTAAATATTTTTTTATTAAACAATCATTTAAACTGTTGCTGTTTATTTTTTTAAATAATTGTATTAGATAAAAAGGTTTTATTTAAAAGGATATAATATAATTTTTTAAAGTGTAATGATATTTAATATTTTTTTTATTTAATATCTTTTAGCTAAATAAATATTTAAAATGCTTATATAAGGCAGGTTTATGCGAGTGATTTGGGTACTCAATTGTAAAATTGATACAATTTTGCTGATTGAATTTTACTAATATTTCTAATGCGACACTAAAAAAAAAAAAAAGAAAAAAAAAGGAGATCATAATTCAATAGTACCAAAAGGCACCGCCACAGATTTTTGGAATACCTATTAATTTTTAAAAATGGAAAATCTTTCTTGAAGCTTTTTATTTTAGTTTTAATTTCAAGCTAATAGATTTTAGTTAATATTTCCAATAAGCAAAATACTTTTCTCTATTTCAAAACTAATCTACATTGACTGGAAGGAATATTTTTTTTTTTTTTTTTTTTTTTGCTAAAAAAATCTAATTTCAGCACCATTTTTAGCTTGCATTTATCACAATGTAATTCTCTTTATTAAAAATATCATCCAAAAATAAAATATATTTCTCTGGAACTTTGAAAAATATTAACTGATTTAATCCAATTTGAAACAAATATTTACTTTAAGTTTATAATATCACAGAAATGCATTTTTTAACACAGCAGTAGATGTTTATTTAAGCTGTTGATATGTTGACAGTTTGATGACAGGCTGATGTTTATCTAATATTGTTCTACAGGGGCTTTATCTGTAAAAAAAATAACTGAAGAATATAACACGAGTGCCTTTTATAATTAATTTTTAATTACATTTGATTATGGAAACATATTCTCTATAATCTAATGTTTTATTGAATTTTAAATACTTTGGCTATAAATTTACCATAGTTATCATGCTTATTTTTTGATAATGTCAAGTATGAACATCCGTATCTACAGAAATCAGCATGTTTATACACATACAAACAAAATATTCAAAATTCTTTTTAAAAATAGTGATGAACTGTACTAAGCTTTTCAATTTATGGTTAGTAAATATAGTTATTACTTAATAATAATATCTAAAAAGGTGAAATTAATACAGAAATTTAAAAGATTTAAAACTTAATAACTTATACTAATTTAAAAAAATGCATCATGCATCAAAAAAAGTTCTCTTAAGTGTCCTTAATATATATCTTATTTATAAAAGTAATTAAAAGCTTTTCTAGTTGAATAATATCTTAGATTTATTGCATTTTTTATTTTACGGTTCAGAGCAGATTTTTGGTAAATGGTGTTTCTGTTTTACAAAAAAATTGATTTAAATTATCCAAGGAGTCCTGCTTTTAACTAATATATTAAGAGGATGAAAATTTAATTTCTTGAAATTTCATAAAATTAAGTAAGTGTGGTGGGGGGGTAGCAGATGTTAAAAAAAAAATTTATAAAATTCTAATTTCATCAGTCAGAGAGACAACATTTAGTATGCTGTCTCCGATAAATAAGGGAAAAAAAAAAAAAGCAAATGGCTGCCCTGTCAGAACAGAACCAGTGTAATGATATTTAATATTTTTTTTTATTTAATATCTTTTAGCTAAATAAATGTTTAAAATGCTTTTCTCTATTTCAAAACTAATCTAAATTGACTGGAAGGAATATTTTTTTTTTTTGCTAAAACATCTGATTTCAGCACCATCTGAAATCTGTTTATGGAGAAAGTGTCTACCAACTTCCACATTAAATAAGTGAGCAGTGTTGTCCCTGCAAATGATGCCTTTTGCTAGCCAACTGCTAAAGTTATAGGCACCATAAAAGCAGGCACATTCTCAGGGAAGAGGGAAACTGGCAGCGTGCAGTGCTGATCAATATAAAAAGATTGCCATTTGTTACCAAGGACTTCTGTCCGTGTTTCACAGCATTATTTGAAATTCATTCATGTTTCCGGCGTCTCAACAAGAATTTCCAAATTTCTTGTTTTTTACTAAAATTTCCTATACTAATCTTTGGTCATCCTCCGCTGATGCAAGAAAAACAAGATTTTTTTTTTAACCAAAATTTCAAAAATGATAGAAACGATTAAAAAATTCATTAAATAATAAAAAAAAAATACTTTGACCTTTCCTCTTAAAAACAACAATGATTTTGAGGATAAAAATTTGTTTTTATCAAGTTCGGGGCATTTTTTCATCATGGTATACTCTTTTTTCAGCAAATTAGAGGAGGTACTTATATTAAATCTTACCTTACCAAATGATAAGAAAGATTGAAATATAAAAAATATTTATATGCATGAAGAAAATGGTAACTTACCTCATCAAATCATGTGACATGTCACATGTTAACTGTCAATGAAAAGAAGAAAACTCGCATGACTTCTCACTTTATATTGAGAACGTCATGCAAATGTCTGTGCCACTTCAACCAATCACTAACTTTCTAAGTTACATATAAACATAGTGCCCCAAACGCCAGGACTTGCCCCAGTTTCCTGGCTGACTACAATGTGTAAAGGACAGTTTTATGACCTGCAAACTTGCAGCTTTTGACTTGCAAGTTTTTGGTTTTATTTTTGTAATTTCTAGAATTCTTCAACTACAAGATATTTTGGCACAATGACAGATAACACATTTATTTGTTAAACTTCTGTTATACTCGATTTTGATGGTTCAGCAACCAGCTATTGAATAAATTGAAAGAGAGCAACTTGTCTATGAACTCTTTGGGATAAAGAAGATTGAATGAGTCCTTCCCTTCTGATTATCTGGCAGAGCATTCACTCTCAGCAGCTCAGTACAGCTCAGTACAGCAGACGCTGAGCAGATAAAATGAGCACAATAAATTGCTTCTGAAGCAAACTGTTCTTGACTAATGAGCAATTTGTGCTGCTGTGATTAAACCCAAATGAGTCCATCCGCATCTTTTCAGCAGATTTGAAGAAGCTCACAGGACTATTCAGTGGAAGATCAGAGCAAGGATAGGCATATGTGTTCCTAGCAGAACTGCCACATTACAGTGAGCAATTGTTGCATACATTCTCCAGAATAGAAAAATTGACTATAAATCAGCAATTTGACCGAGCCCGATCCATAAAGCAGGATCAAAAGGTGACTAAGGAAATAGCTGAGGAGGCTGGCACTTTACCAGTTGAAGTTGTACCTTGTAAACCTCCAACTGCTAAACCATGTCATATAGTCATTAGATATTGATGATGTTCCAAGTTGAATCACTTTTCAAAGGACTTCCGAGTTAAATGAGATGAGACACATGCCTACCATTCACAAAAGACATTCGCAAAAGTTGCAATGCTTCCAATGTCTGGGAAAGAAGAAAGGCACAAGATGTCAGAATTGGTCGGTTTCCCAAGCAAATCAAAGTGAGACACTACCATAGACATTCACATGTATGTAATCAAATCAGTAGTACTGGTGGACACTGGCTGTTCATAATCACTTGCAAGTAGTCTGTCAACCTTGACAGGAAAAAGTGGTGTGAAGTTGGAAATATTAAACTGGGTGTAAACAATATAGCTCCTGGACATCAAAGTTTTTGTAGTAGGTGGACAGCAATTTGTTTTTGACACTATTATAAAGCTGGGTGGACTCCAAATACCAGAGTCTGGCAATGTACTTTTTCCTAATCACGAGATGTCTCTTTGCACAGTCATTTAAATTTGATGAGCTAGATTTCTGTGCAGAATTCGACCAAAACAAGATTTTTATATTATGTATATTTTATACATAATTGTACATATTGGGATTTTTAACTCAGTAGGTGCCCAGTGTGTGTGTGTGAGGTATTTTGGTGTATGAAGGAGCGAATGATGACGAATAAATTCTTATGATGAATGAGTATATTGTAATGAATGAATGGGTCATGAATCCGATTAGCTAGGTATAAGATAGCTAATGATGACCAACCTTGACCAGTCTCCCCCTTTTTTCAGCCTTGTGCCACAATTACTGTATCATTAATAAATCTTAGACAAGAATCATGGAAGTGGTCAAGCATCAGAGAATTTGTGGAATAGAATGCTTGAGCATCCAATACCAAAAGATGTCAGAGAAATATGAATGCAAGCTGCAGACATGGCTGGATAACAGTCAGTGGCAACCTTATCCCTAAAAGAAACTTTGTACATAAGAGGTTTGATCCTACTGTTGACAGTGAAGTAGTTAAATAAAAGCAAGCACAAGGCCTGAGAAATTGAGTACCTAGTGAGTTTCACACCCACGAATGTACTATGTACTAAACTAAAATAAATACCGCTTTTAAAAACTTTTATCTGTTTCATTTTATGTATCTCGCTAATCTGACTTTTTTTTTTTACATTAAGGCTCACCCTGTACAGAGACATGGGGCAACTCAAGATGGGGGGAGGGTTACATTAAGGGCTAGTTTATATGGATAGGAGGGGAAGATAATGATTAACTTTAAACTTGAACAGGTTAAGATTGTAGTGATGAGGGAAATATCCTCTTGGGAGTCTGTAGCACAGACCTGTGGTTTGCAGGAAGATGCTGTTCAAGTGGAACTTACTTCTCACCAATGGAATACAGAGAGAGTGTGACTGTTTGCTTCAATGTGAGTGGCATGGCAGGTCCTAGCCATGAAGGTTAGACCTAACAGAACCAAAGTATGTTATTCATTGAAGCACTTTCCATGAAAGTAGTGATAGAGCAGGTGAGAGGCTTCTATCGAGACTGGAAAGTGAGGCCCTTGGCAGCTCCTGCCCAAATATGACAACCATATTGCATCTTCAGCCTGATCTGGCTCTTATAAAGGGTAGGGGATAGCATGAGGAGTCAGGTTTTTATTGGAGTGGTACAGGGAGCCAACCATTTTACCTGCATCTCTAGTAATGGATCGTATGTGCAAGTTTCACTTGTGGTTAGGTGTGGTTTGAGGCCCAATAGTCTTTCAAGGCACAGTGCCTCCTCGAGGGGGATATTCATCCATTGCAACTGGTGGTAGTTCAGTATCCAATCCGCAGTGATAGAATGTAACTAGTTTGAATTTTGAGACATTGAATGTAAACAGACAGTTTTTTCCCCTCCTGGAAAGTTAGTGCTAAATCGGAAGAGAGATCAGCTACCAATCCCTGATTGTCAAGAGTTTCAGAGGTGCATCCGTATATCGTTGTATCATTAGCATAGATGTTTACAAATGAGGATATTCTTAGGCAGATCATTTATATAAGTCAAAAAGAGGGTTCATCCAAAAAATGACATCTAGGAAATGACTGTTAATTGCCAGGACCTCCAAGGATTGGCAATTAATAAGTAACTTCAGGGATCTACCTGTGAGCAAGAATTTTATAATTGAGAAAACCCTTCCAGTGATTCCATAGCTGGAGAGCTTGTGTAGCAAACCTTTGTGCCACACCTTGTCAAGGGCCCTCGAGATATTTAATGCTATGGTCCTCAAGGTGTGTTTGTCATCAAGAGCCTTACAAATTTTGTGTGTAATCGTATTTAGGATGCCAGCAGTGGTCAGCTGATCTAAACCTATACTGCTTGTTCCACAAGAGCTTGTTCCTATCTAGGTGCTCAACAACCTTCTTGTTGATTACAGGCTCAAAAAGCTTACTGATGATACTGAGGAGATTGATGAGTCTGTACTGGGAGGGGGAAGATCACTTGTCCACATTCTTTATGACCAGGTATATACTTGATTCCTTCTATAAGCATGGGAAGAATTTCTCCTTTAAGCAGTGGTTGCTAGGATCAGGGATAATTTGGGCTGGTATTCTAAAGGACAACAACTGACATAGGGACAAAATCTCTGACACTTGCATCTAATTCTTGTCTGCTTTTGTACAAAGCCTTATACAAGAACACTTACAGAGGATGATTTCTGCAACTATTTATAGAGGTTGCTGGTATACAAATAAGGTGTATCTGAAGAGTAACAAATAATGGGTCAGAGGTCAAGAAAAAAAAACAAAAAAAAAAACAAAAAAAACATTCAGGCATTTTGAGCAGTGGCATTCATTCAAAACACTGGTTAAAACTATAAAAAAACAAAGCTTAAAAATATCTAACCGACTGATGCGTGGAAGTCATTTCACTTTTCATGGCCATCAGGTCCTGCATTAGGCTGTTATCTTTATTCTTTATATTGTTCATCTCTTTGGTGAGGGCTTCAGACCTTTGCTTAATGCTGGTTAGGTCCAAAGGCAGCTGAGATGTCTGTTCCAAAATGTTTGACACCTGGAGAGAAAGAGCACCCACGTTGTGTTTCATCTCGGCCAACTCCTTTTCAAATCGATACTGGAGGCTTTGGAATGCTTTTGTGTCTGAGAGGATCCTCTGCATGCCCACTGCCAAACTTCCCACCTTTCGATTAAGTGAGGAAACAGCCATTTCTTGATGCATCTTGCTATTTTGTAATTCATCAATGATTTCAGACTTGCTCTTTGACGCCTTTTCTGCTTCCAGTCTCATCTCACCAACCTTCTGCCTCACTTCCTGTCAAGAGAATTTGACCAGAGTCAAATCACATACATTTACTTTTGCTAGCTTGACAATATTTAATGTCTAAGACAATCTCCTAAGATAAAAAAAAAAATTTCTAATTGAAAAATGTTTTTTTATAGTTTTTAAATTGATATTTCTCTTTAAATTATAAAGTAAAAAATTTTTAAAGATTAAAAAAAATAAATCTTAAGGCTTGAAAACCTAGATTATTGCTCTTTTATATCTTTTTTAACTAATTTTCACTCTATAGAAGGCCCAAGAGTCACTCAAGGTAGAGAGCAAAGGATGTTGTGTAAGCAGATACAGTTTACAAGGATATGTAGGAAAGATAACTTAACCCTAGACTCGAAAGAGTGTAGTGGTCTAGAAAGCATCCTCTTGGGAGTCGGTTCCACAAAGTAGCAATTTGTGGGAAGAAGTAGTTCAAGTGGAACCTACTTCTTACCGATGCAACATAAATGGAATGAGGGTGCTTCACCTCAATGGTTACAGTGTGGTGGGTCTTTACAGTGAAGGTCAGAGTTGATGAAACTAAAGAAAGTAGCTTGAAATTTTACATGGAAACAGCAATATATTAGTGAGAGGCTTGCAACAATTCATTTGTCGGAAGGAGATTGTAGGGCGGAGACACTTTTGTACTCTATCAAGACTGAAAAGTGAAGACTGGGCAGCTCCAGCCAAGATATGGTAGCAGTACTCCATTTTTTTGGTCTAATTTGTAATGGTAGAGCATAGCAGAAGGAGTCAGGTAATTACTGGAGCAGTACAAGGAACTGACCATTATTCTAGCATCTTCATTGATGGGTCATATCTATGAAATATTGTAATGTGACCAGTCAGTTTTTCCTCAATTGAAGTGTTACAGCTAAGTCAGAACAGGTACCAGGCTCTGGTCATGTAGATCGTTGGAGGTGCACCATTGTATTATCAGCATAAATATTCACAAATCATATATTCTTAGACAGATCATTAATATAAAGCAGAAAGATGGTTGGGCCAAAAATCAAGCCTTACTCATTTGGAAGGACTTGATAATTGAAAAGAACCCTTCAGTGATTGCATAGCTGGAGAGCTCATATAGCAACCCTCTATGCTACACCTTGTCAAAGGCCATTGATATATCTAATGCGATTGCCCTCATGATGTATTTGTTGTCTAGTGCCACATTGATTCTGTGAGTAATGTCAGGATATCAGCACTGGACTAAGCCAAATGAAATCCGTATCACTTATCACTCAAAAAGTCGTCCCTTTCAACAACTGCCTGATGATAGCCTAAGAGATTTTGCTAATACTGCCAAGGATGCTGATAAGCCAATATTGAGACAGGGATGAATATTCACCTGCATCATTCTTATCTGCCTTGTGCTAATAACACAATGTCTCATTACTCGGTAGCGATACAAGGTCCATAAATCAAAGAAACAAAAAAATATATCAATTTACACACACCTCCTCAGATCTTCAATATTTCCATTCTAATTACCAAATTCAGGATGAATCTATCAAAATATCTCAAACAGACTTTTTTTCACTTCATATATCTTTCTCTGTGTGTGAAATTTTCATTTTCTATACAAAGTGCTATTCAAAATTCGAGAAAAGAAAACAGCACAAATTTCTAATACAATACAAAATTTTGTACACAACTTTTACCTTAATACTTAGTTTCCACCTTCTCCTTCAAATAAAACCAGGTGTTAGAAAAAAATATTTTTTTCTCCAGAGACTAATTTTTGAAAAGAGATGATTTCATACCTGGAATTTGAACTCAGCTCTCCAATTTCTCATTCCAAGCCATTACCCATCACACCACTTACATCCAAACTTAAAGCACATGGCATTCCTAAGCAGTCACACTGACCAAGCTTAATATTGCTTAACTTTGGTGATCAAACAAAAACCAGTGTTCCAACACAATATCACTCTAAGATTAAGGTATTCCCTCTAAATTACAGCTCTTGGGGGTTTTTAGTTTTTAATTGAATTATCAATACAGAACTGGATTTTGTACATGTATAGTTGGCCACTCATTCGAGAATATCCATCTACTAGGGCGGCTAGCCAATCCTTATTGCAGACGCTTACTCAGGCGCATTTGTGTTTATTCAACACCCACAGAGCCCACTTGTTTATACTGCAACTATGCTGAGCAAACCATAGTTACAGTTTCTGGGAAAAAATGTGTTATCTAGTGTGATCAACAATGAACAAGACCAGCATGCTCAAGCCCTCGAGCAAGAAGACTTGTGACTTTGTGCTAGCACAGCTATTGACAGCCCCCAAGGGTTCCATCTACTCAATTTCACTCACAAGGCTTGGACCAACCCAGGGTATGGTTTTCAGGCACTTTCCAAAGATGTGGCACACTGGGATCGACCCCTCTAGTCCAATAACATCAGAAAGTCTCCTTCCTGACAAATCGATCATGGCAAGATTCAAACTCGGTCAAAATGCAAACGTTATAACCACTCAGCCACTTTGTACATACAGATTTTGGTAACCTTCCCATAACCTAATTTAGTGTAGTTACTTTGTAAGGATGTGGTAGCAGCTTGGAATGAGAATGAGAGCCAAGTTCGAATTCCAGTCAGGCTTGTTGTATTTACTTATGCACAAAAACCCTCCTCCAGCTGTGGGTTAAATAGTACAATTTGTAAAAGAAAATCATTGTTATCAAAAAAAAAAAAAAAAAAAAAAAAAAAATTTAATGCAATATTCACTTGCAAAAATGAATTATTCTTACAGTCCAAAATATGTTTTATAACAACACAAAGGGTTGATATGCCATAAAAAAAACAATCAATAAGCATTATAAATCTAAAATTATACATTTTTCTAATTACAGCCACAAAGCTAATTAATGTCTGGCATATCATTTGCCTATTATATTATTTTACTGTGGTTAGGATTACATTTACAAAGCTTTCTTTATATATTGTCTATACGAACTATTGGGCATTACAGAATGGTGTTGTTTCATACTTTGGATCACTCCTGTCCAATCATTTGGCTTGGAAAAAGTTTCAAGCTAACTCTTGGCAGTTTAATAAAAATAGACAGGCTTCATCTCTTCTGAAACCAAAATTAAATCTGAATCTTTAAATGGCTGAAGGACCTTTGGTAAAACTCATTAAGTGCATAAACATTGTAAACAAGAGGAATTGTATTATTCATCTAAAAAGAGAGAGTAATCCAAGGAATGTTTTTCGATAACAAAAGGAAGAATTTACAGTAACTGCTTTTCATAGAAAAAAAAAACATATTAGAAAATTATACTTACATCAAATTCTTCTACATTTTCTTTGATTTCATTCAACTTTTTTTCCAGTTGTGTCATTTTGTGTACAAGATTTTCATTTCCAGTCTCACCACCAGACGAGCCATGCAGTACAGGGATATCTTCTTGTAAAGAGAAATCAAAAAAAAAAAAAAAAATCAGATTCGAAAATCTAAATGTAACAGAAAATAGTAGCAAATACAAAAAAAAAAATAAAGGTTGCAAATACACTAATTAGCTTTTTGGAAAAGTGTTGTGCCAAAAACATGTCAGCATTAGGTAGCTAGGATACCTTTGCCATATAGTCATGGTTAGCAACCTAGCATGAAAGATTATTACACTTGTACTGAATTTTGTTACAGAATGTATAGGCTGGCCCAGAATGGCAAACAACTGGTCAGAACTCTGATGACTTGAACTGAGTGGAGGTGGTTTGAGCTCTGTGGGTGAAGAATTGCCTCTGTTTAAATGTCTAAATTCTTGATATAAGACTGAAAAGGTGTGAAAACATTCAGATGGTTGTGAGAATTAGAAGAGTCAAGATGCCTCTGGGACCCAGATTCCTTAGTGGGGCAAGCCAACATATGCCAATAAAATTCTAACCAAAGATTTGACATGCATTGATGGAGTCTATGATGCAACATTTAGGTCCTCAGAAATGAGGCCATAAATGACATAAAACACAGCAATTTGATCCTCACTGCGTTCCTCAGACCTTTGGCCTTGTACAGTACAAAACTAAGCTCACAATAGTTATAGTGCCTCACTAAAAAGGTGTGGCTAGCAAGGCTGAGACTTTTAGTCCTCACTAGGTGCCTCATACTGTGCTTAAAATAGATATTAGAATGAGAGTTAGAGATAAGTAATTAAAATTGAAGAAGAACAAAGTAAAATGAAACAAGAAATGGATAGATGGAGTAAAACAGTAAACAAGGAAATTTGGAAAAGAGAGAGAGAGAGAGAGAGAGAGAAATATTTCATCATCAGAGTAAGTAATGCTTTACCTTCCAGGATCCTTACCTTCTGAAGCCTTGGGGCTATGAGAAATTTGCATACCAACCCCCAGGGACGTTGACAGGATGCACTTCCCAGTGAGACTGTTGAAGTTTACAAATCGACATTTAATGGTAGTCTCAGTTAAACATGCACTGGCACAAGACTCTCGGGTGAAAATTCCACGTTTCACTATTTTTGACATGGGACTATCTTGCTCAGCTGAAAAGAAAAGAAAAAGGAAAAATAGCAGGTTCCAAGGATTAGGATGATCAAAAGCTTTTACACTGCCTTGTAGATTATTTTCTGCCCTACAACACTTTTCCTCACAAACAAACCACTGCAAGCCTCTCACTATTCTAGCACCATTTCCATAGGAAATATCCTGACAAACTACATTCTTTAGTTCCACCAGTTCAGATATTTATAACTAAAACTCACCATGCCACATCCACAGGGTCAAATCATCCTCATTCCCTTCATATCCCATTGGTAAGAAGGAAGTTCCATGTGGACAGCTTTTCCCCCAAGCACCACTCCCAAGAGGATACTTCCCAGATCAGTACAATCTTAACCTCTTCAAGTCTACAGTTAACCATTATTTATCCTAATATCCTCATAATCTGCACTTCTTACCACTGCCTCTTATAACCATAAAACAACTTAATTCAGTATCTCTCTACTTTCACACTTGGGCCTAATATTTGATGATCAATAGCATAAAAAGAAAAAATTCTGTTTAATAAACAAGAGAAAATTATATTTTTCTGATTAAAAATCTCAAATTAGCATGAATAAGTAACATTTGTCTTCTGCTAATCTTAAATGAAACTGAAAATACAAAAGAGAATTGAAAAATGACAAACATGGAATATTTACTCATGACACAAGATAGCTACTGTATTTGATAGTATATAAGACAGACTTTTTTTTTTTTACTAAAAATATCTTTTAAAATTCCTCTTATATGCCATATGTAGGTTTTAAATTCGTGATAGTCGGCCGAAATTAGCTACCTGGCAAATCCTATTAGCGTACACTTAAACATGAAGGAGCAATGGAACACGTGGATGGCAATACCTGATCAGAACTTTACACTTACAGGAAGAATAAAAAGACCCAATTGCATTGCACAGGTCTGCGAATGGGTGAAGCAAGATTGGGATAATATTAAACCAGAAATTGTGAAATCTTTTAAAAAGTGTGGCATTAGCAATGCTCTCAATGGAATGTAAGATGACACATTATTTAACAATGATGACAGTAGTATTGAAAATGAATATCAGAGTTTTGATAATGAAGACGGCGAATTTTATAGATTTGAAGATGAATAAAATTTTAATGGTAACTGTACTGTTTTGCTCAATTGTAATAGTTGCTTGATTTTTATTTTGTTTTCTTAGCTTTGGATATAATAAAGTTTTTATAGGCTTGTGTTCTCTTTTTCCTATTATTTTTTGTTTAATTGTAATCATGGCTCGTTTAACCAAAATAATACCTCATAAATATACTCGAGGCTATACCATTTACTAATAATTTTACTAATTACTAATTTTTTCTTAATTTGCCCTGCTGTAATTGGGGTGTGTCTTATACACCCGTGTGGATTGTATACCATCAAATACAGTAATTGTAAATGAAAACTTTTTGATAAAGACATAAAAAAAACTTTTAGGAGTTTATTGTAATGCATTAATATTCTTTAGATACAAATGAATGCATTTAAGCGCAATTCATAAATTAAAGTGATAAAAGTTACTGGACATAAAAACTAATTACCAAGAACATATCCTGGTAAAATGATACAAGTGATTTAACAGAAAAGTTTAAATAAAAATAAGATAGGATTTTTTTTTAAAAATTACAGTAAAATTTAACTTATTTGTTTGTGTTATAACACACGTATAATATAAGTAATATTTCAACAACTTGCCATGATGCCTGTATTACTTAGTCTAAAGACTGGGTCCAAACGACTTCTCTTTTCCTTTGATCTGGAGCTCATAATTTATAGTTATCGACTAGTTAATATAGTCACCAGGGGTGTACGATTTACTCCACAACAGTTTTGGTATTTATTTAATCATTTTTAAAATTTTAATAGCTCCTTAATTTACTTCCTAAACATTTTAATGGTGCTTTCATTATACTTTTAAGAAAAACAAAGTTTTGATTGATTTCTTTTTTATGGCTTATCAACCTTTTGCAGGTTATTTAAAGCCAGAAAATATTTTTACATTCTATGAATTTTGCGGAAATGATAATGATTTACTGATACAAGTGCTTGACAAAAGCAATGTGCTAGATGAAGGTGGGGGGGCACATGAGAAAGGTTGTAAGAGACACAGAGGAAGAAGGAGATTTTAGAATGAGGAAGGACAAGAGAAAGATTCTGGGGGTAGCAGAGGAGATTCAAACTACCAAGCCCCACTTACTTAGCATTGATACACCCACTCTCGGCTTTTTTTCTTTTTTTAAAAAATTTCAAACCACAAGGAAACTGAACACAGAATAGACTGTGCTGGGAATAGCATCACACAATACCACAAGCTGCTACAAAACCAAAACATTAACCTAAAATATCCAGTCATGTTCTTAGTCTTGTGAGATTGAGACTTTCATATGGATGCCATGCAGGGCACCAAATGTATTCAGAAATATCTAAACTGTCAGCTGTATACAAGGACTTTCTAAGATTGTTGGTTAAAGGTGGCTCTGAACAAGTGAAACATGTAGGCCTCAACAAGGAGCATTCCTCATCAAATCTCATGGGCTGACATCAGAGAACCACAAAGAAGTGAACCAGATAACAGAAACCACATCACTTGAGGACTTTCAGCTGCAGCAACAGACAAAATGAAGGTCACATGTAACTCAAAAAGAAAATAATGACAATCAAGGTGTTGACACTACCACAAAAAAAAGTCAATGAAGGAAGCATCCATCAATAGCCGTAAGAACGTTAACAGTACTGGACTTGAGAAAGGTATTTTCCTGGAAAATTGTTTTAAGATTTTATAAAATTTCAACCAAAAGCAGCAGACTGCTTGGTTAATGAATAATGGTTATAAGGAAAGGGTTAATATTACCATTACCATAATTCAATTCAAGATGGTAATCTATTTTCTTAAGTTCAGCCTCAATATCAAGTGATGCTTTATTATTCCTCAGTTTTTTGGTCATTTTTTTTATACATTTCTTAAAATCCTCATCAGTAGGTTCATTATTGTTTAAGTTTGGAGACAGACATAATAATTTGATTTATATTGGTATATATTCTATTTCTGCAGGCATCTTTAGTGTGGTCAGGATTGAAACACAATTCAAAGTGTTTTTTTTGAAACCAGGACATTTCTTGTGTGTTCATTTCAATTGTATGATATTGTGATTTTTTTTTTTTTTTTTTTTTTTTTTTTTTTTGCTTTTCTCCACATTTTAACACATTGTCTATGCTCTTTGGCTTCATTAATTTGGTTTCCAAGTTTCTGGAGATTTGGGTTTTTCAAAGTATTAACTAGTTCTTATTTTTATTTTATTTTTTCTTTAGCATTTTCCATTTGATTCTTTTCCTCTTCTGTTTGTTTATTGTAACAATCCACTTTGGATTGTTGTTCCATGGGAGGATCTTTTTTGTCTAGGTATTCTTGGAATGATCTCACATGCTTCAACTGATTAAGATGTAAACTTTTAAATAGCACCTAGCAAGCAGATAAGTGAGGCTAGTTAATACCCCTTGGCACAGTAGGGACAACCAAGATGGATTAAAGGCCCTTGCACACAGTTAGATAAGAGTCCAGTCAACAGAAGACATTAGAGCAACACATGATACATCCAACATTCAGATTCACACCAAGGAGAACAAAGGCATTTGTAGATGGTAGTTGGCCACCTCACAGGTAGTAATCTTGTAGTGCAAACTTCATTGACTATAAGTACTATTTTTATGCCATGTTATTGTTGTTTTATATTGTTGCATTAAATAAAAATAGTAAACGTATTTTGGAACTCTTTTCATTTTCAGTACCTTGTATTTATTTTTGTTTGTGAGCTCCTTGAAGTAAGGAGCCATTATAAAATAACAATCCAACAAAGATATGATTATATTATTTAATTCCTTTTTGTTATTTTGATCAGTATTTAAAAAAAAAAATCAATTTGGACTCTAGTTAATCACTGTTGTAGCATACCTACAGACAATAATGGGTATGTCCCCATTCACATAAATACAATAGTAAATACTGTATGTTGGTCTGCAGTTAGAGATTCATTGTGGAATTCACTTGATTCACTTCTAGCAATTGATGGCTACTTCTACACACCACTAGTAAAACTTATGTGTTGTTCTTGTTCCAAGTTCATTACCAACCTTTGTTAGATTATTCTATTCAACAACCTTGCCTAGGCTACAAGAATCACCGAATTCTAATCTTACACTTTCATTTTTAAAAGCCTGGATGTTACACTTAAGTGCTTCTTAAGGTTTATATAAGCAGAAACAACCAATTTTGTTGACTGGTGTTGTAAGTTTTGTTACAAGTAGTCTTTGATCAGATTCAAAGTAGGAGTCATAACATCTGTCACAAAAGCATTCAAATATCCAAGGTAGGACTGAATGTATTAACAAATATAATTTTATTCACCAAGATACTGCATATGTAGTTCTAGCAATTTCAAATAGTAGCCAGACCATAAAAAAGAAACTGTGATAGTGATATAGCAGTGAATATATATATAAATTTAGATGCATTTAGCAAAATAAATCATATGTAATATCATGATAATTTCTAATGGTAAAAATTTAGATGGCGTCATGTAACAGTTTAAATGTAAAAGGAAAGATATTAATTTTATTTACCAAAGCATAAGAATTATTAGACATGTATTTGTTATTACCCTTGCAAAAATATAAATGGCATTATGTCAAGAGTTTAGACAACCAAAAATAGCAATGACTACGATGGTCATTAAAAAAGTTTTAAGCCTCACCCAGAAAGAAGAGCCATAGCGGAACATTTTTGTTGTGACAACACACTACCATTTCTTATAAAACTAGAAAAACTAATTCAGATTTCTGTCTTAATTTCTGAGCAGGTGAGGCACATACAAAGGTGAGAAATGGATAAAACAAAGGTATGACACCCAAGGAAATTCATGAGGACATCGTACAGACACTTGCTGAGGACTCCCCTTCCTATGCAATTGTGAAGTAGTGGGGCTGCAGAATTCATGCGGGATGGAGATAGCATTGAAGATGACTCAGGTCATCCAAAAACCTCAACCACTGATGAACAAGATGTCATTCATCATATGGTTTTAAATGACAGATGTTTTACTGTCCAGCAGAGAGCTAAGCCCATAGGCATTAGTTCTGGTTCAGTCCATACTGTTTTAACCAAGATCTTGGGAATGAACAAACTATCTACAAGAGGAATTCCAAGAATGCTGACACCAGAGCAGAAGCTGAAAATGGACAATTCTGACTCACTTCCTGGCTGACAGTGAGAATTTCCACTGCAGATTAGTAACTCAAGATCAAACCAGGGTTCACCACTTCAAACCTGAATCAAAGATTCAAAGCAAACAGTGGAAACACTGGTTCTCCACCCAAGAAGTTCAAGCATGGCAAGAGGATGGCTTTTGTTTTTTGGGATTTTGAAGGCATAATCATGATAGACTACCTGGAAAAGGGGAAACTATTAATGGACAGAACTATGCATCCGAGTTAAAACAACTGAAGGAAGCAAGTCGAAATGCAGAGGAAAACTAAAAGCAAGTGTGTTATTGCTCCAGGATACAGCACCTACTAATACTGCTCATGTTGCAGTAGCTGAAGGAGCCAATTGTGGTTTTGAATTGATACCCCATCCCCCTTACTCACCAAACTTAGTTCCATCTGAATTCTTCCAGTTTCCTAAACTCAAATCCCACCTGCATGGTCACCATTTTGGAAACAATAATGAGATCATATATACTGTGGAGGAGCATTTGGAAGACCAGGATGTCACCTTCCGTGATGGGGTTGTAATGCGTAAGCAATGCTGGACCAAATGCATTGATTTCAATGGAGACTAAATTGAAAACTATTGAAAAACTGTCTTGTTTCTCCAACTCCTTCTGGGTAAAAACTTTTTGAATGACCCTTGTATAGTAAGAATTTCAATCCTATTTACCAAATAAAGCACAAATAGTCTTATACAATCATTTTGGAAGATAACTGTCACAAAAATGATATAGCACTATGTAATGTAACGGATTTAATTTTGTTTGTAAAGCTGAAGTCGAAATATTTTTCATAATTATGGTAACCCAGGCAAAAATTTAGATGGCAGAAATTATTCAAATGTATTCTTTTATGTGCTGTGTCCCTTCAGAATGTAGGCAATCATGGCTCTCCACTTATTCCATGTTATTTCTCACAGACCCTGTTATGCCATCCACTTGCTTAAGCCTGTTAAGTACAACACCCTGTGAGTATCAGATTTCCCAAGCCCTCCTTTCTCATGTGTTACAGAAATTTCAGCTGCCTCTTCCCGATGTTAAGTATAAGCTTCCTCTTTGTTTGCATCTGCTCCAAAACTTCATCGTTGCTCCCATGTTCAATCCATGGTATTGTTAGCATCCTTCTGTAGAACCATACCTCCATTGCCTCAAGTCTCTTCTTCATACTTGAGGAGACCATCCAACATTCGCTGCTATAAAGGAGGACAGATATCATGTAGCAGTTCAGTACTCTTTGTTTCCAACAAAACCCTCCTGTCTTGTAATACTCTGCCTAACTTTTGGAATGAGTCTTTGGCCATCCCAATATGTCTTTGGATCTCAGCATCATTGCACTTATTGTCCTCTGTCAGAACACTTCCCGGTATTTAAATTTCCACACCTGCATGATTTTAGTGTCCTCAAACTGTAAATTGCATTTCGGGCTCATCTTTTTGCTGATGACCATGCATTCTGTTGTCTTGTAGTTTATACTTAGTCCCTTCTTCTCACTCTCCTTCACTATCTTCTGTAGGAGATTTTGTAGTTTCCTTTCTGTGTTTGCTATGTGCACTGTGTCCTCTACATATCTTATGTAGTTAAGATTGTGACCACCAATGATGAATCCTGGTATAATTTCCAGTTTTCTCAGAATTGCCTCACTGTATAGGTTGAATAAGTCTGGTGAGAAGACACATCCTTGTCTTACACCCCTTTTTATTTTTGTATATCTGCTGAACTAATTTTTTATCTTTATGCAGGCAGTTTGCTGCCAGTAGAGGTTTTTATTCTAATGTCATTCCCAAATATGTCAAGGTTTCTGAGCAGCTTTAACAAATCTTTGTGGTGTACTTTGTCAAACGCTTTTTTGTATAAAACACAAGTGCACATTCTTCTGCATTTGTTTTGCTCTTTCTGACTGTTACAGTTTTTTGTGTATATGTATGTGACTAGTGAGCGAGTTAAAATGACTTAACTCCCTTTATAGTCTACCAATAGAAGGTTAACCAATCAGAAGCCGCAGAACATTCTATCCGTCGTGTATAAAGGAGGCCATTATTGGTTAACCTAGCTGAATGACCAGTGCCAACTTGTCAGGCGAAAATGACAGAAGGAAGTACTACGCTCTGCCACGTTGCTACGATATCCACTGATATCCTGAACTACGCTTTCCTACTGTCTCCGAAATATTCACTGCTAACCTCTGGATTCTATACTTGAAGACGACCGTCAAAATGCCTAACATTGGTTATGAGCACAGATCACGATTATATTTTGACGGGAATGAATCGAGATATGAATTATGGGAGACAAAGTTTTTAGGCTACCTCAGAATACAAAAACTCCATGACATCATCCTTTGCAAAGTCGACCAGGAGGGGGATGATGATTTTATGGAAAGAAATGCGACCGTGTTCGCTGAATTAATACAATTCCTGGATGACCGGAGTTTGTCTTTAATAATGAGAGAGGCCAAGGACAATGGCCAGAGAGCTCTAAAGATTTTGCGTGAACACTATTTGTCAAAAGGTAAGCCTAAAATTATTGCTTTATATACTGAACTAACTGCATTAAAAAGACGAGAAAATGAATTTATAACCAATTACACCATCCGAGCAGAGAACGTTGTAAATGCCTTAAAAATTGCAGGTGAGACTATCTCAGATGGGCTGCTAATAGCCATGGTCTTGAAAGGTTTTCCACCATCATTCAAACCATTCACGACAGTTATAACTCAAAAAGATAAACAACTAACTTTCACCGAGTTTAAAATGGCATTACATAGTTATGAAGAAACTGAAAAAATGTGTACCCCCCAAAATCAAAGCAATAACGTAATGCAACTGAGAACTTGCAAAAAATTTAGAAAACCAGTTCCTCAAACCGATCAGACTAGGAATTATGATATTAAGAACAAGGGCTTATTATTACAAGAATTATAAAGGAAGAAACACTAAAAGAAATATCATTTGTTTTCGCTGTGGTAATGTCGGCCATGTCCGTGCGAAATGTCAATTTTATACAAGGAATGACTATTGTATAAATGTAAAAACTTCTTCGAATGGATGTACATATGCCTTTTCATTTGGATTGGGTGCTGTGGCCAGTAGTTATAATTCTTACCTGGTCGATACAGGTGTGACAAATCATGTAATTACAGATGAAACAAAATTTATTAATTTTGACCCCAATTTTGAGCCCAACTCACATTTTATCGAGTTAGCTGACGGGACCAGAGCTAATAATTTAGTTTTAAAAAGAGGCGATGCCTGTATTTATCTACGAAATACTAAAGGAAATATTTGTAAATGTTTATTAAAAAGGGCTTTATATATTCCTAAATTTAAGCAAAATATTTTTTCAGTTCAGTCTGCAATTAAAATTGGCATTAAAATCAATTTTCACCAAGACAATTCAAAGTTAATATACCCAGACAGAACTGAATTTAATATACAGCAAAATAGACGTTTGTATTATTTGAAAAGTATTAAGTCTGCGAAGGCAGCAACGCACGACTTAAGAACTTGGCATAAAATATTAGGCCACTGTAATAATTCGTATGTTAAAAGATTACAAGAACACATGAAAATTACACTTCCAAAGGGCTTACAATATTGTGACACGTGTATTAAAGGTAAAATGACGAAATATAGAGAGCCGGGTCGGATCCCAAAAGCAACAGATATCTTGTTCAGAGTTTATTGCAATTTAGCAGGTCCAATTTTACCAATGGGTATAGACACCTATTCATATGTATTAAACTTTGTTGACGAATATTCAGGACTTATTATGATATATTTTCTGAAAAATAAATCTGATACCCTGCAAGCTACAAAAATCTATTTATCCGATATCTCCCTGTATGGAAAAGTAAAAATAATTCGGACAGATAATGGTGGAGAATTTACTTCTATTTTACGAAAACCTCCTAATAAATGAAGGCATTAAACATGAGAAAACCTGTTCTTATTCTCCACACCAGAACAGAGTCGCTGAATGCAGTTGGAGGAAACTTTTTGAAATGGCTAGATGTTTGTTAATAGAATCTAAGTTACCCAAAAATCTGTGGGTTTATGCATTAAATACAGCCGTATATATAAGAAACCGCTGCTATAATAGTAACATTAAAAAAACTCCTTACGAAGCTTATACGAATTTCAAACCCAATGTGAGTGATATGCATGTTTTTAGTACAATTTGCCATTTATATGTTGACCACAGGGCGAAACCAGATCCAAAAAGTGAAAGGGGCATATTTATTGGGTATGATAAGACAAGTCCAGCCTATATGATTTATTTTCCACAAACTAAAACGATAAGGAAAATTAGATGCGTCAGATTTATAGATTCCTTTGATCGAAGGGAGGAACCCGAAGAAAAGAATATTAACTGCGACGAACTAGTCCAACCCGAACTAGTATGGCCCAATTATGGGCCTATGAGTAGAAAACCCATTCAAAATCCACAATCAGAGGAAGGTATTATACCAGATGATGTAGACGAGGAAAAATCGGACACAAAACTTGAGTTAAAAGAGAATATAACTGATGAGGGGGGAAAAATTCTGTGTTATCCGACAAGAAGCAGAAGAAAGCCAGATTATTTTGGAATGGATCAATGTAATACCTGCGACATTGATTGTTGTTATTCGGTACAATGTATCCCAAAGAATTATAAATAGGCCATACATTCTGTCAATTCCAGACGGTGGATAGCTGCCATGCAAAAAGAAATTAAATTATTAGTATCAAACGACACGTTTGAATTAAAAAAGGCCCCGGATGATAAAAATATTATCGGCAGCCGTTGGGTTTATACTGTAAAGCGTACTAATGATGGATCACCAGTGTACAAGGCTCGTTTTGTAGCTAAAGGATTTTCGCAGATATACAGGGAAGATTATGTAAAAACATTCAGTCCAACAACAAACATGACAACAATTAGAGTTTTGATGCAAATGGCCGCACATTATGGTATGGATATACACCATATGAATGTGAAAGCAGCTTATTTGAATGCTGCCATCGATTATGAAATATACATAGAACCGCCAGAAGGTTTTGAAGAAGGTGATAATTATGTATGGAAACTTAAAAAGTCGCTATACGAACTCAAACAGAGCAGAAGAACATGGAATAAATTAATCCATTCTTATTTAATTGAACTGCAATTTCAATCCTCCCAAGTTGACCCATGTCTATACACGAGAACATTTAATAATGAAATTTTAGTAATTCTGGTTATTTGGGTCAACGATATGTTAATTGCATCAAAGTGTGAGGCTGCTCTATTAAAAATTAAAAATTCCCTGGAAATAAGTCTTAAAATGACCGATTTGGGTCGACTATCATGGTTTCTTGGTATACAGTTCGAATTTAAAGGCAACACTATTACAATGAATCAATCTAGATACATTGAAAGACTCTTATCTAAATTTAGCATGCAAAATTGTAAAACAAAAACTACTCCATGTGAAATGGATTTAAACACAATTATGAATAAGGAAGATGGTATAGCGGCATGTGAGAAAGAATACAGAACATTGGTCGAAAGCCTTATTTACGTGATGACATCAACCAGGCCACATATCTGCTATACAGTTACTAAGTTGTCCCAACACTTAAATAAGCCAGGGACTGTGCATTTAACAAGGGCTAAACAAGTATTACGTTATCTGAAGGGGACTAAGAGTCGGTGCCTAGTATTTCGACAAGCAGATAAACCATTAAAATTGGAAGGATTTTGTGATGCTGATTGGGCCAACTCACCAGATCGTAAGAGTATAACAGGCTATTGCTTTAAGCTGGCTGACAGTAACCCAATAATCAGCTGGAAATCAAAGAAACAGGGGATGATTTCACTTTCTACTTGTGAAGCTGAGTATATTGCATTATCAAAAGCAACACAAGAGGCTATTTTTCTTAAATTACTAATAAAAACAGTTACAACACTGGTAATAACCAAGCCAATAATTATTTACTGCGACAATCAGTCCAGTATTGCTTTGGCCAGAAATCCAATAATACATCAAAGATCAAAGCATATTGATATCAAATATCAATTTGTTAGGGACCAAGTACAAAAGAAAATAGTACAAATTGAATATGTTCAATCGGGAAATAATATGGCGGATTTATTTACAAAACCAATTACGAAATTCAAATTACGGGCTTTCACTTCTGCCATATTTGGTACTGATCTATAAGGTCCGTCAATGGTCCTGGGCAAGACGTAAAACTGCATCCATTAAGTCCCTATAAGGTCCTTATTAGTCCCGGGTAGGATATAAAACTGCATCCATTAGTTGTCTTAAGAAACGTCAGTTCAGTTTTTGGCATGAATGTGAATCCTTAGTTTCGGGGTATAAATGTAAATAGTCCTACCTTTAGCCCAATCCTCTTTCTAATGACTCTCAGGATCACTCTGACCCAGAGTGATAGTAACTGTTTTAATGGGTCCCAGCTATGGGTAAAATAACAATTTTTCACTTTCTAATGACTCTCAGGATCACTCTGACCCGGAGTGATAGTAACTGTTTTAATGGGACCCAGCTATAGGTAAAATAACAATTTTTCACTTTCTAATGACTCTCAGGATCACTCTGACCCGGAGTGATAGTAACTGTTTTAATGGGTCCCAGCTATGGGTAAAGTAACAATTCTTTCCACTTTTTTGTTGTGATCACAACCCAAATTTATAATATTGTTGTTCATGCTTATTAACCCGAAGTACTTAACTGTGGACAAAGTGATATGACTCATTTTTGGGGATATTAATTTTCTTTAAAAAAAAAAAAAAATAAATAAATAAAATAAAATAAAAAAAATAAAAATAATAAAATGTATTTTATGAATGCTTAAAAAAAAAAAAAAAATAAAAATAAAAATATAATTTTTGGAATTAAAGTATTTATTGACTTTACTAATATTTTGAAGGAAGATTCCATAATATACCCAAAATAAGGGGGGTGTTACAGTTTTTTGTGTATATGTATGTGACTAGTGAGCGAGTTAAAATGACTTAACTCCCTTTATAGTCTACCAATAGAAGGTTAACCAATCAGAAGCCGCAGAACATTCTATCCGTCGTGTATAAAGGCGGCCATTTTTGTTTACCCTAGCCAAATGACCAGTGCCAACTTGTCAGGCGAAGATGACAGAAGGAAGTACTATGCTCTGCTACATTGCTGCGATATCCACTGCTATCCTGAACTACGCTTTCCTACTGTCTCCGAAATATTCACTGCTAACCTCTGGATTCTATACTCGAAGACGACCGTCAAAATGCCTAACACTGACAATATTCTGAGCATGAATATCACGTTTCTTGTTCCAGTGTATTTAACGAACCGTCACTGTTCTTGTCCTATTTCCAGTCTGATTCTGCTGAACACTATATTCATCAGAATTTGGATGAAGAGTTTTATGTGGCTCATTACGCTGATTGTTCAGTGGAGTTTGTATTCATTTGCATCTAGTTTTTTAGGCAGCACTATGAAAATAGATCTGCTTAGATCTTCTGGTATATCCCCGCTGTTGTAGATTTTATTTATTATTTCCATAATCTAGTTTTATGTCCAAATCATCTAAGGCTGACAGCATCTCTGTTACAATTCCGTCTGGCCCTGCTGCCTTGTTTCTATTCAATTTATTCGGTGCAGCTTCCACTTCAGTTTTTAGAATTTCAGGCCCCATCGGTAATTCTGCGTATTGCCAGTTATTGTCGACCTGTTGTGGAAGAGTTTTCCAATATATTCATTCCAGCACTGAAGAATTTTTCTCTTCTCCAATATGATCATTCCATCCTTGGATTTTATGCAGCCTGTTCATGAGCAAGTCTTCTGTTCTGTTAGGCCCCTTATTTGTTTATGCACATCTCTTTTGCTGGTCGTACTCAATCCCTCTATTTCTGCATATTTTTTTTGTTTAGCCACTTTTCTTTATCCTGCCTGCATTTGGTTCTTATTTTATTGTGTACTTTTCTGTATTCCATTCTGTATCTTTGCACAGTTTTCAGTCTCCTTTGCATCATGTCAAGAATCTCATCAGTGATCCATTTGTTTTCTTCTTCATCCATTATCCTTTAAGATATTGTTTGCTGATGTCACTAAAGCTTCTCTTAGTATATCCCATTTCAAGTTTCCATTTCCATTTTGTCTTTCGTATCTTCTTTCCACTGTACATATATTTTTCCTTCATGTTCAGGTTACTCAGAAGTTTGTATTTTGCAATTTGGGTTCTACATCAGGCTTCTTCGGTTTCTGTAGTTTCACTCTTAGCTTACATATAACAGGGTGATGGTTGCTTCCACAGTCGACATTTTGGTAGGTTTTGCATTGAACTATTGCATCCCTGAATCTTTTGTTGATAGTTATGTAGTCAATTTGGTTTTTAGTTTCACCTCCTATGTTCTTGGAACCATGTGTTGACTATTACTTGGTCATTGGCTGTGCCCCATTGAACCCCCATTTTTCTCCACATTTGTTGCAGGTGCCCAGTCAGCATTTGCCAGCTATCACCCTTGCTTTACTTTGGCATTCAGATCTCCCATGATAATTTTAACTTCTTGTGATCTGCAATGAGCCTTGTCATTGTCTAGCATGGAAATAGATAGATTCAATTTCTTCTTCCTTACTTTTTGCTGTCAGTGCATGCACTATTGATAGCTACGTTGAAAGGCTTTTTAAGCTTGACTACCAGAATTCATTTGGATAATTCATAGTATCCCAAAATACATTTTTTTAAAATTCTTGATCTAGTATCAATCCTACTCCTTTATTGTTTCTCTCTCTGATGCATATATAATTCTGTGATTGTCACTGACAACATCTACATTGTTTGGCCGTCTAGTTTCACATACACCTAAGATGTTGATTTTTTAGTTAACTCATCTCCTGTTTTACATTTTCTAACTAGCCACAGTTGATCAACATCCTAACATTCCATGTCCTAAAAGTTATTTTTGTTTGATGCATGCAGTCACTGGATAACAGTCCAGTGACACCTGTTGTTCATTTCTCTTGTTTCCAGGCAAGGGATAGGTTCCAAGGAATTTTATCCCCTTTACACCGTTTATGCTAGCAGTCATTGGATGGTGGTCAGGTGACACCTGCTGCACATGTCGGTTCTTACCAAGCAAGGAGTTAATTCCTATATACTTAGCCCCCTTCATGTGTGTTATTTGCCATGATATTTAAGATTAAAAGTAGAGTGGTTTCCCGTTGCCTTCTCCATGGTGGTTTATGGAGACACCATCTCTAGTTAGCAGGCCATTGACACATCAAGAGTTTTTCTGCCCTTTGTTAGGTTTTATTTTACAACCTACTTGCTAACAAGCCGCCTCACTTGCAAGAACATGGAATGGGGTAGCTGGTTTAGTCACTGACATTCCGACAATGGAATGTCATATATATATATATATATATATATATATATATATATATATATATACACACACACACACGAAGCCCACCTCCCAAATCTGTGTTAGCAAGTAAAAGTTTTGTGGGTCAGAGTTAGTAAGGAGGCAGAAGATTGGTAATTTGGGAGAAGAGAATAAAACGGCTAAATTTTAACTTAGTACAAGTCCGATTACCCACTATTAAAACACTATGCGATTGAAACAAACACATCACATTAAGTTGACAGGTTTGAAATAAAAAAATAAATACAAAACCTCATGGAAAAAGGATTTCTTATTACTTACAATTGGAATTTCATATTAATCTTGCTAAGCTTGAATCAATGATCATTTAGTGAAAGTTTGGCAAGCTCTATAAATATGTCTCAATTTCAGAAACCAAATGCAATGGGTTGGATGGGTTAGTGAGGTGGGGGAGGTCCAAACAAAGATGAAGTCACTTGGTGAGGAGGGGGAGTTCAATGAGGTGCCAAGATGACCAGCCCTCTTTTAAAACCTTGAAAATGGTGACTTCACGATTTAATTTTTTTTTTCTTAACTGTTATCAAGGAATTACATTAGAGTCACACTAGTTGCCAAAAACTCAAAGCCAGCAAATTTATTTCCAAAAATAAAGCATTACTTAATTGATCTCATACAAACATTCCTAAAGTTTAGATGGTATTATGTTAGGGTTCAAGGTAACTGTGAATGTTTTAAAGAAATTTCTTTTTATCTAACAAAATAAAGCCTAAGTAAGTGTAGTATGGAATGCAGACCAGAAAATACCAGATATCTTAATCAAATTTAATGTCAATAAGGAACCTTTATTTGAAGAGAAGATCACCAATGTTGACAATGCCAATATGTACTGGTCTCATCCTAAGAGATACCAAAGTAGGCTTTACACCGTATTGCATCAGAGTTGGCATGAAAGTTGAAGTCATAGCCACCAGGTGCAGAATCACACCACAAGGGATGTTAGTGGATACTCACAACATGTAAACAGGTGATCAATCCAGCAGAACTTAGGGGTACACATGTGAAAAATAGTTATTGCCTTCAGATTCTGATCCTGGACCATGACAACCAAATGTCACCTTCAAATCCCCCCCGGTCATCAAAATGTCCAATACCCACGGCTGATCAATAAGGTGATTGCTTTGATCCAGGCCTTGCCTTATTCCACATTGTGATTATTTTTTATCATAAAATTGGCCAGGATCAAATCATCAGGTATCTTCATATTGGGCTGCTCCAAAGGGAAGAAAAAGGAAACACTTCAATAAAAAAAAAAATGTTTATCTATGTTCCTCTGTACAATAGTTGGTTAGTTTGTAAAAAATCTAGCAGTTTACATGTGGACATTTATCGACCCAACCCGCTTCTTAAGTTAGATGTGGCACTTTGCTGGCAAAGTTTGGCACAAGGCTGATGTCAAGGGTTCTCTTCAGGCAGGCAGTCACACGAGGTGTTTCTCGGCTGGTGTCTGGAACAATTCTTTCTTTCTCACTTTGACACCTTCATATTTATCGACATTCACCCAATACCGGTGTGAGGGCATGACACAGTTGAGAATTCAGTATTTTCTTTACCTTTTACAAAGATCACTTTCTGCTGAAAATTAATTACTTCCCAATTTGGGAGATCCACCTTTTCTATGGATAATGATCACAGGCATCGATCTGCCCCCCCCCCCCAACTTCCTTCCCTTTTTAGCATTTCCCACTGACACTTCCCAAATGGTGTGGATAGCTCCTCCACCTCCCTCAGTGTCTCGTCTGTGCCTGCTACCTTGGCTACTCCTTGCCCAATGGTTCTTGACTGCTTGGTATGGCTTAATCCCAAGATCATTAATCAAAAGAATTATCATTTCAAACTTGTGCCTATGCAGAATTCCTATACACTGGTCTTTTCAGCTTTCTTCAGGTTTAGATACTGGCCACATGGCTTGTCACCCTCAGCTTGTCAGGACCATTCTGCCAAAACTGTATCTTCAAACTTTGGTTTTGAATCAAATCTCACCCATTTCTCATACTTATGTTTTGGGTAATCAGTACTTTTAGGGACAATCATCAATCACCACATGGCCTTCTCGTAAAAATATTGCTTTAAGCAACTTTTTCAGTTTCTTGAGAATTAGGCTTTTTGTTAGGAAAAAAATTCATACAAATATGGAAAAAATGTTGGCTTCCATAGTTGAAATTCAACACAGAAACAACAACAAAATCAAAAGTTGCTAGAACTACAAAAAGAGCAACAGGTGTTGTTGGACAGAATTCTGAAGAAAACAAAAATTTCTTCAACATCTCTTATGCCAGATACTGTCTAAAACACAATATCAGAATTTATATACACTCCTGATGAGGGGACTAACTTTTTCTACATATTTTTGTAGATATAAACAAATATTTAGTTAGGAATGCAGCTGCTGGGAAGATGAGGCAAAAACGCGATTGTTGTTGAGGAAAATAGCTGAGATAGAGCATGAAAAATACTGTAATTACATTTTACCAAGAAAATTATGCAAAATTGGGTTTGAAGACATGGTACACATTCTGATGAAAATCTTTAGTGACAAGAGCGATCTGTTTAATGCTCATTGGATGTACTTGAATCTAACCCCCCCCCCAAAAAAAAAGAGGACAAAGATGTTGGAACATATGCTGAAACATGATGCTGAAGAAATTCAGAAAAAGGATATGCATTGGTACACGCAGAGGACAAATGTACAAAAAGGAGAATAAATAGTTGTTTCCGATGTGGTAAATTACATATTGGAAAAGACTGTCCATTTAAAAATGCAGCATTTTACAAGTGTGGTAAACAATGACATATAAAGTCACACTGCAAAATCAAACCAAGAAAAAAAATTCTGACAAGAAGAAATTAGTACACAGCATTGCAACAGATAAAATAGTCACAGAAGACAAAAGAAAATTTGCAAATGTGAAAATAAATAATGTGGATGTGAAAGTGCTACTATAGACTGGTAGTGATATTTCAATAATCACATGGAAGGAAATTGGAAAACCTTTATTTAAAAAGACTTCCAAAGTTGGGATTTCAGTTTCTGATGAGAAACTTTTTTTTTTTTTTTTTTTTTTTTGAGAAATAATTTGCAATGTCTTTTTTCATGATAAGCATGTAAAAACTACAGCTTATATATTAAAAAATGCTACAATTTATTTGGAACCAACTGGTTGGATGCATTTGAAATTTGGGATTTGCCAATAAATGCTTACTGTAAAAATGTAAGTGGACAAACAATTTAAAAAGTCAGAGCAAAAAAAAATCTAAAGGAAGAATTAAAAAAATGTTTTTCATATATTTTGTCAAATGAACTGGGTCAATGTTCAAAATTCAAGGCAGATTTTCAAGTAAAAAAAAGGTTTAATGCTAGTATTTAAGCCAAAATGGAGCATATCATTTGCAGCATTCAAGTTAATAGAGAGTTGTACAGACTCAAAAGAATTGGTGTAATAGAAAAAAAATTAACCAATCAAAATACGCTTCACCAGTGATCTATGTAAAAGAAAAGAAATAAAATTTTTACTTGTGCCGATTTCTAAGCTGGATTAAACAGTTGTTTAAAGACACATAACTACCCATTATCAAGTCCAGAAGAAATCTTTTCAAAGTTGAACGGCAGAAGAATATTTTCAAAGCTGGATCTCTCTGAAACATATTTACAAATTCAGATTGAAAATGAATTAATGACCTTTCTTATACACACAGAGGATTATCTAAGTTTAACTGACTTCCTTTTGGTATAAAGATGGTACTACTAGCTATTTTCAGACAGGTATATGTGGATGACGTTTTGATCAAAAGTGCATCAAATGAAATGTCGAGCATGTAAAAACAATTTTGGGAAAACTAAGAGAATATGGATTCAAGCTTAGTGAAGAAAAAGGTGAATTATTTTTGCAGAAAATTAAATACCTTAGTTAAACTACTGATAAAAACAGTAGGCAACGAGATCCATCAAGGGCAACTGCAATTAAAAATATGCTTACACCAATAAATAGGGGTACATTACAAACTTTTTAGGACTGGATAATTACTATCAAATTTATGTACATAATATGCATAAGTTAAGGGCTCCACTGAACGATCCACTTAAAAAAAGAAGTAAAGTGAGATTGGAATGATAAATGTCAAAAGTAGATTGATGAAATAAAAATAAAAGACTTAAATCTGATTTATCTTTGGCACACTATGATCCAAAAGCAGAAATTGTAGTGGCATCAGATGCTAGTTAGTATGGTACTGGAGCAGTGATTTTACACAAATAAGATGGCAGTAAAACAAAAGCCTTTGCTCATGCTTCATGATTGCTTCTACTAGCAGAGAAAAATTACAGCCAGATAGAAAAAGAAGCTCTAGCAATTATATTAGCTGTTAAGAAATTTCACAAATTTATTCATGGAAGAAATTTCATGTTGCATACAGACCACAAACCTTTATTAACAATATATGGTTCAAAGAAAGGTATTCCTACTCATATGGCTAATTGCCATCAATGCTGGGGTACTATACTGTTAAACTATGATTTTACAATGGAGCAGAAAAATAGAAAACGGTTGGGGGACACAGTCATTGCAGCACCAATAAAGCAAAATGGAAATGAAAAAACATTTTGTGAAACGTAGTATGAGAGTTACCAGGGATCCTGGTTTAAATAAAGGAAAAAGTGTAAAATGACGTCTTTATTGTAAAAATAAAAAAGCAATTGAAAGAAAGTAGAAAGAAAGTAAGAGAACAAAAGCCAGACTTAAATGCTTACTTGCTATGCAATGGTATAGTAATGTACGATCAAAGAGTTGTAATACAGAGTGTGTTACAGAAACAAATATTAAGGGATTTTCATTGCAAACATCCTGGTATTTCTAGAATTAAATTTATGAGAAGTTTTGTATATTGGACCAGAATGGACCAAGATATTGAAAGAATACTAAAAGCATGTAGAGGCTGTTCTCTAGCAGCAAAACTACGTATCACAAAGATACAATCTTGACCAAAGACAGATACATTGTGGTCAAGACTGCATATAGAATTTACAGTTACTATGAATGGATCACATTATCTTATGGTAGTTGATAGTTTCACAAAATGGCCAGAAATTTATAAGTGCAAAAATCCAACATCCCCAGTGAAAGTGAATTTCTTGCATGAACTGCTTGCGAGATATGGTATACCAGATACCATAGTATCTGATAACAGAATGCAATTCACGGGTAAAGAATTCCAAGATTTTTGTAAGATGTTCTCCATTGAGCATATTACAAACCCACCGTATCACCCAAGGCTGAATGGACAAGTGGAATGGTTTGTGGGAATGTTCAAAAGAGCATTGATGAAAGCAAGTCTTGAGAAAGTAAATAAGGAAGCACTTTAAAATTTTCTGAGAGTTTGCCAGGTAGCACCTAACCCCAATACACTATCAGGCATGTGGCTGGTGGAATTAATGTTTGCCAGAAGAGTGAAATTGATGTTCGACAATTTATTACCAAGTCGAAAAACACAAACAGTTAACAAAAGCAACACCAAAAGTTTTAAGATGAGTGCTAAAATGTTCTTTAAGGCATATAAGAATGGCAAAGAAATAGAGGAAGATGGCATATCAGCAAGAATCAGGAAATTGATTTAAATGGTGAAAGGGAAAAAATTTGAACATAAAAGGTACCATAATCAGCTGAAAAAAAGATTCAGTGATAAAAGACCAATAATATTGGAAAAACCAATAAAAATGCTATATGACGTTTTCAATGTGCCAGCACCACAACATGCCATGAAACCTACAAGGACAAGTTCAAGAAAAAGAAAGTGTACTGAAGAATGAGGAGTGGATCCGAGATGGAAACACTATATAGTCAAGTTTGATGGCAAACTTTCCAGAATGAGGAGGGAGAGATACTAATACTAATAAAAAATAAATATTATAAAAGTATTAATCTCAAAAGGGGGAAAATGTTGCAGAATTAATAGTATGCCTCCGGTGACTATATTAACTAGTCCATGACTATAAAGAGGACCAGGTCAGAGGTAAGACTGGTAGCCATTTGGGGTCAGTCTTCATAAGTATAGAGAATCCTTGTATGAAGTACATTATATAACTAAGAATGTGTTATAACAATAGCCATAGAACAGTGGTGTTATAATAGTAAGTGTTTAGATATCTAAGGTAGTGGTGAATATGTAAATAAATTTTATTTTATTTATATAAAACAGTAAATTTAGAATGGTAATTCTCACAAGAATGTAGATAGCATTATGTAAAGAAGTGAATATATTTCAATTTTATTTACCAAAACAAAGCCGAAGTAATCCTTTATAGTAATTTGTAATAGTAATATAACTAGTATAAATGACATTATGTAGGTGTACAGATATCCAAGTTAAGAAGTGAATAAAACCTTTTGAAACAAAGTGGCTGGTATACTGCCCAGAGTCATGGACAGTAGGGACCCAGAGTGGAAAATCTATATTCATCAGGGGGTCAGGGTTCAAAGAGTTAGTAACTTTTATTTACCAAAACTATCATTTCATTAGAAACAAAGAAAAAAGTGCTGAATTGCTATGTGATATCAGTCCTCTCGTATGGCAGTGAATGCTGAACAATCTCCCCAGAGATGAAGAGGAAAGTGGAAACAACAGAAATGTGGTTCTACAGAAGGATACTGAGAATTCTATGGATGGAGCAAGTAAGCAACAAGGAAGTTTTAAAGAAAATGGTAACAAAAAGAACACATAGTCAGAATCAAGAAGAGACACCTGAAATTTCTTGGACACTTGCAAAACTTAACACTCAAAGGGCACAGTGAGGGCAAGACCGGGGAAGGCAACAGGCTACCTACCTGATAAGCTTGTATGAATGGATGGCAGAAGGCGGGGGGGGATCGATGAAAAGAGAAATGCTTCTAAATGCCATGAGGGATAGAAAATTGTAGAGAGACATGACAGTCCACAACTGATGAGACATAACACATAGAAGAAAAAGTCTTATATAGCAATTTCTAATGGTATCTAACATAGATAACATTATGTAAAGATTCCAGAATAGCAGCAAATCTTTTAATAAATTTAGTTTTATCACCAAAAGTAAATCAATGATAATCTTATTGTAATAGTAAAATCTTTGATAAACATTTTGATGGCATTATTGTAATAATAAATGTAATTTTATTTACAAAAATAAATCATCATCTTATATGACCCCTCATTGTAGCACAAAGAAAAATACAGATAGCATCATGTAAGAGTTCAAATATCCAAAGCATCAGTGAATGCATTGAAGATTGATCAAGTTGTATGTATGCAGGTGGTTGGATCTTTAAGAAAATATGAAGAGAAGTTGGAGTGGAGAGATAAAAAGAGGAAGATACAAGTTTTTTTTTTTATAATTTGAATCATCCAAGTGAGTTCTTACAAAAAGCATAGGTTGTTAAGAGACAGAAAAAGAAGTCTTAAAAGTCATATGTTTGGAAGATTTATCATTATTTCAAACCAAAAGGCAGCACATCAAGTACTCATAAAAAAATAAATAATAATAAATGATATATGGCTTGATTGAAAGGACTACCTCAGAATAGCAGACCTCTGAGAATAAAGGATGCAAGTTTAAGTCTCAATAAGTGTAGACTGAATTCTTTTACTTTCTGATTCTTGCTAATTGCAAGAAATACAAGAAATAACGATTTGGAAATTTTTTAAAAAATAAAGAATAAAAATAAGAAATAAAGAAATACTAGTGAAAAATGAATAATAATTGACAATGCTTCATCTAAGAAGGCTAACCAGAAGGAGTCATTCAAATTTAGCTATATAGCTATATTATCTACTTCTACTTCTTATGGATGGGAGTTGCAATAAAAAAGCAAGAGAAATGAAGATGAAAGAAATACTAGTGAAAAATGAATAATAATTGACAATGCTTCATCTAAGAAGGCTAACCAGCAGGAGTCATTCAAATCTAGCCATATAGCTATATTATCTACTTCTACTTCTTATGGATGGGAGTTGCAATAAAAAAGCAAGAGAAATGAAGATGAAAGAAATACTAGTGAAAAATGAATAATAATTGACAATGCTTCATCTAAGAAGGCTAACCAGCAGGAGTCATTCAAATCTAGCCATATAGCTATATTATCTACTTCTACTTCTTATGGATGGGAGTTGCAATAAAAAAGCAAGAGAAATGAAGATGAAAGAAATACTAGTGAAAAATGAATAATAATTGACAATGCTTCATCTAAGAAGGCTAACCAGCAGGAGTCATTCAAATCTAGCCATATAGCTATATTATCTACTTCTACTTCTTATGGATGGGAGTTGCAATAAAAAAGCAAGAGAAATGAAGATGAAAGAAATACTAGTGAAAAATGAATAATAATTGACAATGCTTCATCTAAGAAGGCTAACCAGCAGGAGTCATTCAAATCTAGCCATATAGCTATATTATCTACTTCTACTTCTTATGGATGGGAGTTGCAATAAAAAAGCAAGAGAAATGAAGATGAAAGAAATACTAGTGAAAAATGAATAATAATTGACAATGCTTCATCTAAGAAGGCTAACCAGCAGGAGTCATTCAAATCTAGCCATATAGCTATATTATCTACTTCTACTTCTTATGGATGGGAGTTGCAATAAAAAAGCAAGAGAAATGAAGATGAAAGAAATACTAGTGAAAAATGAATAATAATTGACAATGCTTCATCTAAGAAGGCTAATCAGCAGGAGTCATTCAAATTTAGCCATATAGCTATATTCTCTACTTCTACTTCTTATGGATGGGAGTTGCAATAAAAAGCAAGAGAAATGAAGATGAAAGAAATGCTAGTGAAAAATGAATAATAATTGACAATGCTTCATCTAAGAAGGCTAACCAGCAGGAGTCATTCAAATTTAGCCATATAGCTATATTCTCTACTTCTACTTCTTATGGATGGGAGTTGCAATAAAAAGCAAGAGAAATGAAGATGAAAGAAATACTAGTGAAAAATGAATAATAATTGACAATGGTTCATCTAAGAAGGCTAATCAGCAGGAGTCATTCAAATTTAGCCATATAGCTATATTCTCTACTTCTAATTCTTATGGATGGGAGTTGCAATAAAAAGCAAGAGAAATGAAGATGAAAGAAATGCTAGTGAAAAATGAATAATAATTGACAATGCTTCATCTAAGAAGGCTAACCAGCAGGAGTCATTCAAATTTAGCCATATAGCTATATTCTCTACTTCTACTTCTTATGGATGGGAGTTGCAATAAAAAGCAAGAGAAATGAAGATGAAAGAAATACTAGTGAAAAATGAATAATAATTGACAATGCTTCATCTAAGAAGGCTAATCAGCAGGAGTCATTCAAATTTAGCCATATAGCTATATTCTCTACTTCTACTTCTTATGGATGGGAGTTGCAATAAAAAGCAAGAGAAATGAAGATGAAAGAAATGCTAGTGAAAAATGAATAATAATTGACAATGCTTCATCTAAGAAGGCTAACCAGCAGGAGTCATTCAAATTTAGCCATATAGCTATATTATCTACTTCTACTTCTTATGGATGGGAGTTGCAATAGAAAGCAAGAGAAATGAAGATGAAAGAAATACTAGTGAAAAATGAATAATAATTGACAATGCTTCATCTAAGAAGGCTAACCAGCAGGAGTCATTCAAATCTAGCCATATAGCTATATTATCTACTTCTACTTCTTATGGATGGGAGTTGCAATAAAAAAGCAAGAGAAATGAAGATGAAAGAAATACTAGTGAAAAATGAATAATAATTGACAATGCTTCATCTAAGAAGGCTAACCAGCAGGAGTCATTCAAATCTAGCCATATAGCTATATTATCTACTTCTACTTCTTATGGATGGGAGTTGCAATAAAAAAGCAAGAGAAATGAAGATGAAAGAAATACTAGTGAAAAATGAATAATAATTGACAATGCTTCATCTAAGAAGGCTAACCAGCAGGAGTCATTCAAATCTAGCCATATAGCTATATTATCTACTTCTACTTCTTATGGATGGGAGTTGCAATAAAAAAGCAAGAGAAATGAAGATGAAAGAAATACTAGTGAAAAATGAATAATAATTGACAATGCTTCATCTAAGAAGGCTAACCAGCAGGAGTCATTCAAATCTAGCCATATAGCTATATTATCTACTTCTACTTCTTATGGATGGGAGTTGCAATAAAAAAGCAAGAGAAATGAAGATGAAAGAAATACTAGTGAAAAATGAATAATAATTGACAATGCTTCATCTAAGAAGGCTAACCAGCAGGAGTCATTCAAATCTAGCCATATAGCTATATTATCTACTTCTACTTCTACTTCTTATGGATGGGAGTTGCAATAAAAAAGCAAGAGAAATGAAGATGAAAGAAATACTAGTGAAAAATGAATAATAATTGACAATGCTTCATCTAAGAAGGCTAACCAGCAGGAGTCATTCAAATCTAGCCATATAGCTATATTATCTACTTCTACTTCTTATGGATGGGAGTTGCAATAAAAAAGCAAGAGAAATGAAGATGAAAGAAATACTAGTGAAAAATGAATAATAATTGACAATGCTTCATCTAAGAAGGCTAACCAGCAGGAGTCATTCAAATCTAGCCATATAGCTATATAATCTACTTCTACTTCTTATGGATGGGAGTTGCAATAAAAAAGCAAGAGAAATGAAGATGAAAGAAATACTAGTGAAAAATGAATAATAATTGACAATGCTTCATCTAAGAAGGCTAATCAGCAGGAGTCATTCAAATTTAGCCATATAGCTATATTCTCTACTTCTACTTCTTATGGATGGGAGTTGCAATAAAAAGCAAGAGAAATGAAGATGAAAGAAATGCTAGTGAAAAATGAATAATAATTGACAATGCTTCATCTAAGAAGGCTAACCAGCAGGAGTCATTCAAATTTAGCCATATAGCTATATTCTCTACTTCTACTTCTTATGGATGGGAGTTGCAATAAAAAGCAAGAGAAATGAAGATGAAATAAATACTAGTGAAAAATGAATAATAATTGACAATGCTTCATCTAAGAAGGCTAACCAGCAGGAGTCATTCAAATTTAGCCATATAGCTATATTCTCTACTTCTACTTCTTATGGATGGGAGGTGCAATAAAAAGCAAGAGAAATGAAGATGAAAGAAATACTAGTGAAAAATGAATAATAATTGACAATGGTTCATCTAAGAAGGCTAATCAGCAGGAGTCATTCAAATTTAGCCATATAGCTATATTCTCTACTTCTAATTCTTATGGATGGGAGTTGCAATAAAAAGCAAGAGAAATGAAGATGAAAGAAATGCTAGTGAAAAATGAATAATAATTGACAATGCTTCATCTAAGAAGGCTAACCAGCAGGAGTCATTCAAATTTAGCCATATAGCTATATTCTCTACTTCTACTTCTTATGGATGGGAGTTGCAATAAAAAGCAAGAGAAATGAAGATGAAAGAAATACTAGTGAAAAATGAATAATAATTGACAATGCTTCATCTAAGAAGGCTAATCAGCAGGAGTCATTCAAATTTAGCCATATAGCTATATTCTCTACTTCTACTTCTTATGGATGGGAGTTGCAATAAAAAGCAAGAGAAATGAAGATGAAAGAAATGCTAGTGAAAAATGAATAATAATTGACAATGCTTCATCTAAGAAGGCTAATCAGCAGGAGTCATTCAAATTTAGCCATATAGCTATATTCTCTACTTCTACTTCTTATGGATGGGAGGTGCAATAAAAAGCAAGAGAAATGAAGATGAAAGAAATATTAGGGAAAAATGAATAATAATTGACAATGCTTCATCTAAGAAGGCTAACCAGCAGGAGTCATTCAAATTTAGCCATATAGCTATATTCTCTACTTCTACTTCTTATGGATGGGAGGTGCAATAAAAAGCAAGAGAAATGAAGATGAAAGAAATACTAGTGAAAAATGAATAATAATTGACAATGCTTCATCTAAGAAGGCTAATCAGCAGGAGTCATTCAAATTTAGCCATATAGCTATATTCTCTACTTCTACTTCTTATGGATGGGAGTTGCAATAAAAAGCAAGAGAAATGAAGATGAAAGAAATGCTAGTGAAAAATGAATAATAATTGACAATGCTTCATCTAAGAAGGCTAATCAGCAGGAGTCATTCAAATTTAGCCATATAGCTATATTCTCTACTTCTAATTCTTATGGATGGGAGTTGCAATAAAAAGCAAGAGAAATGAAGATGAAAGAAATGCTAGTGAAAAATGAATAATAATTGACAATGCTTCATCTAAGAAGGCTAACCAGCAGGAGTCATTCAAATTTAGCCATGTAGCTATATTCTCTACTTCTACTTCATATGGATGGGAGTTGCAATAAAAAGCAAGAGAAATGAAGATGAAAGAAATACTAGTGAAAAATGAATAATAATTGACAATGCTTCATCTAAGAAGGCTAACCAGCAGGAGTCATTCAAATTTAGCCATGTAGCTATATTCTCTACTTCTACTTCTTATGGATGGGAGTTACAATAAAAAGCTAGAGAAATGAAGATGAAAGAAATACTAGTGAAAAATGAATAATAATTGACAATGCTTCATCTAAGAAGGCTAACCAGCAGGAGTCATTCAAATTTAGCCATGTAGCTATATTCTCTACTTCTACTTCTTATGGATGGGAGTTGCAATAAAAAGCAAGAGAAATGAAGATGAAAGAAATACTAGTGAAAAATGAATAATAATTGACAATGCTTCATCTAAGAAGGCTAACCAGCAGGAGTCATTCAAATTTAGCCATATAGCTATATTCTCTACTTCGACTTCTTATAGATGGGAGTTGCAATAAAAAGCAAGAGAAATGAAGATGAAAGAAATACTAGTGAAAAATGAATAATAATTGACAATGCTTCATCTAAGAAGGCTAACCAGCAGGAGTCATTCAAATTTAGCCATATAGCTATATTCTCTACTTCTACTTCTTATAGATGGGAGTTGCAATAAAAAGCAAGAGAAATGAAGATGAAAGAAATACTAGTGAAAAATGAATAATAATTGACAATGCTTCATCTAAGAAGGCTAACCAGCAGGAGTCATTCAAATTTAGCCATATAGCTATATTCTCTACTTCTACTTCTTATAGATGGGAGTTGCAATAAAAAGCAAGAGAAATGAAGATGAAAGAAATACTAGTGAAAAATGAATAATAATTGACAATGCTTCATCTAAGAAGGCTAACCAACAGGAGTCATTCAAATTTAGCCATATAGCTATATTCTCTACTTCTACTTCTTATAGATGGGAGTTGCAATAAAAAGCAAGAGAAATGAAGATGAAAGAAATACTAGTGAAAAATGAATAATAATTGACAATGCTTCATCTAAGAAGGCTAACCAGCGGGAGTCATTCAAATTTAGCCATATAGCTATATTCTCTACTTCTACTTCTTATGGATGGTAGTTGCAATAAAAAGCAAGAGAAATGAAGATGAAAGAAATGCTAGTGAAAAATGAATAATAATTGACAATGCTTCATCTAAGAAGGCTAACCAGCAGGAGTCATTCAAATTTAGCCATATAGCTATATTCTCTACTTCTACTTCTTATGGATGGGAGGTGCAATAAAAAGCAAGAGAAATGAAGATGAAAGAAATGCTAGTGAAAAATGAATAATAATTGACAATGCTTCATCTAAGAAGGCTAACCAGCAGGAGTCATTCAAATTTAGCCATATAGCTATATTCTCTACTTCTACTTCTTATGGATGGGAGTTGCAATAAAAAGCAAGAGAAATGAAGATGAAAGAAATACTAGTGAAAAATGAATAATAATTAACAATGCTTCATCTAAGAAGGCTAATCAGCAGGAGTCATTCAAATTTAGCCATATAGCTATATTCTCTACTTCTACTTCTTATGGATGGGAGTTGCAATAAAAAGCAAGAGAAATGAAGATGAAAGAAATGCTAGTGAAAAATGAATAATAATTGACAATGCTTCATCTAAGAAGGCTAACCAGCAGGAGTCATTCAAATTTAGCCATGTAGCTATATTCTCTACTTCTACTTCATATGGATGGGAGTTGCAATAAAAAGCAAGAGAAATGAAGATGAAAGAAATACTAGTGAAAAATGAATAATAATTGACAATGCTTCATCTAAGAAGGCTAACCAGCAGGAGTCATTCAAATTTAGCCATGTAGCTATATTCTCTACTTCTACTTCTTATGGATGGGAGTTACAATAAAAAGCTAGAGAAATGAAGATGAAAGAAATACTAGTGAAAAATGAATAATAATTGACAATGCTTCATCTAAGAAGGCTAACCAGCAGGAGTCATTCAAATTTAGCCATGTAGCTATATTCTCTACTTCTACTTCTTATGGATCGGAGTTGCAATAAAAAGCAAGAGAAATGAAGATGAAAGAAATACTAGTGAAAAATGAATAATAATTGACAATGCTTCATCTAAGAAGGCTAACCAGCAGGAGTCATTCAAATTTAGCCATATAGCTATATTCTCTACTTCTACTTCTTATGGATGGGAGTTGCAATAAAAAGCAAGAGAAATGAAGATGAAAGAAATACTAGTGAAAAATGAATAATAATTGACAATGCTTCATCTAAGAAGGCTAACCAGCAGGAGTCATTCAAATTTAGCCATATAGCTATATTCTCTACTTCTACTTCTTATAGATGGGAGTTGCAATAAAAAGCAAGAGAAATGAAGATGAAAGAAATACTAGTGAAAAATGAATAATAATTGACAATGCTTCATCTAAGAAGGCTAACCAGCAGGAGTCATTCAAATTTAGCCATATAGCTATATTCTCTACTTCTACTTCTTATGGATGGGAGTTGCAATAAAAAGCAAGAGAAATGAAGATGAAAGAAATACTAGTGAAAAATGAATAATATTTGACAATGCTTCATCTAAGAAGGCTAACCAGCAGGAGTCATTCAAATTTAGCCATATAGCTATATTCTCTACTTCTACTTCTTATGGATGGGAGTTGCAATAAAAAGCAAGAGAAATGAAGATGAAAGAAATGCTAGTGAAACATGAATAATAATTGACAATGCTTCATCTAAGAAGGCTAACCAGCAGGAGTCATTCAAATTTAGCCATATAGCTATATTCTCTACTTCTACTTCTTATAGATGGGAGTTGCAATAAAAAGCAAGAGAAATGAAGATGAAAGAAATACTAGTGAAAAATGAATAATAATTGACAATGCTTCATCTAAGAAGGCTAACCAGCAGGAGTCATTCAAATTTAGCCATATAGCTATATTCTCTACTTCGACTTCTTATAGATGGGAGTTGCAATAAAAAGCAAGAGAAATGAAGATGAAAGAAATACTAGTGAAAAATGAATAATAATTGACAATGCTTCATCTAAGAAGGCTAACCAGCAGGAGTCATTCAAATTTAGCCATATAGCTATATTCTCTACTTCTACTTCTTATAGATGGGAGTTGCAATAAAAAGCAAGAGAAATGAAGATGAAAGAAATACTAGTGAAAAATGAATAATAATTGACAATGCTTCATCTAAGAAGGCTAACCAGCAGGAGTCATTCAAATTTAGCCATATAGCTATATTCTCTACTTCTACTTCTTATAGATGGGAGTTGCAATAAAAAGCAAGAGAAATGAAGATGAAAGAAATACTAGTGAAAAATGAATAATAATTGACAATGCTTCATCTAAGAAGGCTAATCAGCAGGAGTCATTCAAATTTAGCCATATAGCTATATTCTCTACTTCTACTTCTTATGGATGGGAGTTGCAATAAAAAGCAAGAGAAATGAAGATGAAAGAAATGCTAGTGAAAAATGAATAATAATTGACAATGCTTCATCTAAGAAGGCTAATCAGCAGGAGTCATTCAAATTTAGCCATATAGCTATATTCTCTACTTCTACTTCTTATGGATGGGAGGTGCAATAAAAAGCAAGAGAAATGAAGATGAAAGAAATATTAGGGAAAAATGAATAATAATTGACAATGCTTCATCTAAGAAGGCTAACCAGCAGGAGTCATTCAAATTTAGCCATATAGCTATATTCTCTACTTCTACTTCTTATGGATGGGAGGTGCAATAAAAAGCAAGAGAAATGAAGATGAAAGAAATACTAGTGAAAAATGAATAATAATTGACAATGCTTCATCTAAGAAGGCTAATCAGCAGGAGTCATTCAAATTTAGCCATATAGCTATATTCTCTACTTCTACTTCTTATGGATGGGAGTTGCAATAAAAAGCAAGAGAAATGAAGATGAAAGAAATGCTAGTGAAAAATGAATAATAATTGACAATGCTTCATCTAAGAAGGCTAATCAGCAGGAGTCATTCAAATTTAGCCATATAGCTATATTCTCTACTTCTAATTCTTATGGATGGGAGTTGCAATAAAAAGCAAGAGAAATGAAGATGAAAGAAATGCTAGTGAAAAATGAATAATAATTGACAATGCTTCATCTAAGAAGGCTAACCAGCAGGAGTCATTCAAATTTAGCCATGTAGCTATATTCTCTACTTCTACTTCATATGGATGGGAGTTGCAATAAAAAGCAAGAGAAATGAAGATGAAAGAAATACTAGTGAAAAATGAATAATAATTGACAATGCTTCATCTAAGAAGGCTAACCAGCAGGAGTCATTCAAATTTAGCCATGTAGCTATATTCTCTACTTCTACTTCTTATGGATGGGAGTTACAATAAAAAGCTAGAGAAATGAAGATGAAAGAAATACTAGTGAAAAATGAATAATAATTGACAATGCTTCATCTAAGAAGGCTAACCAGCAGGAGTCATTCAAATTTAGCCATGTAGCTATATTCTCTACTTCTACTTCTTATGGATGGGAGTTGCAATAAAAAGCAAGAGAAATGAAGATGAAAGAAATACTAGTGAAAAATGAATAATAATTGACAATGCTTCATCTAAGAAGGCTAACCAGCAGGAGTCATTCAAATTTAGCCATATAGCTATATTCTCTACTTCGACTTCTTATAGATGGGAGTTGCAATAAAAAGCAAGAGAAATGAAGATGAAAGAAATACTAGTGAAAAATGAATAATAATTGACAATGCTTCATCTAAGAAGGCTAACCAGCAGGAGTCATTCAAATTTAGCCATATAGCTATATTCTCTACTTCTACTTCTTATAGATGGGAGTTGCAATAAAAAGCAAGAGAAATGAAGATGAAAGAAATACTAGTGAAAAATGAATAATAATTGACAATGCTTCATCTAAGAAGGCTAACCAGCAGGAGTCATTCAAATTTAGCCATATAGCTATATTCTCTACTTCTACTTCTTATAGATGGGAGTTGCAATAAAAAGCAAGAGAAATGAAGATGAAAGAAATACTAGTGAAAAATGAATAATAATTGACAATGCTTCATCTAAGAAGGCTAACCAGCAGGAGTCATTCAAATTTAGCCATATAGCTATATTCTCTACTTCTACTTCTTATAGATGGGAGTTGCAATAAAAAGCAAGAGAAATGAAGATGAAAGAAATACTAGTGAAAAATGAATAATAATTGACAATGCTTCATCTAAGAAGGCTAACCAGCGGGAGTCATTCAAATTTAGCCATATAGCTATATTCTCTACTTCTACTTCTTATGGATGGTAGTTGCAATAAAAAGCAAGAGAAATGAAGATGAAAGAAATGCTAGTGAAAAATGAATAATAATTGACAATGCTTCATCTAAGAAGGCTAACCAGCAGGAGTCATTCAAATTTAGCCATATAGCTATATTCTCTACTTCTACTTCTTATGGATGGGAGGTGCAATAAAAAGCAAGAGAAATGAAGATGAAAGAAATGCTAGTGAAAAATGAATAATAATTGACAATGCTTCATCTAAGAAGGCTAACCAGCAGGAGTCATTCAAATTTAGCCATATAGCTATATTCTCTACTTCTACTTCTTATGGATGGGAGTTGCAATAAAAAGCAAGAGAAATGAAGATGAAAGAAATACTAGTGAAAAATGAATAATAATTAACAATGCTTCATCTAAGAAGGCTAATCAGCAGGAGTCATTCAAATTTAGCCATATAGCTATATTCTCTACTTCTACTTCTTATGGATGGGAGTTGCAATAAAAAGCAAGAGAAATGAAGATGAAAGAAATGCTAGTGAAAAATGAATAATAATTGACAATGCTTCATCTAAGAAGGCTAACCAGCAGGAGTCATTCAAATTTAGCCATGTAGCTATATTCTCTACTTCTACTTCATATGGATGGGAGTTGCAATAAAAAGCAAGAGAAATGAAGATGAAAGAAATACTAGTGAAAAATGAATAATAATTGACAATGCTTCATCTAAGAAGGCTAACCAGCAGGAGTCATTCAAATTTAGCCATGTAGCTATATTCTCTACTTCTACTTCTTATGGATGGGAGTTACAATAAAAAGCTAGAGAAATGAAGATGAAAGAAATACTAGTGAAAAATGAATAATAATTGACAATGCTTCATCTAAGAAGGCTAACCAGCAGGAGTCATTCAAATTTAGCCATGTAGCTATATTCTCTACTTCTACTTCTTATGGATCGGAGTTGCAATAAAAAGCAAGAGAAATGAAGATGAAAGAAATACTAGTGAAAAATGAATAATAATTGACAATGCTTCATCTAAGAAGGCTAACCAGCAGGAGTCATTCAAATTTAGCCATATAGCTATATTCTCTACTTCTACTTCTTATAGATGGGAGTTGCAATAAAAAGCAAGAGAAATGAAGATGAAAGAAATACTAGTGAAAAATGAATAATAATTGACAATGCTTCATCTAAGAAGGCTAACCAGCAGGAGTCATTCAAATTTAGCCATATAGCTATATTCTCTACTTCTACTTCTTATAGATGGGAGTTGCAATAAAAAGCAAGAGAAATGAAGATGAAAGAAATACTAGTGAAAAATGAATAATAATTGACAATGCTTCATCTAAGAAGGCTAACCAGCAGGAGTCATTCAAATTTAGCCATATAGCTATATTCTCTACTTCTACTTCTTATGGATGGGAGTTGCAATAAAAAGCAAGAGAAATGAAGATGAAAGAAATACTAGTGAAAAATGAATAATAATTAACAATGCTTCATCTAAGAAGGCTAATCAGCAGGAGTCATTCAAATTTAGCCATATAGCTATATTCTCTACTTCTACTTCTTATGGATGGGAGTTGCAATAAAAAGCAAGAGAAATGAAGATGAAAGAAATGCTAGTGAAAAATGAATAATAATTGACAATGCTTCATCTAAGAAGGCTAACCAGCAGGAGTCATTCAAATTTAGCCATGTAGCTATATTCTCTACTTCTACTTCTTATGGATGGGTGTTACAATAAAAAGCTAGAGAAATGAAGATGAAAGAAATACTAGTGAAAAATGAATAATAATTGACAATGCTTCATCTAAGAAGGCTAACCAGCAGGAGTCATTCAAATTTAGCCATGTAGCTATATTCTCTACTTCTACTTCTTATGGATCGGAGTTGCAATAAAAAGCAAGAGAAATGAAGATGAAAGAAATACTAGTGAAAAATGAATAATAATTGACAATGCTTCATCTAAGAAGGCTAACCAGCAGGAGTCATTCAAATTTAGCCATATAGCTATATTCTCTACTTCTACTTCTTATGGATGGGAGTTGCAATAAAAAGCAAGAGAAATGAAGATGAAAGAAATACTAGTGAAAAATGAATAATAATTGACAATGCTTCATCTAAGAAGGCTAACCAGCAGGAGTCATTCAAATTTAGCCATATAGCTATATTCTCTACTTCTACTTCTTATAGATGGGAGTTGCAATAAAAAGCAAGAGAAATGAAGATGAAAGAAATACTAGTGAAAAATGAATAATAATTGACAATGCTTCATCTAAGAAGGCTAACCAGCAGGAGTCATTCAAATTTAGCCATATAGCTATATTATCTACTTCTACTTCTTATGGATGGGAGTTGCAATAAAAAGCAAGAGAAATGAAGATGAAAGAAATACTAGTGAAAAATGAATAATATTTGACAATGCTTCATCTAAGAAGGCTAACCAGCAGGAGTCATTCAAATTTAGCCATATAGCTATATTCTCTACTTCTACTTCTTATGGATGGGAGTTGCAATAAAAAGCAAGAGAAATGAAGATGAAAGAAATGCTAGTGAAACATGAATAATAATTGACAATGCTTCATCTAAGAAGGCTAACCAGCAGGAGTCATTCAAATTTAGCCATATAGCTATATTCTCTACTTCTACTTCTTATAGATGGGAGTTGCAATAAAAAGCAAGAGAAATGAAGATGAAAGAAATACTAGTGAAAAATGAATAATAATTGACAATGCTTCATCTAAGAAGGCTAACCAGCAGGAGTCATTCAAATTTAGCCATATAGCTATATTCTCTACTTCTACTTCTTATGGATGGGAGTTGCAATAAAAAGCAAGAGAAATGAAGATGAAAGAAATACTAGTGAAAAATGAATAATATTTGACAATGCTTCATCTAAGAAGGCTAACCAGCAGGAGTCATTCAAATTTAGCCATATAGCTATATTCTCTACTTCTACTTCTTATGGATGGGAGTTGCAATAAAAAGCAAGAGAAATGAAGATGAAAGAAATGCTAGTGAAACATGAATAATAATTGACAATGCTTCATCTAAGAAGGCTAACCAGCAGGAGTCATTCAAATTTAGCCATATAGCTATATTCTCTACTTCGACTTCTTATAGATGGGAGTTGCAATAAAAAGCAAGAGAAATGAAGATGAAAGAAATACTAGTGAAAAATGAATAATAATTGACAATGCTTCATCTAAGAAGGCTAACCAGCAGGAGTCATTCAAATTTAGCCATATAGCTATATTCTCTACTTCTACTTCTTATAGATGGGAGTTGCAATAAAAAGCAAGAGAAATGAAGATGAAAGAAATACTAGTGAAAAATGAATAATAATTGACAATGCTTCATCTAAGAAGGCTAACCAGCAGGAGTCATTCAAATTTAGCCATATAGCTATATTCTCTACTTCTACTTCTTATAGATGGGAGTTGCAATAAAAAGCAAGAGAAATGAAGATGAAAGAAATACTAGTGAAAAATGAATAATAATTGACAATGCTTCATCTAAGAAGGCTAACCAGCAGGAGTCATTCAAATTTAGCCATATAGCTATATTCTCTACTTCTACTTCTTATAGATGGGAGTTGCAATAAAAAGCAAGAGAAATGAAGATGAAAGAAATACTAGTGAAAAATGAATAATAATTGACAATGCTTCATCTAAGAAGGCTAACCAGCGGGAGTCATTCAAATTTAGCCATATAGCTATATTCTCTACTTCTACTTCTTATGGATGGGAGGTGCAATAAAAAGCAAGAGAAATGAAGATGAAAGAAATGCTAGTGAAAAATGAATAATAATTGACAATGCTTCATCTAAGAAGGCTAACCAGCAGGAGTCATTCAAATTTAGCCATATAGCTATATTCTCTACTTCTACTTCTTATGGATGGGAGTTGCAATAAAAAGCAAGAGAAATGAAGATGAAAGAAATACTAGTGAAAAATGAATAATAATTAACAATGCTTCATCTAAGAAGGCTAATCAGCAGGAGTCATTCAAATTTAGCCATATAGCTATATTCTCTACTTCTACTTCTTATGGATGGGAGTTGCAATAAAAAGCAAGAGAAATGAAGATGAAAGAAATGCTAGTGAAAAATGAATAATAATTGACAATGCTTCATCTAAGAAGGCTAATCAGCAGGAGTCATTCAAATTTAGCCATATAGCTATATTCTCTACTTCTAATTCTTATGGATGGGAGTTACAATAAAAAGCTAGAGAAATGAAGATGAAAGAAATACTAGTGAAAAATGAATAATAATTGACAATGCTTCATCTAAGAAGGCTAACCAGCAGGAGTCATTCAAATTTAGCCATATAGCTATATTCTCTACTTCTACTTCTTATGGATGGGAGTTGCAATAAAAAGCAAGAGAAATGAAGATGAAAGAAATACTAGTGAAAAATGAATAATAATTGACAATGCTTCATCTAAGAAGGCTAACCAGCAGGAGTCATTCAAATTTAGCCATATAGCTATATTCTCTACTTCTACTTCTTATGGATGGGAGTTGCAATAAAAAGCAAGAGAAATGAAGATGAAAGAAATACTAGTGAAAAATGAATAATAATTGACAATGCTTCATCTAAGAAGGCTAACCAGCAGGAGTCATTCAAATTTAGCCATATAGCTATATTCTCTACTTCTACTTCTTATGGATGGGAGTTGCAATAAAAAGTAAGAGAAATGAAGATGAAAGACATACTAGTGAAAGATGAATAATAATTGACAATGCTTCATCTAAGAAGGCTAACCAGAAGGAGTCATTCAAATTTAGCCATATAGCTATATTCTCTACTTCTACTTCTTATGGATGGGAGTTGCAATAAAAAGCAAGAGAAATGAAGATGAAAGAAATACTAGTGAAAAATGAATAATAATTGACAATGCTTCATCTAAGAAGGCTAACCAGCAGGAGTCATTCAAATTTAGCCATATAGCTATATTCTCTACTTCTACTTCTTATGGATGGGAGTTGCAATAAAAAGTAAGAGAAATGAAGATGAAAGACATACTAGTGAAAAATGAATAATAATTGACAATGCTTCATCTAAGAAGGCTAACCAGAAGGAGTCATTCAAATTTAGCCATATAGCTATATTCTCTACTTCTACTTCTTATGGATGGGAGTTGCAATAAAAAGCAAGAGAAATGAAGATGAAAGAAATACTAGTGAAAAATGAATAATAATTGACAATGGTTCATCTAAGAAGGCTAACCAGCAGGAGTCATTCAAATTTAGCCATATAGCTATATTCTCTACTTCTACTTCTTATGGATGGGAGTTGCAATAAAAAGCAAGAGAAATGAAGATGAAAGAAATACTAGTGAAAAATGAATAATAATTGACAATGCTTCATCTAAGAAGGCTAACCAGCAGGAGTCATTCAAATTTAGCCATATAGCTATATTCTCTACTTCTACTTCTTATGGATGGGAGTTGCAATAAAAAGTAAGAGAAATGAAGATGAAAGACATACTAGTGAAAAATGAATAATAATTGACAATGCTTCATCTAAGAAGGCTAACCAGAAGGAGTCATTCAAATTTAGCCATATAGCTATATTCTCTACTTCTACTTCTTATGGATGCGAGTTGCAATAAAAAGCAAGAGAAATGAAGATGAAAGAAATACTAGTGAAAAATGAATAATAATTGACAATGCTTCATCTAAGAAGGCTAACCAGCAGGAGTCATTCAAATTTAGCCATATAGCTATATTCTCTACTTCTACTTCTTATGGATGGGAGTTGCAATAAAAAGTAAGAGAAATGAAGATGAAAGACATACTAGTGAAAAATGAATAATAATTGACAATGCTTCATCTAAGAAGGCTAACCAGAAGGAGTCATTCAAATTTAGCCATATAGCTATATTCTCTACTTCTACTTCTTATGGATGGGAGTTGCAATAAAAAGCAAGAGAAATGAAGATGAAAGAAATACTAGTGAAAAATGAATAATAATTGACAATGCTTCATCTAAGAAGGCTAACCAGCAGGAGTCATTCAAATTTAGCCATATAGCTATATTCTCTACTTCTACTTCTTATGGATGGGAGTTGCAATAAAAAGTAAGAGAAATGAAGATGAAAGAAATACTAGTGAAAAATGAATAATAATTGACAATGCTTCATCTAAGAAGGCTAACCAGCAGGAGTCATTCAAATTTAGCCATATAGCTATATTCTCTACTTCTACTTCTTATGGATGGGAGTTGCAATAAAAAGCAAGAGAAATGAAGATGAAAGAAATACTAGTGAAAAATGAATAATAATTGACAATGCTTCATCTAAGAAGGCTAACCAGCAGGAGTCATTCAAATTTAGCCATATAGCTATATTCTCTACTTCTACTTCTTATGGATGGGAGTTGCAATAAAAAGCAAGAGAAATGAAGATGAAAGAAATACTAGTGAAAAATGAATAATAATTGACAATGCTTCATCTAAGAAGGCTAATCAGCAGGAGTCATTCAAATTTAGCCATATAGCTATATTCTCTACTTCTACTTCTTATGGATGGGAGTTGCAATAAAAAGCAAGAGAAATGAAGATGAAAGAAATACTAGTGAAAAATGAATAATAATTGACAATGCTTCATCTAAGAAGGCTAACCAGCAGGAGTCATTCAAATTTAGCCATATAGCTATATTCTCTACTTCTACTTCTTATGGATGGGAGTTGCAATAAAAATCAAGAGAAATGAAGATGAAAGAAATACTAGTGAAAAATAAATAATAATTGACAATGCTTCATCTAAGAAGGCTAACCAGAAGGAGTCATTCAAATTTAGCCATATAGCTATATTCTCTACTTCTACTTCTTATGGATGGGAGTTGCAATAAAAAGTAAGAGAAATGAAGATGAAAGACATACTAGTGAAAAATGAATAATAATTGACAATGCTTCATCTAAGAAGGCTAACCAGCAGGAGTCATTCAAATTTAGCCATATAGCTATATTCTCTACTTCTACTTCTTATGGATGGGAGTTGCAATAAAAAGCAAGAGAAATGAAGATGAAAGAAATACTAGTGAAAAATGAATAATAATTGACAATGCTTCATCTAAGAAGGCTAACCAGCAGGAGTCATTCAAATTTAGCCATATAGCTATATTCTCTACTTCTACTTCTTATGGATGGGAGTTGCAATAAAAAGTAAGAGAAATGAAGATGAAAGACATACTAGTGAAAAATGAATAATAATTGACAATGCTTCATCTAAGAAGGCTAACCAGCAGGAGTCATTCAAATTTAGCCATATAGCTATATTCTCTACTTCTACTTCTTATGGATGGGAGTTGCAATAAAAAGCAAGAGAAATGAAGATGAAAGAAATACTAGTGAAAAATGAATAATAATTGACAATGCTTCATCTAAGAAGGCTAACCAGCAGGAGACATTCAAATTTAGCCATATAGCTATATTCTCTACTTCTACTTCTTATGGATGGGAGTTGCAATAAAAAGCAAGAGAAATGAAGATGAAAGAAATACTAGTGAAAAATGAATAATAATTGACAATGCTTCATCTAAGAAGGCTAACCAGCAGGAGTCATTCAAATTTAGCCATATAGCTATATTCTCTACTTCTACTTCTTATGGATGGGAGTTGTAATAAAAAGCAAGAGAAATGAAGATGAAAGAAATACTAGTGAAAAATGAATAATAATTGACAATGCTTCATCTAAGAAGGCTAACCAGCAGGAGTCATTCAAATTTAGCCATATAGCTATATTCTCTACTTCTACTTCTTATGGATGGGAGCTGCAATAAAAAGTAAGAGAAATGAAGATGAAAGACATACTAGTGAAAAATGAATAATAATTGACAATGCTTCATCTAAGAAGGCTAACCAGCAGGAGTCATTCAAATTTAGCCATATAGCTATATTCTCTACTTCTACTTCTTATGGATGGGAGTTGCAATAAAAAGCAAGAGAAATGAAGATGAAAGAAATACTAGTGAAAAATGAATAATAATTGACAATGCTTCATCTAAGAAGGCTAACCAGCAGGAGACATTCAAATTTAGCCATATAGCTATATTCTCTACTTCTACTTCTTATGGATGGGAGTTGCAATAAAAAGCAAGAGAAATGAAGATGAAAGAAATACTAGTGAAAAATGAATAATAATTGACAATGCTTCATCTAAGAAGGTTAACCAGCAGGAGTCATTCAAATTTAGCCATATAGCTATATTCTCTACTTCTACTTCTTATGGATGGGAGTTGCAATAAAAAGTAAGAGAAATGAAGATGAAAGACATACTAGTGAAAAATGAATAATAATTGACAATGCTTCATCTAAGAAGGCTAACCAGCAGGAGTCATTCAAATTTAGCCATATAGCTATATTCTCTACTTCTACTTCTTATGGATGGGAGTTGCAATAAAAAGCAAGAGAAATGAAGATGAAAGAAATACTAGTGAAAAATGAATAATAATTGACAATGCTTCATCTAAGAAGGCTAACCAGCAGGAGTCATTCAAATTTAGCCATATAGCTATATTCTCTACTTCTACTTCTTATGGATGGGAGCTGCAATAAAAAGTAAGAGAAATGAAGATGAAAGACATACTAGTGAAAAATGAATAATACTTGACAATGCTTCATCTAAGAAGGCTAACCAGCAGGAGTCATTCAAATTTAGCCATATAGCTATATTCTCTACTTCTACTTCTTATGGATGGGAGTTGCAATAAAAAGCAAGAGAAATGAAGATGAAAGAAATACTAGTGAAAAATGAATAATAATTGACAATGCTTCATCTAAGAAGGCTAACCAGCAGGAGACATTCAAATTTAGCCATATAGCTATATTCTCTACTTCTACTTCTTATGGATGGGAGTTGCAATAAAAAGCAAGAGAAATGAAGATGAAAGAAATACTAGTGAAAAATGAATAATAATTGACAATGCTTCATCTAAGAAGGCTAACCAGCAGGACTCATTCAAATTTAGCCATATAGCTATATTCTCTACTTCTACTTCTTATGGATGGGAGCTGCAATAAAAAGCAAGAGAAATGAAGATGAAAGAAATACTAGTGAAAAATGAATAATAATTGACAATGCTTCATCTAAGAAGGCTAACCAGCAGGACTCATTCAAATTTAGCCATATAGCTATATTCTCTACTTCTACTTCTTATGGATGGGAGCTGCAATAAAAAGTAAGAGAAATGAAGATGAAAGACATACTAGTGAAAAATGAATAATAATTGACAATGCTTCATCTAAGAAGGCTAACCAGCAGGAGTCATTCAAATTTAGCCATATAGCTATATTCTCTACTTCTACTTCTTATGGGTGGGAGTTGCAATAAAAAGCAAGAGAAATGAAGATGAAAGAAATACTAGTGAAAAATGAATAATAATTGACAATGCTTCATCTAAGAAGGCTAACCAGCAGGAGTCATTCAAATTTAGCCATATAGCTATATTCTCTACTTCTACTTCTTATGGATGGGAGTTGTAATAAAAAGCAAGAGAAATGAAGATGAAAGAAATACTAGTGAAAAATGAATAATAATTGACAATGCTTCATCTAAGAAGGCTAACCAGCAGGAGTCATTCAAATTTAGCCATATAGCTATATTCTCTACTTCTACTTCTTATGGATGGGAGCTGCAATAAAAAGTAAGAGAAATGAAGATGAAAGACATACTAGTGAAAAATGAATAATACTTGACAATGCTTCATCTGAGAAGGCTAACCAGCAGGAGTCATTCAAATTTAGCCATATAGCTATATTCTCTACTTCTACTTCTTATGGATGGGAGTTGCAATAAAAAGCAAGAGAAATGAAGATGAAAGAAATACTAGTGAAAAATGAATAATAATTGACAATGCTTCATCTAAGAAGGCTAACCAGCAGGAGACATTCAAATTTAGCCATATAGCTATATTCTCTACTTCTACTTCTTATGGATGGGAGTTGCAATAAAAAGCAAGAGAAATGAAGATGAAAGAAATACTAGTGAAAAATGAATAATAATTGACAATGCTTCATCTAAGAAGGCTAACCAGCAGGAGTCATTCAAATTTAGCCATATAGCTATATTCTCTACTTCTACTTCTTATGGATGGGAGTTGTAATAAAAAGCAAGAGAAATGAAGATGAAAGAAATACTAGTGAAAAATGAATAATAATTGACAATGCTTCATCTAAGAAGGCTAACCAGCAGGAGTCATTCAAATTTAGCCATATAGCTATATTCTCTACTTCTACTTCTTATGGATGGGAGCTGCAATAAAAAGTAAGAGAAATGAAGATGAAAGACATACTAGTGAAAAATGAATAATACTTGACAATGCTTCATCTAAGAAGGCTAACCAGCAGGAGTCATTCAAATTTAGCCATATAGCTATATTCTCTACTTCTACTTCTTATGGATGGGAGTTGCAATAAAAAGCAAGAGAAATGAAGATGAAAGAAATACTAGTGAAAAATGAATAATAATTGACAATGCTTCATCTAAGAAGGCTAACCAGCAGGAGACATTCAAATTTAGCCATATAGCTATATTCTCTACTTCTACTTCTTATGGATGGGAGTTGCAATAAAAAGCAAGAGAAATGAAGATGAAAGAAATACTAGTGAAAAATGAATAATAATTGACAATGCTTCATCTAAGAAGGCTAACCAGCAGGACTCATTCAAATTTAGCCATATAGCTATATTCTCTACTTCTACTTCTTATGGATGGGAGCTGCAATAAAAAGCAAGAGAAATGAAGATGAAAGAAATACTAGTGAAAAATGAATAATAATTGACAATGCTTCATCTAAGAAGGCTAACCAGCAGGACTCATTCAAATTTAGCCATATAGCTATATTCTCTACTTCTACTTCTTATGGATGGGAGCTGCAATAAAAAGTAAGAGAAATGAAGATGAAAGACATACTAGTGAAAAATGAATAATAATTGACAATGCTTCATCTAAGAAGGCTAACCAGCAGGAGTCATTCAAATTTAGCCATATAGCTATATTCTCTACTTCTACTTCTTATGGGTGGGAGTTGCAATAAAAAGCAAGAGAAATGAAGATGAAAGAAATACTAGTGAAAAATGAATAATAATTGACAATGCTTCATCTAAGAAGGCTAACCAGCAGGAGTCATTCAAATTTAGCCATATAGCTATATTCTCTACTTCTACTTCTTATGGATGGGAGTTGTAATAAAAAGCAAGAGAAATGAAGATGAAAGAAATACTAGTGAAAAATGAATAATAATTGACAATGCTTCATCTAAGAAGGCTAACCAGCAGGAGTCATTCAAATTTAGCCATATAGCTATATTCTCTACTTCTACTTCTTATGGATGGGAGCTGCAATAAAAAGTAAGAGAAATGAAGATGAAAGACATACTAGTGAAAAATGAATAATACTTGACAATGCTTCATCTAAGAAGGCTAACCAGCAGGAGTCATTCAAATTTAGCCATATAGCTATATTCTCTACTTCTACTTCTTATGGATGGGAGTTGCAATAAAAAGCAAGAGAAATGAAGATGAAAGAAATACTAGTGAAAAATGAATAATAATTGACAATGCTTCATCTAAGAAGGCTAACCAGCAGGAGACATTCAAATTTAGCCATATAGCTATATTCTCTACTTCTACTTCTTATGGATGGGAGTTGCAATAAAAAGCAAGAGAAATGAAGATGAAAGAAATACTAGTGAAAAATGAATAATAATTGACAATGCTTCATCTAAGAAGGCTAACCAGCAGGACTCATTCAAATTTAGCCATATAGCTATATTCTCTACTTCTACTTCTTATGGATGGGAGCTGCAATAAAAAGCAAGAGAAATGAAGATGAAAGAAATACTAGTGAAAAATGAATAATAATTGACAATGCTTCATCTAAGAAGGCTAACCAGCAGGACTCATTCAAATTTAGCCATATAGCTATATTCTCTACTTCTACTTCTTATGGATGGGAGCTGCAATAAAAAGTAAGAGAAATGAAGATGAAAGACATACTAGTGAAAAATGAATAATAATTGACAATGCTTCATCTAAGAAGGCTAACCAGCAGGAGTCATTCAAATTTAGCCATATAGCTATATTCTCTACTTCTACTTCTTATGGGTGGGAGTTGCAATAAAAAGCAAGAGAAATGAAGATGAAAGAAATACTAGTGAAAAATGAATAATAATTGACAATGCTTCATCTAAGAAGGCTAACCAGCAGGAGTCATTCAAATTTAGCCATATAGCTATATTCTCTACTTCTACTTCTTATGGATGGGAGTTGCAATAAAAAGCAAGAGAAATGAAGATGAAAGAAATACTAGTGAAAAATGAATAATAATTGACAATGCTTCATCTAAGAAGGCTAACCAGCAGGAGTCATTCAAATTTAGCCATATAGCTATATTCTCTACTTCTACTTCTTATGGATGGGAGTTGCAATAAAAAGCAAGAGAAATGAAGATGAAAGAAATACTAGTGAAAAATGAATAATAATTGACAATGCTTCATCTAAGAAGGCTAACCAGCAGGAGTCATTCAAATTTAGCCATATACCTATATTCTCTACTTCTACTTCTTATGGATGGGAGTTGCAATAAAAAGCAAGAGAAATGAAGATGAAAGAAATACTAGTGAAAAATGAATAATAATTGATAATGCTTCATCTAAGAAGGCTAACCAGCAGGAGTCATTCAAATTTAGCCATATAGCTATATTCTCTACTTCTACTTCTTATGGATGGGAGCTGCAATAAAAAGTAAGAGAAATGAAGATGAAAGAAATACTAGTGAAAAATGAATAATAATTGACAATGCTTCATCTAAGAAGGCTAACCAGCAGGAGTCATTCAAATTTAGCCATATAGCTATATTCTCTACTTCTACTTCTTATGGATGAGAGTTGCAATAAAAAGCAAGAGAAATGAAGTGAAAGAAATACTAGTGAAAAATGAATAATAATTGACAATGCTTCATCTAAGAAGGCTAACCAGCAGGAGTCATTCAAATTTAGCCATATAGCTATATTCTCTACTTCTACTTCTTATGGATGGGAGTTGCAATAAAAAGCAAGAGAAATGAAGATGAAAGAAATACTAGTGAAAAATGAATAATAATTGACAATGCTTCATCTAAGAAGGCTAACCAGCAAGAGTCATTCAAATTTAGCCATATAGCTATATTCTCTACTTCTACTTCTTATGGATGGTAGTTGCAATAAAAAGCAAGAGAAATGAAGATGAAAGAAATGCTAGTGAAACATGAATAATAATTGACAATGCTTCATCTAAGAAGGCTAACCAGCAGGAGTCATTCAAATTTAGCCATATAGCTATATTCTCTACTTCTACTTCTTATGGATGGTAGTTGCAATAAAAAGCAAGAGAAATGAAGATGAAAGAAATGCTAGTGAAAAATGAATAATAATTGACAATGCTTCATCTAAGATGGCTAACCAGCAGGAGTCATTCAAATTTAGCCATATAGCTATATTCTCTACTTCTACTTCTTATGGATGGTAGTTGCAATAAAAAGCAAGAGAAAAGGAAGATGAAAGAAATGCTAGTGAAAAATGAATAATAATTGACAATGCTTCATCTAAGAAGGCTAACCAGCAGGAGTCATTCAAATTTAGCCATATAGCTATATTCTCTACTTCTACTTCTTATGGATGGTAGTTGCAATAAAAAGCAAGAGAAATGAAGATGAAAGAAATGCTAGTGAAAAATGAATAATAATTGACAATGCTTCATCTAAGAAGGCTAACCAGCAGGAGTCATTCAAATTTAGCCATATAGCTATATTCTCTACTTCTACTTCTTATGGATGGTAGTTGCAATAAAAAGCAAGAGAAATGAAGATGAAAGAAATACTAGTGAAAAATGAATAATAATTGACAATGCTTCATCTAAGAAGGCTAACCAGCAGGACTCATTCAAATTTAGCCATATAGCTATATTCTCTACTTCTACTTCTTATGGATAGTAGTTGCAATAAAAAGCAAGAGAAATGAAGATGAAAGAAATACTAGTGAAAAATGAATAATAATTGACAATGCTTCATCTAAGAAGGCTAACCAGCAGGAGTCATTCAAATTTAGCCATATAGCTATATTCTCTACTTCTACTTCTTATGGATGGTAGTTGCAATAAAAAGCAAGAGAAATGAAGATGAAAGAAATGCTAGTGAAAAATGAATAATAATTGACAATGCTTCATCTAAGAAGGCTAACCAGCAGGAGTCATTCAAATTTAGCCATATAGCTATATTCTCTACTTCTACTTCTTATGGATGGTAGTTGCAATAAAAAGCAAGAGAAATGAAGATGAAAGAAATACTAGTGAAAAATGAATAATAATTGACAATGCTTCATCTCAGAAGGCTAACCAGCAGGAGTCATTCAAATTTAGCCATATAGCTATATTCTCTACTTCTACTTCTTATGGATGGGAGTTGCAATAAAAAGCAAGAGAAATGAAGATGAAAGAAATGCTAGTGAAAAATGAATAATAATTGACAATGCTTCATCTAAGAAGGCTAACCAGCAGGAGTCATTCAAATTTAGCCATATAGCTATATTCTCTACTTCTACTTCTTATGGATGGGAGCTGCAATAAAAAGTAAGAGAAATGAAGATGAAAGAAATACTAGTGAAAAATGAATAATAATTGACAATGCTTCATCTAAGAAGGCTAACCAGCAGGAGTCATTCAAATTTAGCCATATAGCTATATTCTCTACTTCTACTTCTTATGGATGGGAGCTGCAATAAAAAGTAAGAGAAATGAAGATGAAAGACATACTAGTGAAAAATGAATAATAATTGACAATGCTTCATCTAAGAAGGCTAACCAGCAGGAGTCATTCAAATTTAGCCATATAGCTATATTCTCTACTTCTACTTCTTATGGATGGGAGCTGCAATAAAAAGTAAGAGAAATGAAGATGAAAGACATACTAGTGAAAAATGAATAATAATTGACAATGCTTCATCTAAGAAGGCTAACCAGCAGGAGTCATTCAAATTTAGCCATATAGCTATATTCTCTACTTCTACTTCTTATGGATGGGAGCTGCAATAAAAAGTAAGAGAAATGAAGATGAAAGACATACTAGTGAAAAATGAATAATAATTGACAATGCTTCATCTAAGAAGGCTAACCAGCAGGAGTCATTCAAATTTAGCCATATAGCTATATTCTCTACTTCTACTTCTTATGGATGGGAGCTGCAATAAAAAGTAAGAGAAATGAAGATGAAAGACATACTAGTGAAAAATGAATAATAATTGACAATGCTTCATCTAAGAAGGCTAACCAGCAGGAGTCATTCAAATTTAGCCATATAGCTATATTCTCTACTTCTACTTCTTATGGATGGGAGCTGCAATAAAAAGTAAGAGAAATGAAGATGAAAGAAATACTAGTGAAAAATGAATAATAATTGACAATGCTTCATCTAAGAAGGCTAACCAGCAGGAGTCATTCAAATTTAGCCATATAGCTATATTCTCTACTTCTACTTCTTATGGATGGGAGCTGCAATAAAAAGTAAGAGAAATGAAGATGAAAGACATACTAGTGAAAAATGAATAATAATTGACAATGCTTCATCTAAGAAGGCTAACCAGCAGGACTCATTCAAATTTAGCCATATAGCTATATTCTCTACTTCTACTTCTTATGGATGGGAGCTGCAATAAAAAGTAAGAGAAATGAAGATGAAAGACATACTAGTGAAAAATGAATAATAATTGACAATGCTTCATCTAAGAAGGCTAACCAGCAGGAGTCATTCAAATTTAGCCATATAGCTATATTCTCTACTTCTACTTCTTATGGATGGGAGCTGCAATAAAAAGTAAGAGAAATGGAGATGAAAGAAATACTAGTGAAAAATGAATAATAATTGACAATGCTTCATCTAAGAAGGCTAACCAGCAGGAGTCATTCAAATTTAGCCATATAGCTATATTCTCTACTTCTACTTCTTATGGATGGGAGCTGCAATAAAAAGTAAGAGAAATGAAGATGAAAGAAATACTAGTGAAAAATGAATAATAATTGACAATGCTTCATCTAAGAAGGCTAACCAGCAGGAGTCATTCAAATTTAGCCATATAGCTATATTCTCTACTTCTACTTCTTATGGATGGGAGCTGCAATAAAAAGTAAGAGAAATGAAGATGAAAGACATACTAGTGAAAAATGAATAATAATTGACAATGCTTCATCTAAGAAGGCTAACCAGCAGGACTCATTCAAATTTAGCCATATATCTATATTCTCTACTTCTACTTCTTATGGATGGGAGCTGCAATAAAAAGTAAGAGAAATGGAGATGAAAGAAATACTAGTGAAAAATGAATAATAATTGACAATGCTTCATCTAAGAAGGCTAACCAGCAGGACTCATTCAAATTTAGCCATATAGCTATATTCTCTACTTCTACTTCTTATGGATGGGTGTTGTAATAAAAAGCAAGAGAAATGAAGATGAAAGAAATACTAGTGAAAAATGAATAATAATTGACAATGCTTCATCTAAGAAGGCTAACCAGCAGGACTCATTCAAATTTAGCCATATAGCTATATTCTCTACTTCTACTTCTTATGGATGGCAGTTGCAATAAAAAGCAAGAGAAATGAAGATGAAAGAAATACTAGTGAAAAATGAATAACAACTGACAATATATACTAGATATTGGATTACTCATTTCTTTTCAGCTGATGTTGGTTGATTGATTTTGCTTAGCGAGATATCAACCTCTATAGATCATTTAGTGCTGAAATCTAAATATTTTGTACATAATTTTATGCTTTCAACTAGATATTTTACATATAATTTTATACAGTGAAGGTAAAGGTATACTTTTTATAGTTTGTAGATCATAAAATGTATTGTTGGTAATTTTACTATAAAAATGTATTTCTATATTGTTTTAGTGTCGCATTGATTGTCATTTTGCTATAAAAATGTATTTATGGTCATTTTATTATAAAAATATACTGCTGATTTTTATTTGGAGGTCCACTATTTGTCCATAGCTGGGACCCCTAACAGGTGTTACCACCTCAGGTCAGGGTGGATCTGGGAACTGCAGCAGTTAAGTTGTGGTTCCACACTCCTCAAAACCACCAATCTCCTAATCAGAGGCCTTGATTCCAGTTATTGCCATACCCAGGACCGTGAACCATTTGAGCTAAGCAGCTGATGTACTTTCTGCACCGAGTTAGGATCTTCGGTACTTCTTTAAGGTCTTCTGAATAGAAAATTATTTACTTGTCCATTCAAGTGTGGTGATTTCAATGCCTCATACTTGAGGTATTCTTCTTTGCTTAATAGAATCTCTCCTGTAATAGGTTTCCATCTTTAGTAAGCTCGTTAAGCAGGATTTTGAATATATTTCTTTTAATCCCGTTACTTTACAATATTTTATTTATGTCAATTTCATTTCATTGACTTAATCCTTATCCTCTTATAGATAATCTGCCAATCCAAATTTCATAATCATTCTATCAAGTTTGATATTTTTCAAGCTTTATTTTGCTTATTGACTGCTATAGAATAATCAAAGTAGAATCGAATGGAATATCTTTTGCAAACTACAAAATGAATGCAATGTTTCAAAAAGAATCTAAACCCAGAAAATTTGTCCAACAGAAACTAGTATTTAATTAAAGTGTCAGTACTGCCAACAGTTCAATGTTTATTCACATATCAGAATAATTTTATATACAAGTAAAATGAACTTATCTGCAAGCTTCTATAGAAGCATTAGTAAATTAAATTAATTTCTATATACAAACTCAGTATCCTCTAACAGGGTTATAATGACTAGAAATACTCATGAAAATTTCAGTTGTGCTATTTGAATTTCCTGATGAATCATAATTCTTAACCATCATGGGTATGATGATAAACTACATCTGTGTCCTGGGTAAGACGATAAACTACGTCCGACAGCAAGGCCTCTGATCACGATGTTTGAGGAGACTGGAACCACCTCTTAATTGCTGGTGTTCCCAGGTCCACCCTGAACCAGGTTGGTAGCACCTGTTATGGTTCCAGCCATGGGAAAATAGTTAACCCCCTACACTGGGGTCAAAACACTATGGAAGTATAAAAATAGGTTTTAATACCAGCAATGAATTTTTATAAAAAAATTTATTACCAGCAATTAATTTTTGAAGAAAAAATTATTACCTGCAATACATTATTACCAGCAATACACATTTGAAGGAAACTATATTACCAGCAATACATTTTTGAAGGAAACTATATTACCAGCAATACATTTTTGAAGGAAACTATATTACCAGCAATACATTTTTGAAGGAAACTATATTACCAGCAACAAAAATCTTGGCAGCATTAAATAACCCATTGAGATTGATATGCCGTAAAACAAAACAAACCAAACCATAATTCTTAAGCTCAGCTCCTTGCAAGTTACACAATTATAAAACACCCATGGAAATTCACCTGTTGCATCACTAAATATTTGAACCAAACAACTTTAACAAAATATTGCTATAACAATGTAGATCATTATTTAAAGAAGTAAGAGGGTACAAATGAAAAGATTCAAAATTAGCAAGGTTTTCCATTTCACCTTTAGCAAACTGCATTATTAATATTACTTCTCATTCCATTGCATTTTTTTTCAATGCCTTCCAATTGTAATATCCTTATTGTTAATTTCACTCAAAGTTGTTTTTTGTTGCCATAACAGGATATGATCACACTCACCTTCGGTGGCAGGTTAAAATTTTTGTATAGCAAGTGAAGTCACAGTGTGAGAAAGGTTAAACACACTAGGGCATTAACACATCCTCTATCTTCTTTCTCTCACTAAAACCAAACCACCTCACTGAGATGTCTTTATCATCCCCCCCAATGATCAAAATGGAAGTCCCTTCTTTATAAGGTATTGGCAGGGCTTAACACACAGGCTAATTAAGGAACAAGTAGAAATATAACATGATATTTTCTTTTTATATCCCATTACCATAACAGTGGCATTGTTGAAATGACTGGTAGTAGGATTTAGCCTAAGGAAGATTTTTGGTTTTTACGCCTTTTCCAATGAAGTCAGTACATAGTCGATTCCACTGGTCAGTGATTAGGTCAGTGGATTTAGTGATATTCAATTATTCTTTCTTTTCATGCAGAACTTTATATATACACTATGTGATAACATAATCAGGAATAATCTCCCTTGTTTGATTATTACCATTAGCCAGTACAGTAGATTAGGAAAAAAAGAGCTAAAATTTTAAGGAAACTTTATGCAGTAATAGGCTAATTTCATTATAATTATTATTGAATATATGATGAAACCCTTCAAAAAGAGAAAATTCTTCTGGCCTGAAGTGAGCTAGTAAATTATTTTTTGAGAAGGCATGCACTTTTGTGATCTGTGCAGCTGATATGCATTCCCCACCTGTAGTATATTGTGCTGAAAGACATCAATTAACAGTGGTGGCTTTCAGTATCCAGTTGTTTCTCAGCCATACAGTTCAGGGTCATCAGGAGCGTCAACTTAATACATGTCCATAATTCTCATCAGGAAAAAAACAAAAAACATCAATGTGCTCTGAATCATTACACACAAGCTAAGCTGCAGCTCATTTGCACTTATCACAAGAATGAAGCCATTGGCCATTTAAAAGGTTGTCATCATGGTAACTAAGGAGTGCTCTCTACCTTGATTTTAAAATCAGTGATCGTTCTCCGAGACAGGCTACCAACCAAGGCTAATGAGCTTTGTTTACCTATATCTTGTATGAAGAAAGAGTTAATGTTATCCTTTTTTCCATTACTTATCATCAAGAACATTTCCTTAGATTATTTTCAATGTAATATAATCTAGTACTAATACTTCTCAAACAATAAATGTTTAGTTAGGTTTTATTATTTTAGAGTATAGACCAATTTTCTTGGTCAATGATTTATCCTTTACATTAAAATTTAAATAACAAAATTTGCAAATATGTTTAACCACTTGGAATCAGGACATAATTTGTGATGTTATATCAACAAAAATATCTTGCTAGTCTCTCCAAGACAATCATTGCTTTCACTAACAAACATACCATGAATCACTATCCAATAAACTGCCAGTCTAAAAAAATTCCAGACTAAGACATTACTCCCAAAATATCTTGTCAGCATCTCTTGGATAATCACTACAAATTGTCTTTAATCTATCTAAATCATTGCTAAATTAAGATGACCCAGAACAAAGAAATTACTTGCAAGGTATTTCAACGGCCACTACTAGATAGATGTGGATTATATTCAATTATTTATTGGAAGGACAAATGACATCATAGTCAATGGATGATGTGGCTAATTCCTGAAAAACCAGAGAAATAAAATCAACCTAAATTTATATGGACTGAAAGTAGAATAAATGAAGATGAATATAGTTAATTAACAAATAAATTTACCATCTTAACCAATTTCTGTTTTGTACCAATTGAGGATATATCATATTCCTTGATGTCCTTGAACAGTTAAACAAAATCTTTATTATTAAGATAAATATTGGACAGTATTGTAGAATAAGAGTGCAAATGAGCATGCATCCTTGTCTCAGTATAGACACATCAGCCTCTTCATTGTCATTAGTAAACTTTTTGGAGCTATAATCAACAAGGTTGTTGTCGATTGACAAGCAGTACAGATTTTGATTGGCTCAGTCCACTGCTGATATACTGTTCATTAATCACAAAAACAATGAGGCACTAAACAATAGTTATATTGCAAGGACAATTGCATTAGATATTTCAAAGTCCTCTAACGAGGTGTGGCATAGAAGGTTACTGCACAAGCTCTCTAGCTATGGAATCACTGGAAGAGTCTTCTCAATTATCAAGTTCTTCTTAATGAGTAGGTCCCTGAAGGTAGTTGTTAGCAGCCAGTCCTCCAAGACCTAAGCAATCAACATAGGTGCCTCCCAAGGATCACTTCTCGGTCCAACTTTCTTTCTATTTTACATAAATGATCTGCTGAAGAGTATACTCAGGCCTTTTGTGAATATCTATTTTGATGATACAACAGTATATGGATGCGCCTGTAGAATTCTAGATGACCAAAGCCTGGCAGCTTATCTCTCCGTTGACCTAGCACTATGTGGGATAAATGAGATAGTCACATTCAATGCTTCAAAAACCAAACTAGTGATGTTCCATCATCATCAAACAGACCCTGAATTTTACCTACTATGATGAATGGGTGTTCTCTCTGGGAGACTCCATGCCTTGAATGCCTATTGTAACTTAAGCTCAACCCAGTCCTCAAGTGGAACTCATAAGATCCATCACTAAAGATGCTGGAAAAATGGTCAGTTCCCTGTACTGCTCCAGTAAATACCTGACACTTCCTGCTACCCTATGCCCTTACCAGAGCCAGATTGGGACAAAAATGTAGTACTGTTTGCCTAGTCTGCACTTTCGACTCTCAGTAGAGCCCAAAACCAGCTCTGCGGCCTTGTGGAAGATTAATTATTTTCCACCTTACAACACCTTTCCCACAGGTGAAACGTTACAAGCCTTTTGCTACTTCCATGGAAAGTTTTCATACAAACTACATTTCTTAGTACTACCAGTTCTAATCACTAAAGCTAAGACCTGCCATGCTACTCACATTGTTGCAAATCATCCTCATAGCCTTCATATTCCATTGGTGAGATGTGAGTTTCACTCGAGCAGCTTCTAACAAAGCACTGCTTTCTTTGCAGAACAATTTCTCCAAGAGGATGCTTCCCCAATCACTACAATCTTAATGTGCTCACATCTAGGATTATCAATTATTTTCCCCATATATCCCCATAAACTGTACCTCATACTCTGTAACCCTCTACTTTGTGTGGCTCTTGGGCCTTGTACAGGGTGCACATTATTGTAAAAAAAAAAAAAAACAAACAAAAAACACTCCAATCAAAAATCATTTTTTTATATAATAGTTCTAAGCACTTCTGATCATCAATACCCCAAAATGTTAATTTTAGGAATCCACATTGCTATGTAAATTAATTAAAGTGATCCCTTCTCCCTACAGAAACGAAAACAGACATGCTCATATGACGGTTGTTCTTAAAAATCTTTTTTGAAATTCGTAATCTGAAATGAAATAATTTCAATATGAAAAGAACCCCAGGTTACAAATTAAAAATATTTTTCAGTTTTTTTAACATTTTAATAAATTTAAATTGTCCCACTCCAGATATTTAATAATTATTTTTAAGAATCTAAAATTCTAATTTATTATCTACATTAATTTTAGTATGCTCTTTAAAAATAGTTATAAATTAAATTCATTCGAAAGGACAATCATCATTTCTTGAACTCCGTCATTGTCTTTTGTTGAATTTAAAACAAATAAATAACGTTACTTTTTTTGCGAATCTACAGATTAAATTAAAAATTACTATATATATTTTTATTTATATTTTTTGACACAGAGTTGACAACACTATCCTCTACCAAAATGATGCCATCACTCAAAAATTACAATGAAATAGGATTCTCTCTCAGGTTCTTGGAAAAATGCTAGAACATGATTCCTAAATAAGATTCTCTTTTTTTTTTTTTTGGTACATTTATACAAATTTGATACATCATTTTTTGAAATTTTAAGTTCATTACATAACAATCCATTACATTTATTTAAAGAATAATTTAACTAACATTATTAAATATTATTGAAGAAAATAAAATAGTCACCGATCTAGAAATTTATTTTAATCTCTCTATGGAATGATAACGTTACTTACAAGCAAAGCTGCAAAAAGTATTATTAAAATTAAAATAGGTACCTCCACTATTTCGGCATAAATTTTCTATATTTAAGTTTAAAATGAATTTTTTACAACGAAAAAACATTCTTGAAGATTTCATTTTAGCTTTAATTGAAAGTTTAATAATTAAAATATGTTCTGGGGTTTAGAATTTAAGAAATATATATTCATTTGTTTTGTTTTTTTTAATTAATCATTTAACAGATTGGTAAAGAAAGAAAATATCATTGTAACAAACCTTGTGTGAGGAGAACAAAAATAAATACAAGTGTATTCAAAGTATATGTTGCCTTCATGTTTTTTTCGGCAAAAGATAATTTTTTTCTTGTATTCCTGTGGAAAATTATATATCATCCGTTGCAGTCTTCTCTGTAAAGCGTTTATTACTCCTTCCAAGTTGTTAAAATTTAACGGTAATCTGGGAAATGGCGTCGCTAGGTTTTACTTTTTTGTCTGAACGTGAAACGGTTTCCGTTTTTTTTCGTCATATTCTTCAGTCTTCATTGCAACACGTTCAAGATGAGAATCTCTCATTCACCGCGTCAAAACATAAGCTATTTTTATTTATGTTTGTGCCATTTCTTCTTCTAAGTGACATGTCCCTTCACTTTGATAAAAGAGAGCGGTATAAACAATAGTGTAACCCGGATATAAGAGAGATTTTCTCTGATCCCAAATTAGAGCCTGCATTAATGTATAAAATAGACGAAACCCGGATATAAGAGACTTCTTCTCCGGTCCCGACAACTCTCTTATATCCGGGTTACACTGTACCTTTAAAAAAAAAAAAAACGCTTACGTACAAGAAAACAATAAAGGAAATATGGCTTCCATTTTTGTTTCAATTTGAAAATACATTTCCGGTCCTTCTATTTTGTGATTGTATCATCTGAAAAGATAACAAACTTGTTCCAGAATTAATGAACAAAAAAACAATAATAATTGATAATGTTTGTTTGTTTTTAAAAAAATTGATGCTTAACTTTTAAAGTGAGATTAAAAATGAAAACAACTTTATCAACTCATGAAAAAATAAATAAAAGCCAGGTAGGTACCGACTACGCACAGAAAGTACCCGGATGCATTTAAAAAAAAACTTAAAACTTGCATGCTAGTTGTTCAAAGCAACACAGTCACAATTGCTGTGTTTTCGAGCAATAAATCTTGAGTTACGAGAAATTCTTTTTTGATATAAAATGAAGATAAAAATTAAATTAATCAGAGAAGACTAAGAGTGTCTGAAGTTATGTTAGTTAAAGAAGTTTCGTTTCACTTCTGGCGACAAACGTTAAAGTTCTCGCCAATGTAAAATTACGCGCTAATTATATTATCGACCTCTAACCAGCACATAGCACCTCAAAGAATTTACTCCCAACAATCCAAGAAAGCTATGTATTTCAAACTTTCTTTCTTCGTCTACATTTGAACGTATGCAAACCATACCTTCGGCGAACAACGAATTCTCTTAGTCTTATTAATGATTTTTACTTTTTTGTGCCAGATCATTTTTAATCTGTTGTATGAAAATTTCCTCTTCATTAAAATACGTTAAAAGTTAAAACTTCGGACTTGTGGGGGTCAGTCTCCCTTGATTTTAGGAGTAAAAAATAAAATCCGAGTGACGTGTCCACAAATTCAACACAATTTTTTATACAGCGCGAAGAAATGATCTTCGCATAAAAGGAAGAAAACTAAACTAAATATGACAGTTGTCGGAGTTAACGCCTCCTTAATTTACTAATTGTCACTAGGGCACGCTCTTCCTACATTATACTGGGCAATTATTGCCTCGTTCTCTTGTTACTTTGCATTTCAGCGGACACATTTAAAAATGTGAACTCTCGCAGAAATCCGTGTTTTCGCCCACTTGTGAGAAAACGCTATGAAACACACATACACGTACGTACGAACATTCACCAATATACAAACTCTTTACGTTCACACACAAACACAAATGTTAAATCATAAATGTCTATGTCCATTGTAAATTTTCCCGTTTAATACATATATTTGTTGATATATATATATATATATATATATATATATATATATATATATATCGGTCTTGTTTATTTTCTTTACCGCTTCGGTTGAACTCAACTTGAGTCCGCCTTGTTCTTGTAGTCGGACCTTCTTCTAGCAGGAATAAACAGTACGTGTTCCTAGGACCTAATTTAACAACACGTAAACCCACGGTCCTCTACACAGTAACATTTATACAGCCAGGTACATGATACATATTTATACAGTTAGATACATGTATTTACATGTTAAAAATCAATCGAAGTGTTTTTGTTGCAAGTGAGGAAATCAAGTACGCCAGTATGTGTGTGTGTGGAGCACACGCTAATGAAATGTGTGTGACTGCTGACTGATTGCGTGCGATAGCAGTCATTTTAAAACACAGTGAACAAAAAGAAGTGGATTAGGACTTACTTTCGTCGCGGTTTGTATGTAGAAAAATCATTGCCGACTGACGCGTTATCATGGTAACGTGTGTCTAAGCTGTTGATCGAAACATGGTCTGGTTCACTGACTGCCTTTCGTCGACTGCACTTCCCAGACAGTCTTTCACTAACTGTTTTTGCAGTTAACGGAAATGTGGAAATGAAAGTTAAATAGTAATTTTAATTTTGTCATCACTTATCATTATTGATCCCATCATTCTTTTCAGATAATGGATGTGTAGTGACTTCTACTGCGTTTGACACGCCTACAGTTTTCTCAACTGTGTTTGGTTAAATAATAAACACTGTTTACCACAGGACAACTTACTAATCGCAGTCACCACACTGAATTTTTGAGCCGTGAATTTCACAAACATGCTTTTGTTAGAAAATCACCGATTAGTTAATTTTTCATTCAATCATGTATTTTCTGTGTTCGTTCAATTCTCCCGCTTTGTTTCCTGGAGCCTACCAATAGTTATAAAAGTAGTGTTTTTTTTTTCCAAAAATAGACAGTAGAATTCAGGAATTCACACGCGTCTACACAGATGATTGATTCTACTCACTACGCACACACACAGAACTTGAATTACATTTCACCATTCGTTTTCTGTGAACAAGCCAAGTTACAAACCAACACTCTGTTAGTTATACAAATAACACACAACTGAATTAACAGTATGCTTTTCTGAATGCAACATTCTATTTCGACATAGAACTTTGAACATTCTATTCAAGAAACATTCTTAATTACATTTTATCTTATTCAAGCTAACAGATAAAGGGAAACTACTTTCTTTTCCTCAATATTCACACATTGCAAAATTGTTTTGTATTTGTTGATTTTAATATATATTTTATTGTTGAAACAAAAATCGTTTTCTCATTGTTTTTCCTTGATTCAATAATGTATTAAATGCTCTTCAACACGCAGCCACATTAATCTCTTCAACATAATACACAAGCAGCATTTACAGATGCACTCACTAAGGACTTAAATGCGTGGAGTCAGGAAGCAAAATAAAATCCGAGTGCCGTGTTCACAAATACAACACAATTTTTATACAACGCGAAGAAATAATCTTCGCATAAAAGGAAGAAGACCAAACTAAATAATAATATTTAATAGTAATATTTATACAGTCAGATACATGTATTTACATTTTAAAAAGCGATGTTCTTTGTTGTGGCCATGAAGAGACCAATAGTTTGATTGTTCGAAATGATTTGTCTCAAGTGAGCCTACAAAGTTACGAATTTAATTTTAAAACACAGTGAACAAAGAGAGGGGACACGAGACTTATTTTCGTCATGTGGTTTTATGTAGAAAAATCATCGCTGACTGACGCATTGTCATAGTACGTGTATCTACTTCACTGACTGTGTCGTTGCAGATTTGATGGTATTTATCAATCCACCCACGAGGATTGAATGTGGCACAAGGCCTTTTTAATGTGGGTATCTCCGAGCCCGTAGGCCCAGCCAAAAATAAATAACTATCCAAAGCCGCCGAGGCGGGCCAGTTCCGTCAACCTCCCCCAACGAAACCCTACCCTTCAGCGGAGCTTCGTCCGGGTTCCTATCTGCAAGCAGAGAGTTTGACAGACACCCGACCCGGCAGCTCACAAAGCGCAGATACTACAGTTTGATCCTAGCCACCGGGCCGAGCGGGTCGTTGCAGATTTGATCGCTGACTGTTGCTGACGAGCCGCTTTTATCGCTATTTGACAGCCGGTGCTGAGTTTTGCTCAGTAACCCGAACATTGACACAATTCTCAAGTCATTTGGAGTTCAATCATTGACCCAATTCCCAGGTCATTTGGAGTTCAATCTTGAAACAGCTAAGGATCACAAGAAGTTAACCATACAAAACTTGCCATTTTTATGTCATTAATGGTTTCAAAATGGGTAGCTTTCAAAAAGTTATTACACTTCTTCTCTGTGTGGCGTATTACCTCAGGATGTAGGCGATCATAGCTCTCCACAAATTCCAGCCGCTTGTAGCTTTTAATAAACTTTGTCATTTCTCCTAAGCCCTGTTACGATGTCCATTTCCTCAAGGTCTCTAAGACAGTTTATGATTGGCTTTCCTCTTTCACTATGACCCGTGATATTTTTCAAGTCCTTTCTCATTACATGCCCCAGAAACCTCAACCGTCCCTTCTTCATGTTAAGTATAACTTTCCTTTTTGTTTAATTTTCTCTAAAACCTTGACGTTGCTCTCATGTTCGGTCCATGGTATCCTCAGCATCCTTCTGTAGAAATTTCAACCGTCCCTTCCTGATGTTAAGTATAAGTTTCCTTTCTGTTTCCATTTTCCCTACAACTTGTCGTTGCTCACATATTCGGTCCATGGTATCCTCAGCATCCTTCTGTAGAAATTTCAACTGTCTCTTCATGATGTTAAGTATAAGTTTCCTTTTTGTTTCCATTTTCTCTAAAACCTTGTCGTTGCTCACATGTTCGGTCCATGGTATCCTCAGCATCCTTCTATAGAAACTTCAACTGACTCTTCATGATGGAAAGTATAATTTTTCTTTTTGTTTCCATTTTCTCTAAAACATTGTCTTGCTCACATGTTCGGGCCATGATATCCTCAGCATCCTTCTGTAGAAATTTCAACTGTCTCTTCCTGATGTTAAGTATAAGTTTCCTTTTTGTTTCTATTTTCTCTAAAATCTCGTCGTAGCTCACATATTCGGTCCATTGTATCCTCAGCATTCTTCTATAGAAATTTCAACTGTCTCTTCCTGATGAGTATAAGTTTCCTTTTTGTTTCTATTTTCGCTAAAACCTTGTCGTTTCTCACTTATTCGATCCATGGTATCATCAGCATGCTTCTGGAGAAATTTCAACTGTCTCTTCCTGATGTTAAGTATAACTCTCCTTTTTGTTTTCATTTTTTCTGAAACCTCGTCGTTGCTTACATGTTCCGTCCATGGTATCCTCAGCATCGTTCTGTAGAAATTTCAACTGTCTCTTCCTGATGTTAAGTATAAGTTTCCTTTTTGTTTCCATTTTCTCTAAAACCTTGTTGTGGCTCACATGTTCGGTCCATGGTATCCTCAGCATTCTTCTGTAGAAATTTCAACTATCTCTTTCTGATGTTAAGTATAAGTCTCTTTTTTGTTTCCATTATCTCTAAAACCTCGTTGTAGCTCACATATTCGGTCCATGGTATCCTCAGCATCCTTCTGTAGAAATTTTAACTGTCTCTTCCTGATGTTAAGTATAAGTGTCCTTTTTGTCTCCATTTTCTCTAAAACCTCGTCGTGGCTCACATGTTCGGTCTATGGTATCCTCAGCATCCTTCTGTAGAAATTTCAACTGTCTCTTCCCGATGTTATGTATAAGTTTCCTTTTTGTTTCCATTTTCTCTAAAACCTCGTCGTTGCTCACATCTTCGGTTCATGGTATCTTCAGCATCCTTCTGTAAAAATTTCAACTGTCTCTTCATGATGCAAAGTATAATTTTTCTTTTTTTTTCCCTTTCCTCTAAAACCTCGTCGTTGCTCACTTATTCGGTCCATGGTATCCTCAGCATCCTCCTGTAGATATTTCAACTGTCTCTTCCTGATTTTAAGTATAAGTTTCCTTGTTTCCATTTTCTCTAAAACCTTGTCATTGCCCACATGTTCAGTCCATGGTATCCCCAACATCCTTCTGTAGAAATTTCAACTGTCTCTTCCTGATGTTAAGTATAAGTTTCCTTTTCGTTTTCATTTTCTCTAAAACCTCGTCGTTGCTCACATGTTCGGTCCATGGTATCCTCAGCATCCTTCTGTAGAAATTTCAACTGTCTCTTCCTGATGTTAAGTATAAGTTTCCTTTTTGTTTCCATTTTCTCTAAAACCTCGTCGTTGCTCATATGTTCGGTCTATGGTATCCTCAGCATCCTTCTCTAGAAATTTAATCTGTCTCTTCCTGACGTTAAGTATGTTTCCTTTTTGTTTCCATTTTCTCTAAAACTTCACCGTTGCTCACAAGTTCGATCCATGACGGTTAACATATCAGAAAAAATGTCCAGAAAGTTCTAAATCGGCACTGTAAGTTGTTTAGCTGATGATTTCTCATTGAAATTCTGTTAATCTTTAATCTTCGTGCCAGAAAAAAACTAAAACTGTACTTTAAAATGACGGTTTTTCTGTTGACACCGCTATTTACTTTAAACTACCGAGACTCCTTCGGTAATGCTTACTTACAAGATGATAAAAACAGGTACAATGCGATATTTATTAGTTACCATTTTATAAGGATTTGTATTATTTATCATTTTGTAAATAAATTTATTTAAAAAGATATCTTTTTATTCAAAAAATTATAAAAACCTACAAAATTTTTAACGAATTGTGTTCTTTGGAGCAGTCGTCAAAAACATTGCGTAATTACAAATCGATTCGAACTTTATAATTTTGTAGAGCTTAACGTTTATATTAGTTAAAAGCAGAACTTTTAAGAGAATTTAAATCATCAATTTCTTTTTGTAAAAAAAATAAAATATGAGTACTAGATTGGCAGCAAGGTTTCATCTTTTTACAGTTGAAATGGCTAGATATAATCGTAAGTTCTATGCTAACAGTTTCTTTTCTCGCACTTCTCCATTGTGGAACGCTCTTCCATCTTCTTGCTTTCCAGTCAACTTTGATCATCAAAAATTTAAATGCAATGTCAATCGTTATCTCCTGTTTTCTTAATTCTTGTTCTTTTATTGTTCTCGCTCCTTAATAACCGTTTTCGTTTTTTATACACTCATTAATCCCCTTACGTCTTAGTAACTTTGCTGCCTTGCTTGGGGTGAAATGATAAAAATAAAAACAAATTATAGATAATTCTTTATGAAGTAAGGGATCGATGTGACACTGTATTTATATTATGAACAGGACCCTTCATCTAAAATGATAAAAAATCAAATGTGCTTAGAGGAAGGTCTAATGTATGTTAATCTACAAAAAATGATTCCAAAAAAGTGTTTTCCCTATTTCTGACGAGCGGAGTCATTAACCTCAGTAGAACCCGACAGTGGCATAGCGTGGATGGCGACAGAAGGGCGATTGTCCCGGATACTAAATTTTCAGGGGCGTAGAAAAAATAATTAGATTTAGAAAATGGTTCATTACTAAGAAGGAGGCGAACTTCGACGCGGTGTTATAGTTAGCAAGCTTGTTCGCTACATCAGTTACGACTAAGAAGTGAGTTCTATCCTCACTGGGTGCCCCATACTTTCAGCCTTGTGCCACTTCTAAGTTACGCTGAGTAAATTACTAGGTCACCTCGACGTGGTGTAATGGTTGATGATCTTGTCTCGCTAGATCAATTACGTCTGAATAGTGAGTTCGAACCACACTGGGTGCCCGATACTTTCGGCCTTGTGCCACATTTAAGCTACGCATAGAAAATCATTTAGGGCACTTCGAAGTGATGTAATGGCTTCTCTCGGTAGATCAATTAAGACTTAACAGTGAGTTTGATCCTCACTAGGTGCCCCATACTTTCGGCCTTGTCATACGCTTAGAAAATCATTTAGTACACTTCGAAGTGATGTAATGGTTGACAAGCTTCTCTCGCTAGATCAGTTACGATTGAATAGTGAGTTCGATCCTCACTGGGAGCCCCATACTTTCGGATTTGTGCCACATTTAAGCTACGCTTAGAAATTCGTTTAGAGCACTTCGACGTGGTACAATGGTTAGCAAACTTGTTTTACTAGATCAATTACGACTGAATAGTGAGTTCGATCCTCACTGGGTGCCCGATATTTTTGGCCTTGTGCCATATTTAAGCTACACTTAGAAAATCATTTAGGGCACTTCGAAGTGATGTAATGGTTAACAAGCTCTCTCGGTAGATCAATTAAGACTTAACTGTCAGTCTGATCCTCACTGGGTGCCCCATACTCTTGACCTTGTACTACGCTTAGAAAATCATTTAGGGCACTTGGAAGTGACGTAATGGTTAACAAGCTTCTCTCGGTAGATAAATGAAGACTTAATAGTGAGATCGATCCTCACTGGGTGCCCCATGCTTTCAGATTTGTGACACATTTAAGCTATGCTTAGAAATTCGTTTAGAGCACTTCGACGTGGTACAATGGTTAGCAAACTTGTTTTACTAGATCAATTACGACCGAATAGTCAGTTCGATCCTCACTGGGTGCCCGATATTTTTGACCTTATGCCACATTTAAGCTACGCTTAGAAAATCGCTATGGTTAAGAAGGAGGTGCAATAGTTTAAATTGCCCGGGCGCTCAAAATCCACCATACGCCACTAGTGCCTGATTCTCACTGCCCCGTGATGGAACTCCTGGGGGCACATTTGCTCTGATTTGTGTTGAGGACAATGCGTCGATCTCGGCAAGCGTCTGTACTATGCAGATATCCAGAATATGGCCGATGGATGTATGAATGCTCATGTGACCACTGTAGCCAACATCCGGGCTCCATTGATATGTCAGGTCCAACATGTGTAGCAATTCTCCAAACATTACCATTCAGATTCTCAAATGACCAGAGTTTGGTGCTTCACAAACGGCTGTAATTGAATGACTTTGGCGTCTACTTACACTGACTTCTTTCATCACACCGATCCTTATCGCGGCATGTGTCACTGTCTAAAGCTGAGACACAGACGGTGTGCTGACATGAATGTTACTATGTCAAAAGACGGCCGGAGTCATTGAAGATGTTACCAGAATATATATGACGGCTTGGCGTGCTTACACAGGATTTGCAGCTGGTGCAATGACTAAAGGCTGGAAACGAGAAATCGCTGAGCGGTGTTCGAATTCACTTTCGCGCAAATATCCTTGGAAAAGATGTGAATCCATCACTTCTAGCCGTGGTTTGCAACCACAATAGGAGAAAGAAATTTGAACTATCACTAATGTCAGCATAGTTGCTGTAAATCCACAGGTTGGCTCAGTGGATGCTGAAGAATCACAAATGGGCGGAGTCAAAACGAGCAGCCATGCTGAAGATGAGGAATCACACTGATTTTGCAAGTCAAGACAGCTTTGCTAACACACACACACACACACACACACACACACACACACACACACATATATATATATATATATAATATAATATAATAAAGAGAAAGAACAGCAAGATATAAAATCCGGTGTTCTTATTAATATTTTCTGTTTCATTTTCAAGCGAATTTTGGAATTCTCAAATTCGCTTGAAAATGAAATAGAACTAAGGGCTTTAATTTAATTTAATTCTATGACTGAATTTGAAGTTTTTATCTTCTGTATTTGAAACATGGTAATTCCTGTGTAGCGATGGAACGATAGTTTTAAATAAGTATATATATATATATATATATATATATATATATATATATATATATATATATATATATGAAGAAAGGTAGTTTTGAGGTGTGCTATATTTATGGGATAAAGTGCTCAATATCAGGGATAGAGCGTATCTAAACATAAAAGCGAACATTGAAGTCAACACTCAGAGGCGACAGGCTGCTTTATGCTTGACGCAATCGTCAGGCCGCCTGACTACTGCGTCTAGCATGAAACAGCCTGTCACCTCTGAGTGTTGACTTTAATGTTCACTTTTATATATATATATATATATATATATATATATATATATATAGGGTGTCCATAAAGTCTATTTACAATTTAAAAAAATGTGTTACAAAGTGGCGGTAAGAGGTAGGGGACAGCTGGTACAAATGTGCCGAGCATCGAAACCCGAAGGGCCTCAAGAGAATACTTTTATGGGTTTGGGAGCGGGAAGTTCTTTACGAAAAGTAGAGAGCAAAATTACGAATCGGTATTTTATTGAAAAAGAATACGAAAACTAAAACCAGTTTCAAAGCAGCTTAAAAGTGCATTTTTCGAACTTTCATTGAAGCAAAATGCGCGATGAGTTCCTCAAAGTCTAATTCTTGTGCCAAATCACACTCGATCGCAAGGGTTGCCAAGTAAGACATGCTCTTTAAAAATTCTTGTAAGAGATCCTAGATCGAGTTTGTTTGTCTCAGCATCTCCTTTTCCGACCGGGGAGGTGGCCTCAAAATAATCTGAATGCCGGATCTCGGAAATTCTCTCCCCGGTACTGATTTGGGTATTTAAATATATTTTCTTTTTCATTTTGTTATTAAGCCCTTAGTTTTATATCGTAACTTTATTCGTTTTAAGTGCATAACTATTTAGATCACTAAAAAAAAAGAGCATAGCATGATGAAAAAGACGCCAAACTTGACGAAAACAAAATTTTATCGTCTAAACGTTTATGTTATTATTAAAATAAGTATTTTGGGGATATTTTTTACATTTTTAATTTTTTAATCGTTCCTCCGAAATTATCGTTAAAAATCTTGTTTTTTTTGAGTCAGAAAAATTGACAAATAATCAATCATAGCAAACATTTTTTTTAGCAAATCATAGCAAACATTTTTTTTCCCATTTTTTTGTTTTTTTGGAAAACAAAATTTTATCGTCTAAATGTTTGTTATTATTGAGAGGAAAGTTTTTTTTAATTATTTTTAAAAAATTTTCCTTCTTTTTAGAACATTCTGAATTTTGATTTTAAAATCCTTGTTTCTCTTTGTATCACCGGAACTAGTAAAATAACATGCAATTTTAAATTACTCCTCATTTTGTAACAATTTCCACATATTTGTCTGTTCATTTGCTTTTTTAATAAGTGTTTTTAAAATTGTACGGAAACTTTATGGAAACTCTGCATATATATAATTAATAGAAATAAAACGTTTGTCACTTAGCTAATTGATGTTACCTTCAGCATCACGACTCCAAAGTTTCGTAGACGGAACCTCCGGGAATCAGTCTGTCTACTCGTCAGGAGATATCAGCAATTGACTGTTTATACTTCTTTATTTTTTATGCGCATTTTTCATTGGTGCAAGTTTTTCTTTCACAGTGTATGTGCGTGTACATGTGTGTGTTCGTGCATGAGCGTCCATGCACCCATGCATATGCGCGTACGTTATTTGTTATTTTCGTCGTTTATTACTTATATTAGGGCAGTAGTTTCTCATGTATGCTTGAAAAGCAAGGAAAGTTTGTAAAGACTTTTAAATTTATTTTTACTCCGTTTTTCTCTAAAGAATACTTATCAATAATACAAAATTATTATACTGCATAAACTGTAAAAAACGATTGTAAATATTAGACGTTATAACCGTAAAATACAACCAGTCTAGCATAAATAAAATTTAATTGAGGTTAGGAACAAATTATTTTATTAAAAACAAACAAAAAACTGACAGAATACTATTAGGTTGGTGCAAAAATAATTTCGTTTTCTAACATATGTTACTATGTGAGAAAACGAAATTATTTTTGCACCAACCTAATACATATTAACGCGTAAAAACGCAATACTTGAAAAAAACAAAACAAACAAAAAAAAACAACCAAAAAAAAACAGAAAACAACCTGACGTGACACCCACTAACGCGTGTAGATGAGATACCACCAAAAAGAAAAAAAAATGCATGTCTATAAACACAGCCTTATCACTCAAAAAATTCTTTTACAACGGTTTATGGACGCGGAAAACGCTTAGAATGCATTGGACAATATATATTTAAATTATTTCTGTGTTACATTCCGTGCTAATAGGAATATATACTTGAAAAACAAGGTGGATAAAATAAGTAAAGTTTTATTGTAATTAACCAGTACAATAAGAATAAAGGTAACAGTTATGCACAAGTCGTCGCAAGTAAATCCAGTAGTGAGTGCTACTATTGGAAGGTCGGTAGTTCTCGCGTAAGTCTGAGTCGTACTCAACAGATCCCAACTAGTAATATTTACCAACCTCCCCACAGGGTAGGATGTGGCACAAGGCCGAATTTAATGTGGGGAAATCCGAGCCCGTAGGCTCGGCCAAAATTTCCCCGTAAACCCCGCATAAACGGGTTCGGGTCTGTCTACCTACCCAGACGAGACTCTACCCTCCGGCATAGCCTCATCCGGGTTCCTCTCTCGTCGAAGGCAGTTCGACAGCATCTAAGAGCTGAGTAACAGATCCCAGCTAGACTCTTTATCATTTTTTAGATTAAAGTTGTTAAATATTCTAAAATTAGTGAAAATGGTGTACATTTTAGTCAATGGTGTTATTAAGTAGATCTATCTTTATAGATTATAAATTGCAAAGCTCATTACAATCAACGGAGCACCAGTGTATTAAAAATCCAATTTCGTATGGCTTTTTTTGTCCATAAAACGGCTGTAATTTAAGGAAGACATGAAAACAATAAAACGTCACCTTAAGCGTTGTTCCCCTTTGTTACGGCCTTTATTTTTGCGAATTGTTCGTGCGAAACAAGCGTGGAAAAGCTAATTTGATTTTTCAATTTCAACTGAGAATGGTACCTATAAGTATGAGTTACATGTCTTATGAAATTTATATGATCTTATTTTTATATTATCTCAGTTATGGCATTTTCCCATAAATGAAATATCAAAATTAATAATAAAATGAATGGAAATACAAATAACACAGTAAAATGTAATAAATGTACATAAAATTATATTTTTTATGTACACTTCTGATAAAATTTCATAAAAAAGGTACCTATAAATTAATTAGATATCTTTCTTATGAAATTTAATCTTACTCCTAACAGTCTTATTTTAATTTTTTTATAATATATTTTCTATAAAGCATTGTAAACGTAAAGGTGAAATCTAAGTCCAAAAAAAAAAAAAAAAAAAAAAAATTAGAGGGCTGAAAGTTTTCCTTAAAAATAACAAGGTAAATAATTGGTTCACTTAAATCTAAATAATTATGTCACTTCTGTCCTTCCATACGATAACTTTCCCTCACGTAAGCTGTCAATATGTGATGAAATCATCACTCATCAGCAGTCAAATGACACCAAATGTTAAGAGCTGCTTTGTCTTATTTTTAAATTACATTTTTTCGGCACAGAAAGTAAGTAATGTTTGTTTCAAAATATTTTAAATAAACTTTATAATTTCTAATTTTCTTAAAATAAATTTTGAAAAAAATTATAATTGATTTTTAAAAGAATTTTAAACGGAGATTTTCATTTTGTTTTTGGAAAAAAAATGGTTAACATGATCGATTTTCTGTTAATTTTGCTGACTCAAAAAAAAAAGAACAAGATTTTTAACGAAAATTTCGGACGTGCTAGGAGGAATGATTAAAAACTATAAAAAAATTACCCCCCCTTCCCCACACACCAAATACTTTGATCTTTCCTCTTGATAATAACATAAACATTTAGAAAGTAAAAAAAAAATATTTTCATCAAGTTTAAGGCTCTCTTTCATCAAGCTATGTTTTTTTTTTAGAAAATTTTATCGAGGTATCTACAACTCCTGGACCAAAAGGAAAACAGACATACCCAAGGGACATTAATAACTTTGTTTCACTACAGTCACCATAAAATAGAATAAACATTTCTTGGTTGAAAAATCAAGTTTTTGTTTGTATGGTTCTACCTTAATTGTTTACATACAAACACGCACCCACATAAAATACTCACAAACTCAACAACCTGTTATATATTCCATAAATACATTGTTTCAAGACTTTTGTCTCACTGCATCTTGCTACTAAAAATTTCTAACAAATCACCGAAATTTTTGACGGCACGTGTACACTAGTATTGATAGAATTTTCCCGTTTTAGCTTTCTGTGTTAGTTGAAGTATATGAATATAGTAAAATAATGGATTATTTTTTATAGCTAAATTGATAAACAATAAAACTTAAATTTTTTACGTCGAACAATAAAGCAATAAAACCTTAAAATTCATGTAGAACAATAAAACAATAAAAGTCGACCGATAACAGTACACCAACTATAAAAGTCCAACACGTATGCCAAACAATAATTACTATTAATAATAATAATTAAACAAGAGAGGCTAGTGATTTTGATATCGTTTCAGGTCATTGTCGACCTTTTTGTTGGGTACACTCCTGAGAATAATTTTATAGGTGAGTGGGGTACAAGTCAGGACTCCCTTTTCCTTATTCAATTGTCATTTTACTTTTTTTTTATGTTTTGAGCTGTAAGAACCTCACAGTATACGCCACCCTTCAATACAGTGACTTTTTTTCTTTTAGTTAAGTCTGGTCCTGCTTAGTAAATTTTCAAACCGGGGCGTTATTTCACGCTTAAGATATAGCGATAATGAGAGAAATTAGAATTAATGTTATAAGCTCTATTTTGGTATTTTTGTGCTTCTTCAAAGGTCCTTACATTTCATCAGTTTTTCACATTCTGACGTCTTAATAATCTTCCTTGTACCTGAACATAAAGTTTGTCTGTCTGTCTATCTATCTATCTATCTATCTATCTATCTATCTATCTATCTATCTATCTATCTATCTATCTCGTCCTGTTCATATCTATCTATATTCATTATCTATCTAATTTTGTTCCTAACTATCTATATATCTATCTCATTCTGTTCAAATCTATCTACATATCTCATTTTGTTCATATCTATCTATTTATCTATCTATATTCATTATCTGTCTATCTCATTCTGTTCATATATATCTATTTATCTATATTCATTATCTATCTCATTCTGTTCTTATCTATCTATCTTATTCTGTTCATATCTATTCATTATCTAAGAAGAAGAAGATGAAGAAGGAGGAAGAAGAAGAAGAAGAAGAAGAAGAAGAAGAAGAAGAAGAAGAAGAAGAAGAAGAAATAATGTCTGTTATCATTGTTTACAGAAGTACATTGGTGTTGATGGAGTTTATGTGGAGAAAGAAAACTTATACTTGAAAAGAAAATGCTTTTAATTCCATTTTCTCACTAATTTTTTGAATGCTCCTGTGTATATTAGGTCAGATCGATTTTGGTACCGTGTTATTGCACTCAGTTTGAAAGTTGGGATTTGACATGATAAATAATGACACAAAATTGTAGTGGATCTAAAAAGAATACATGAATATTTAAGATTGGGCTGCAAATAAAATATGCAATATCCACAAACATAAATTATAAGAAATGGCCAAATGGTAACGATATTCAATCACAACAAAAAATACATGTTTGAAACAACAGATTAAATTTTATGTGTGAGTCTCAAAATGCGACGAAAATTCGTTTGCTGTTTCTATTTATAGTTTTTTTAACAACAAAATCGGCTCCAGCAGCTTGGTAGCTTGTTGCAATTTTTTCTGAGAAATGCGTGGGCGAATGTTGTATTTTTTTTATTTTTTAGCCAATAGGATTTCTTGAAACATTTAAATTAGGGATGAAGTTGAGAAATTTTTTTTTTTTTTATTTCAGTTGAGCCTATTTTTGCACAAATTTTGACTGTTTTGTTATAGAAATTTCTCGAAGCTTATTTTTATTTAACAACCAATGAAATTCAAGAAAATGTTTGAAAATTGAAATGAGAGTTACTAAAAAATATTTTTCCCAAATCCTTACCGTTTTTTTTTAGGTAATAAATTTAAAGATTAAATTGAGGTTAAAATTCATTCCGTTGATGAGTGAAAGCCTTATAACACAGCTTTATAAAATTTATAATTTACTAAAGCTTTACAAATTGTATATGAACAAAATGCAAGGCACAGATACATTATTTATAAATCATTGTGACATTAAATAAGAGAATGGGAAATTATATTGAACAATTTAGTTAGCTATATTATGATGTAATATGATATATAGTGCAGTAGTTTTTGTGCAATTTTCAAATATTTTCAAATATTTTATCATATAATATGCGCCACGCAGCTTTATTGTGTAATATACACTTTTATCTATTTTTTGTTTTTATTAATTATTATCTAACAAATCATCTAAAAAAATGTATTTATTGAGTAATCTTTTATTTATTGAGTAATTTTTTATTTATTGAGTAATTTTTTATTTATTGAGTAATTTTTTATTTATTGAGTAATTTTTTGTAATCTTTTACTATTTATTTATTGAGTAATTTATTTATTTTTTGTAATCTTTTACAATTTTTTCTTTACGCATACGTTATTTTACTCTTTACAGTTTTTTTTTTTTATATATATACACACAAAAGCCTTTCAGAAATAATAAAATAAAAAAATAAATAAATCTCTATAGACACGTAAACCAGACTAGACGAAATCATCTTCCGTTTTAAATTTACACCCCAACCTTACCCTGACTTGACACCTATGAATGTAACTCTATACTGATACCCATTATTAACACTCTGCGCCGCTCTTTATATGAACAATCGCGCTGGCCGTTACCATGGAAATTTTGGTTTCAATAATGAATCTGCTATTAAAACACGTAAATTTCAGAAATAAGTTATTCCCCCCAAAATTCGCTTGAAGATGGAACAGAGCTTACTTTAATTCAATTTAATTCAAATAATTATACTGAAGTTTTCGGCTCTTGTTTTGAAACATGAGAACTCTTATGTAGCGTGTTGGAATCATATTTTTAAATAAATAATTATATATGTATATATATATATATATATATATATATATATATATATATATATATATATTGGGCGCTTCGAGGTGGTGTAATGGTTAGCAAGCTTGTCTCGCTAAAACAATTACGACTGAGTAATGAGTTCCATCCTCACTGGGTGCCCCATACTTTCGGCCTTGTGCCACATCTAAGCTACGCTTGGAAAATAACTATATATATATATATACATATATATATATAGTGTGTGTACATAATTATATGTCAAGGACGCCAGGTTGGGCAACCTTTGAAAGCGATACAAATTTTGAAATTCATTTCTTGCAACTTTTTCGACTACTCTTGAAAATAAGGTGGGCCAACTTGGGTTACTAATAAGAAAAAAGTCACTTCAAAATTTACTAGCGCCGGGTTTTCAAATGTAACCCAATTCGTTACTTGTAGATCAATTTGACAATCCTCCTTGTTCATCATCAATATTTGATTAATAAACAACTGATTATTTAGTGGAGGATCATTTTTCTTTACAAGCAAGTCATAAGCAGAACCCCCAAGGTAGTTTCTATATATTTCTCTACTCGAGAGAATTTCGGTTTACGGCCACATCACGTTGAAACACCGGTTCCCGTACAATCACCCAAGTTAAGCAGCATCGAGCCTGGCCAGTACCGAGATGGACATTAAGACTTGTATCACTAAACCATTATCTCAAAAAATCTTACAATCAAAAAATATTTTCTTGCTTTAAATAACCTGCAAAAGGGTTAAGCCGTAGAAAACGAATCAACCAATCAATCAATCAATCGTGCGATCCTCGAAGTTACGCAACGATGAGCCTAGTCAGTACCTAGATGGGTGACCGCTTGGGAATATCAGGTGCTAAAAGCTTGGATGTGCGGGTGGTGTAATAAATAAAGGATTGGAATTGGAAATCTGAGAGTTCCAATTCCAGTCGGGTTTGTTATATAAAACTTACGCGCAAATACCGTTGGGAAAGGCATGAATCCACTTCTTCTACAGATATGACTTTAGTAGGACTTGTATCAGTAAATCATTATTATCTGCAAAAATTTTCTTAAAATATTTTCTGGTTTTAATTAACTTGCAACATGTTGGTAAGTCAATTCAAAATTTAGTAGCTCTGGTCTTTCAGATGTCACCAAATTCCTTATTGTGGGTCCCACCTGGAAACCCTGGTTGGAAATCATAAAAAAAGTTGATTAACAAACATGTGTCTATTAAGTAGGCGATCACTTTTCTTTAATAATATGGTCACAAAAAGATCCCCCACGTTCTGCCACAGCAGATTTTATATATATCTTTATTCTAGAATGTTCTGGACTTTCAAATGGTACCCAGTTCATTACTTGTAGTCCAATCTGACAATCCTGCTTGTTGCTCATCAATATTTGATTAACAAACTAGCATTAAGTGGGGGATCACTTTTGTTTAACAAGCAAATCAAAAACTAATTCCCCACTTTTTGCCATAACAAATTCTATATATTTTTCTATTCTAGAAAGCTCTGGGTTTTCAAATGAAACTTAATTCATTACTTTTAGCTCAATCTACACAATCCTTCTTGTTGATCAATATTTGATTAAAAAACGAATATTAAGTTCGGGATCACTTTTGTTTTACAAGCAAATCAAAAAGTGATCCCCATTTTGTTCATAGCAGATTCTATATATTTCTGGACTCTAGAAAATATAAGCTTGGTTAATTTGTGTTAGTGATGAGAAGAAAGTCAATTCCAGATTTATTCGCACTGGACTTTCAAATGGAACTAAATTCGTTACTTGTAGCCCAATCTGACAATCCTAATTGTTGCTCATCAATATTTGATTAACAAACGCGTATTAAGTGGGGAATCACTTTTGTTTTATATCAAGTCATAAAAATATCCCCCAATTTTTGCCATATCAAATTCGATATATTTATTTACTCTGGAAAACATAAGCTTGGCTAATTATTTTCAAGAGTGGTCGAAAAAGTCGCAAGAAATGAATGTCAAAATTTGTATCGCTTTCAAAGGTTGTCCAACCTGGCGTCCTTGACATATAATTATGTACACATATATATATTAACAAACGTGTATTAATTGGGTGATCACTTTTGTTTTATCACAAAGTTATGAACAGATCCCCCAGTTTTTGCCATAGCAGATTCTATATATTTCAGGACTCTAGAATGCATAAGCTGGGCTAATTTGTGTTAATGATGAGAAGAAAGTCAATTAAAGATTTAGTAGCACTGGACTTTCAAATTCATAGTCCATTTCGCTGTTTGGTAATTCAATTGATCAACTGTGAAGCATACGACTTTGTTGTTTTTCCTTCTCGTATAAGAAAATGACAAAGGTAGACATTGTCATTTTCTTCTTTTATATGTCGTGTTCATTCAGGACGTAGGAGATCATGGTTTTCTATACATTTCTCTCTTTTATTGCTCTAAGTAACTTGTTACTTTTGTTGCTTTTTACTGTTCCGTTGTGTTATCAACTCACTCAAAGTCGTTTCATTCACTATGTTCCCACCTAGCTTGTTTCGCTTTCTTGTGACAGTTAAATTTTCAAAGTTCTCTTTCCTCGTTAGGTGACCCAAGAATTTAAGCCGTCTCTTTGAGATTACAAGTATAAGTTTCCTTGTAGGTTTTACTTTCCTTAAGACAACTACGTTGCTCAAATGTCAAGCCAATTGTAATTTCAGTATACGTCGGTAAAATCATATCTCCGTCAGTTTAAACCACGTCTCCAATACGAAGCTCACACTAGGCGGGACATTCATTTTAACATCCCCAAGACGTAGTTCACTCGAGTCGGGACATTAATTTTAACGTCTCCAAGACGTAGTTCACTCGAGTAGGGACATTAATTTTAACGTCCCCAAGACGTAGCTCACTCGAATCGGGACATTCGTTTTAACGTCTCCAAGACGTAGCTCACTCGAATCGGGACATTCGTTTTAACGTCTCCAAGACGTAGCTCACTCGAATCGGGACATTCGTTTTAACGTCTCCAAGACGTAGCTCACTCGAATCGGAACATTCGTTTTAACGTCTTCAAGACGTAGCTCACTCGAATCGGGACATTCGTTTTAACGTTCCAAATAGGAAGCTGACTCGAGTCGGCACATTCATTTTAACGTCCCCAAGACGTGGCAAACTCGTGCCATCACATTCATTTTAACGTTCCTAATGCGTAACTCATTAAAGTTGGCACATTCATTTTAACGTCTCCAATACGAAGCTTGCACGAGGCGGGACATTCATTTTAACGTTCTCAATACTTAACTCACTCGAGCCGGGATATTCATTTTAACGTCCCAAATACGAAGCTGACTCGAGTCGGCACATTCATTTTAACGTCCCCAATACTGAACACACTCGAGTCGTCACATGCATTTTAACCTTCCCAATACGAAGCTCAATCGAGTTGGTATATCCATTTTAACGTCCCCCAATACGTAGCACCCTTGAGCTAGTACATTAATTTGCTTGTAGATTTTATGATACCCATGGAAATTTACATTTATATCGTGTACAGATGGCACAAATTTTCATCAAACAATGACGTCAGCATGTGTGCCCCTACTCCTCCCCTATTTCCCTCCACACATAAATATCGTAGTGGCCACAGCCGGCCCGTTCCGACTGTTGTTTGCGCATAAATTAACTGCTTCCATTGTATTTCTTTGTCAGAAAAAGTTCATCCGTTTTAACTATCCGAAAAATCTTTTAAAGGTTGTAAGTTAGGAAAATTACTGAATAGATTAATCATTTTATTAAATCAGTTCCGTACATTCACATGTCTGTTTGGTCCCAAGCTGCAATAAACTGAGTCACTTGACGAAGCCTGGTTTAATCTGGTTCAAGACCAAAAGTGGGAAGAGCACCGCTAGTCAATCAAACTCATTAGACTAATAACCGTTTCCTAAGCGAACTTGTTAATCATTAGGGTATTTCGCGTGTGTCAAGTCGCATTCTCTCCCTAAAAAAATGACCTCAAAATCAGCCTGCGTCATAACACTGAAAGGTCAAGTTATAGAGTGGAGTTTGTGAATATCAGTATACGTCAGTAAAATCATATCTCCGTCAGTTCAAGCCACTTCTTCAGCCATGAAGAGATTACCAGGCATTCGAGATGAAATATTAAAGATTAAATATTACATAGCAGTTCAGCCCTCGTTTCTTTGTTTCTAACAGATCTTTTCAATTTTTTTTTTAATACTTTGCTTAGTTTTTAGAAGGCATCATTCGCTATTCTTGTGTACCTCCGAATTTCTGTGACACATTATCCGTTCTCTGTTACAACACGAGACAGACGCTCAAATTTCTGCACCAGATTAATTTTAACGTCCCGAAACACAGTGTAAACTCGAGTCGACACATTCATTTGAATGTCTCGGCAATCATGTTGACGTCTCCACTACAAAGTTCGATTCAATAGTTTCATTCTAAAATGTCTCCATTACGTGTGCGTTTACAGGATGTCTAATAGTATCCGAAACAAAAAGTGAAGATGACGAGACAAAGTGGAAAATATTTATTAACAACACGTTTCTCCGGAGAAGCTTATGTTCTCTTTGGCTTCCTCAAGTTAAAACAAAAGAAAGTTTAGTCTTTCTTTCATTTTATCCAGAGATCACAAGGCGTTTTCCTCACACAGTTTCGCCCCTCTTTCCTCATTATATGCCTTAGAAATTTCAATTGTCTTTTTCTGATTCTAATTTATTCTAAGTCTTATTTTTAGTTTCCATTTTCTTTAAAACTTCCTTGCTATTCACATGTTCAGTTCATAGTGTTCTCATCATCCTTCTGTAGAATCACATTTCTGTTGCTTCAAGTCTCTTCTTCATCTTTGAGGAGATTGTCTTACATTCACTATCATATAAGAGAAACTACAGACGAAATGTATTTATTAAAAGAAACCCCATCGGCATGATTCTTCCAGGTGGCACTTAAATTTGGTAATAAAGAATAAATAATGCAGATTCTATTTGAAGAGAAGCTGTCATCTGTACTCGAAAGAGCAATAACAGTTAGTGGACATGAGAAGTCGAATTGCCTGGAAAAACCGTTTTAAGAAAAAAGATTTACAAATTCCAATCGATATTAACACCAAATGTTCAGCCAATGAATGTCGAATGTTTCCTGTATGGTAACGGCTGACTTCACTGATATGTTTTAATTCTTTGTTTTGGAATTTCTGTTTGTTTAATAATTTAATTGGGAAACATTTCTCGGAAAAGATTCAAAAACCTAATTCATTATGAAGCAAAGTTTTGGAAATCTTTTAAACCAAATATACATCCTTAGGATATTCTCGGTGACTTTTTTTTAATCATTTCCTCCCAAGAAAGGCGCTAATGCCACTAGGATGCAGGGGATTACAGGAATTGAAAGAAAACAAGAAGACTGAGAATAGGGAGGATTGAAGAAAGGACAAACAATGAACAGGATTCAAGAACATAAAAGATGGCAATTGATGTTGCATTTAATTTTTTGAAGATTGTAGTTAAAAGGGAAGCAAGAAATCAGAAGGGAGTTCAACAAATGAGAAGTGCGAGAAAATAGACTGTTAGAGTGGAAGTGGACGTTGCATCTAGCTATTTAAACAGTAAAACGGTGGGACCTAGTTGCCAATCTAGTACCATGCTTAAATTCATGTAGTCGGAGTATTAAATCATAAACAAAGAACTTTACCAAATAACAAAACCATATTACTTGAAAACTTCCAACATCAGGAACAAGAAAAATGGTTAGTGCATGTAACTACTGAAGAAATATAAAACTGTTAACTTTCCACATTACCAAGGAAGGAAACGCTCATTGGTATGAGAAAGATCAATAACAATTAGTGAACTTGAGAAGTCGAATTGCCTGAAAAATTGTTTTAAGAAAAAAGATTTTATAAACACCAACCGAAAATAATACTAACTGTTCAGCCAATGAATGTCGAATGTTTCCTGTATGGAAACCGTTTATTTCATTATTACAATTACCTGAATATATAGCAATTTATCCAACTCTTGAGTATCGAATACAACAAATGCCGACACGATTAAATTATGGTATCCTCAGCATCCTTCTGTAGAAATTTCAACTGTCTCTTTCTAATGTTAAGTATAAGTTTCCTTTTTGTTTCCATTTTCTCTAAAACCTCGTCGTTGCTCGCATGTTTAGTCCATGGTATCCTCAGCATCCTTCTGTAGAAATTTCAACTGTCTCTTCGTGACGTGAAGTATTAGGTTGGTGCAAAAATAATGACGTAATAATGTCGTTTTTTGAAGTTTAAAAATACGTCAAAAAACGACATTATTACGTCATTGTTTTTGCACCAACCTAATATAAGTTTCCTTTTTGTTTCTATTTTCTCTAAAACCACGTCGTTGCTCGCATGTTTAGTCCATTGTATCCTCAGCATCCTTCTGTCGGATCCCACTTCTGTTGCTTCAAGTCTCTTCTTCGTCTTTGAGGAGATTGTCCAGCATTCACTGCCTTATAGGAGATCTGATACTAAATAACAGTTCAGTACTCTTTTCTTTATTTCTAACGATGTTTTTCTGTTTCTTGATACTTTGCTTAGCTTTTAGGAGGTATCTCCCGCTATCCCAATACGTGTTCGGATTTCCGTGTAGCACTTTCCGTTCTCTGTTAATATGCTTCTAAATTGTTGCACTTGTTTGATTTTGGTATCTCCGTTTTGTAATTTGAATGTTAGACTGTTACTTGTGCTAACAACACTGCACTCAGTCTTCCCGGAACTGGAGTTTTGTACTTTCTACTCGTTTTCGTTAACTGCCTTCTATAGGAGACCGTATAGTTTCCTTTCTGTACCTGCTTTCAACACTGTGTCATCTTCATATCTTATGTTGTTAATGTTGTGGCCACCAATAATGAATCCTGGTAGAACTTTTAATTCTCTCAGGATGGCCTCGCTGCGCCTGGTGAGAAGACGCCTGCAGCACGGTTATTGGTTTTCCCTCACGTTTATTAAACTTATATAAAATTTCCGGGCGGAACGTTTATTTGAACCTGAACGCATATTTTATGTAAAAAAAAAAATCTCACCGGCAGACGGCACTTGTAATTAAGGCAAAAGTGTACAGCAAAAAACAAATGGAGTTTAAATAAATCACTAAATGCGGCACCCAGTGAGAATCGAACTTACGACACAGTGGCAAAAGTCTAAGAGAGTAACTCGTTAACCACTATCCCGGGGTGAGGCGGCCTTCTTCTTCTATGTGCTTTTTGTCCCTTCAGGTGGTAGGCGGTAATGGTTCTCCATAAGTTCCTATCTTTTGTCGAGTCTATTGTCTTTCGCTATGCTTCCCAATCTCTGTTCTGCTATACAAGCTAACTAGATAGGTTACTCGCTGCTTTTTTCTGTACCCCACTGCCTTCAATATATTATGTGAGTGTCAAATTCCTCCAAGCCATCTTTTCTCATTATGTGTCCAAGAAATTGTAACTGTCTCTTTCTGATTCTCAGTGTGTTTTATTTTGTTTTTTTTTTGTTTTCTGATTAGGTTTTTATTAACCATATTTTGTACCGTGTGGACGCGCATGCGTGCGTGTGCGAGAATAATAGACAGTTTTTGAGTGAGAGAGAAAAAGAAGAGAGGGTGACGATAAATAAAGTGAGACGGATGAAGAGAAAGAGATGAATTGATTATTTTTATCTATCATATCGACGTTGGTATTTGCTTACAAATTCAACAAAAACATTTTCTCTTTACCATCCGTTCTCCTCCCACTGCGCCTCACTCCCCATCTTCTCTTCTACCATTTCCACCTTTTTTGCACTTCCTCTTCCTTTTTCATGTTTTGTTTGGCATATGTTGCCAAATCGAAAAACACTCTTCCTTTTTTCTTTATATTTTCACCCTATTTCCCACCATTCTTTCTCTCTCTTCTTCTATATCGCAGTATACTTTTCTCTTTTTTCTCCCTCTTTTCTTTTTCACCTCGCAAGATCTTTCTTTCTTTCTTTCTTTCTTTCTTTCTTTCTTTCAGTGCCTTTTCTTTATATTTTTTCTTTTCACGCTGACTTTCTTTTTTCAAACAACCTTATTTTTTTTCAGAGTGTCTTTTTTTCTTTTTCATTCTTTTCTTTTTCAAACTTCTTGCTTTTTATACTACTTTCTTTTTTTTACTTTCTTACTCTCTCTTTCTTTTTTCTTTCTTTCTTCTCACACGGTCTTTTTTCTTCTAGTTATCTTTTTCACACAATCGTTTTTCCTTGCACATTCTTTTTTTTTTTTCAAACTTCTTTCTTTCGTCTCACACTTTCTTTCTTTCATTCACACTACTTTCTTTTTCTTTCTTCCACACTACCTTCTTTCTTAATTTTTCTTTTCACGCGGTCTTTCTTTCATTTTTCTTTATTTTTCACACTGTCGTTTATTTCATTTTCATAGTGTCGTTTCGTTTGTTTTTATTAGGTTGGTGCAAAAAATAATGACGTAATAATGTCGTTTTTTGACGTATTTTTAAGGTCAAAAAACGACATTATTACGTCATTATTTTTGCACCAACCTAATATAAAGGAGACTTTTTCTTCCTTTCATTCTTTTTTAAACTGACATCCTTCTTTCTTTCTTTCTTTCTTTCTTTCTTTCTTTTATTTTTCTCCTATTCTTTTGATGATATCTTTATATTTTTCCTTTTTTTCCTTTTCTTCATTTCTTACTTACTTTCTTCCTTTAGCTTTAACTTTCTTTTTTCTTTATTGGTGGACAATTATTTTTGTTTCCTTCCCCCAATTTCCATCTTTTCTTTGTCTTTTTCTTTCGTTCATATATTAGGTTGGTGCAAAAATAATGACGTAACAATGTCGTTTTTTGACGTATTTTTAACGTCAAAAAACGACATTATTACGTCATTATTTTTGCAACAACCTTATATATATATATATATATTTATATATATACATACAAATATAGATAACTATACTCGTTTCGAAAAACCCTCGAATTTTTGATTTGCCAATATTCAAATCAATCTCGATGGAAAAAAAAGGTTTTAAAAAAAGAAAGAGCTGCAAACATGGAAGTCTTTTGAAAAAAAAAATCGCACAGATGCAGGTTTGAAGCCCAAAAATAAAACCCCGATACGAGTAAACAACTAACTAACAAAAGAGCTCAATACAACCGTAGAGCAAACCTAGATACACCTAGTGACCCAAACAAACCTACCTAAGTTTCACCTAAACGGATCGTCAGGGAAAGTCGGCTGTCAACACTGTGTCATCTTCATATCTTATGTTGTTACGATGCAGCTATTGATTCAGTGTAGTTGTTCCACTTCAAGTTAGTTGAAAACTTGAGGTCAAGAAGGCTCACTTGTCTGGCACACTAGGTACATATATATATATATATATATATATATATATATATATATATATATATAGGTAATAATCCGTTGGTATATAATCCAAGTGAATCCTAATAATATAAAATATTAAAACTGATTGGAAAGTGAGTCTTAGGTATGACTATAAACTATATCCAACAATGGAGACTTGACTAGGGGACAGAAATATGGGACCCCGAGCAATTGATACCTACAGGTGATCTTTGGATAAGATCTAGAATCTATTTTCCCACTCACCAGGGTTACAGTTTTGGTGGGTGAATATGTGTTTGTTGAGTTATTTCATCGCAGTAGATAAAGGACGTTCCATTATTAAGTGTTGTAGCTGACGGCTGGCACACAATTCGATATCTGATCAATATCTACTGGGTAACCATGAAGAGGCTGTAAGACCCGAGACACTTAATGATTCACGGGGTAAAACATCACTGATGATGTGTACCAGAGTATCTGAGAGATGTAGTTCACAATATATATATATATATATATATATATATATATATATATATATATATATATATATATATATATAATCCAGGCGAGTCCTATTAACACAATATAGAATTTGAAATATGTTAAAACTGACTCACAAAAGAGCGCTTGATGTTTCTTTTTATTAAACGGGGCAAATTTTCTTTACAGTTGGAATTAAGATACCTTTAGTAAATGACCATTTTCACCTATGAATTTTAAAATTAAAATTCGTAGGTGAAAATGGTCATTTACTAAAGTCATCTTAATTACATTTGTAAAGTATATATATATATATATATATATATATATATATATATATATATATATATTTGGTCGGATAGATGTGAGTTTGTGACCCTGGGTTTCACGCTTTAGCGATCGTCAGATTTAAAAAAAAAATAATCAGTTTGTCTGACGATCGCTAAAGCGTGAAACCCAGGGTCACAAACTCACATCTATCCAACCAAATATGTTAGCTCTATCTCTGATATTGAGCGCTTTCTAATAAGTACCGCGCATATAATATATAAATAATTATACACATATATATATATATATATATATATATATATATATATATATTTATATACACACACTTTTCACACACACACATATATATAGAGAGAGAGCGAGAGAGAGAAAGAGGGAAAGGAACAGACTTAGATAGATAGATAGATAGATAGATAGATAGATAGATAGATAGATAGATAGATATTTCAGTTTACATATGTGGATAAGCTTAACAGATATACGTATATTCCCGATCATTTGAGCTGGAATAGAGGTTTAAACCTTGTTTTCTGTTTAGGATTGGGTTTCTGGATTCTTCTAAAATCTGCTCATTCTCTCTAACTGCCAGTAGCCCCCTTGTATTTTAGCGGCATTATCACCTTGCTTGGGGAGAACGTAAGTTTCAGAGCTACGGCATTACAGGACGATTGTTTGATTTAATCTAATCATTCCTATCAAATCGTGAAATGCAAGTCGTCCTGAACGAGCTTGCTTCCAGAAACTTTCAAATGAACGTTGGTGTCCCAATGCTCTACCCTGGGTCCTACACCGTTTCTTATCGTCATCAATGACCCTCCTGATGCCATCAGTTCCCAGGTAGTCATTCATGCAGATGACACTACCATTTACTTCTGTTTCCATAGTAAATCAGTCAGAGATGACAAAGTTAACCGTGCTTTTAAAGAAAAGGAACTCCAATCAGTGGTTAACTGGGGCAAGAAATGGCTTGTAAATTTTAATGCTTCCAAAACTAAACTGCTCTCATTTAACCACCATAGAGAAATTTCCCTGCCCACCATCGGCATGGCTGATGCTCGACGCCTGGGTAGCGCCTCACTGCGCCTTCTTGACCTCAAGATTTCAACTGAATTGAAGTGGAACAACTACACTGAATCAATAGCTGCATCTACTGCAAGGAAAGTTCATTGTGTCGTGCACATTTACAAATCTACCATTCGTCCGTGCATTGAATACTTGTCCACTGCTGTTCATCTCGAAGTTATTGACAAAATCCAAAGAAGGATCTGCAATGTAATTGATCCTGACTTGGAATCTCGTTTGTACAGAATGGTCCGAAAGTCTTGTCACTGCTATATAACATAATTTTCTATTTCAGCTGGCTTACAGTTAGGAATAGAGATTAAGGAGTGACAAGACTTTCGGACCGCTCTGTAGGTCAGGTTTCATTGACGTATTTTTGCAAAGAGGGTTTTTGCTCAAAGTCAGATGTATCGATATTAATATTTTTTTTAGAAAGGTATTGCTGGTAATATGGGACGTAGAGACACCAAAAATAAACTACGACACAGAGATGGATTAGAGAATAGTCAGGATGGTAATATTTTTTTAAATGTGATGCTGGTAATATGGGAGGTATAGAGGCCAAAAATAACCTACGACACAGAGATGGATTAGAGAATGGTCATGTGATTAATTTTTTTTTTAAATCTGACGATCGCTAAAGCGTGAAACCCAGGGTCACAAACTCACATCTATCCGACCAAATATATAAATATATATATATATATACTTTACAATTGTAATTAAGATGACTTTAGTAAATGACCATTTTCACCTACGAATTTTAATTTTAAAATTCATAGGTGAAAATGGTCATTTACTAAAGGTATCTTAATTCCAACTGTAAAGAAAATTTGCCCCGTTTAATAAAAAGAAACACCGAGCGCTCTTTTGTGAGTCGGTTTTAACATATTTCAAATTCTATATTGTGTTAATAGGACTCGCCTGGATTATATATATATATATATATATATATATATATATATATATATATATATATATATATATTGTGAACTACATCTCTCAGATACTCTGGTACACATCATCAGTGATGTTTTACCCCGTGAATCATTAAGTGTCTCGGGTCTTACAGCCTCTTCATGGTTACCCAGTAGATATTGATCAGATATCGAATTGTGTGCCAGCCGTCAGCTACAACACTTAATAATGGAACGTCCTTTATCTACTGCGATGAAATAACTCAACAAACACATATTCACCCACAAAAAAACTGTAACCCTGGTGAGTGGGAAAATAGATTCTAGATCTTATCCAAAGATCACCTGTAGGTATCAATTGCTCGGGGTCCCATATTTCTGTCCCCTAGTCAAGTCTCCATTGTTGGATATAGTTTATAGTCATACCTAAGACTCACTTTCCAATCAGTTTTAATATTTTATATTATTAGGATTCACTTGGATTATATACCAACGGATTATTACCTATATATATATATATATATATATATATATATATATATATATATATATATATATACACCTAGTGTTCCAGACAAGTGAGCCTTCTTGACCTCAAGTTACCAGCATGACCATTCTCTAATCCATCTCTGTGTCGCAGGTTATTTTTTGTCTCTCTCTGTCTCATATTACCAGGAATACATTTAAAAGAAATATTACCAGAATCACCATTTCCTAATCCATCACTGTGTCGTAGGTTATTTTTGGTCTCTCTACGTCCCATATTACCAGCAATATATTTAAAAGAAATATTACCAGCATGACCATTTTCTAATCCATCTCTGTGTCGTAGGTTATTTTTGGTCTCTCTACGTCTCATATTACCAGCAATACATTTAAAAGAAATATTGCCAACATGACCATTCTCTAATCCATCTCTGTGTCGTAGGGTATTTTTGGTCTCTCTACGTCTCATATTACCAGCAATATATTTAAAAGAAATATTACCAGCATGACTATTCTTTAATCAATCTCTGTGTCGTAGTTTATTTTTGGTCTCACTACGTCCCATATCACCAGCAATACATTTAAAAGAAATATTGCTAGCATGACTACTCTCTAACCCATCTCTGTGTTGTAGGTTTTTTTTGGTCTCTTTACGTCCCATATTACGAGCAATACATTTAAAAGAATTATTACTAGCATGACCATTCTCTAATCCATCTCTGTATCGTAGTTTATTTTGGTCTCTCTACGTCTCATATTACCAGCAATACATTTAAAAGAAATATTGCCAACATGACCTTTCTCTAATCCATCACTGTGTCGTACGTTACTTTTGGTCTCTCTACGTCTCATATTACCAGCAATACATTTAAAAGAAATATAGCCAGCATGACCATTCTCTAATCCATCTCTGTGTCGTGGGTTATTTTTGGTCTCTCTACGTCTCATATTACCAGCAATATATTTAAAAGAAATATTGCCAGCATGACCATTCTCTAATCCATCTCTGTGTCGTAGGTTATTTTTTATCTCTCTACGTCTCATATTACCAGCAATACATTTAAAAAAAATATTGCCAGCATGACCATTCGCTAATCCATCTCTGTGTCGTAGGTTATTTTTCGTCTCTCTACGTCTCATATTACCAGCAATACATTTAAAAGAAATATTACCAGCATGACCATTCTCTAATCCATCTCTGAGTCGTAGGTTATTTTTGTCTCTCTACGTCCCATATTACCAGCAATACATTTAAAAGAAATATTGCCAGCATGACCATTCTCTAATCCATCTCTGTGTCGTAGTTAATTTTTGGTCTCTCTACGTCCCATATTACCAGCAATACATTTAAAAGAAATATTGCCAACATGACCTTTCTCTAATCCATCTCTGTGTTGTAGGTTATTTTTGGTCTCTCTACGTCTCATATTACCAGTAATACATTTAAAAAAATATTGTTATTTTTACTATAAAAATCCATTTTCATACTTTCCTAATGACCTTAGCTGGGAACAACAGCAATAAATAGGTGCTTTCAAGCTCCTCAGACTCTCTCGATCAGAGACCTTACTCCCGGATGTAGCTTGCAGTTCAGGGTCAAATGTGTCCTCAACAGATTGTTACATCACGAAACATGGTTTAACCTCTCACTATAAATATTTTTATCTAAGATGACCATTCTCTAATTCATCTCTGTGTCGTAGTTCATTTTTGGTCTCTCTACTTCCCACCATCTCTCTCTCTCTCTCTCTCTTTCTCTCTCTTTCTCTCTTTACTTCTACTCTCTATAACCCGCTCTGTTTCTGCTTACCCCGGTATTCATCCTAGACCTCCCCACAAAGCCGGTTTTTAATGTGGAGTTCTTTGAGCTAGTATGCTCGGGTAAAAATTCCCCGCATAGACTGGGTCGGTTAACTGTGTACCTCCCCAGACGAGACAAAACGCGTCCATGCTATAAAAATTTAGTGATAATAAATTATTATATATAAAAATCTAATAATGAACAATGAGAGGGGAGGAAATGAACCCCCAAAACAAACTAAACATCAACACAAAGTAAACTAAACATAACTGATATTAGTAGGGCCCGTCCAACCCTCAAAAAAGAGAGGCCCTTTCTGTTTCCCTCTCGACCTAACGTGACAAGCATATTAATATATAGACTAGAAATAGTCGTTTATATTTCACGGTTTACCTATTTGAAATTTTATGATGAATCTTAACTCTATGTGCATGGCGTGTTCTATGACAATAAAATATCCGTAGAAATTTCCCTCTGGCATCATTAAATACTTGAGATTAATAAGACCGATTTTAAATGTGAATTAAGTTTAAGCGTCTAATGATTTTTTATTTCTTTTTCTTTCAGATTTAACAACTTAAGTCTTTGGCAATTTTAACCATGGAAAGATTAACACTCGAACAACCTGTTAAAGTTTTCGGAGCCTATTACGAAAATGGACGTTCAAATTTATGAATATATAACCCAATGATTCCGCTAGCAAAAAGTACACACTAAACAGTGACCTTTTGTGGATGTAGTGGCTTTTTTTTTTAACAAATCTTCCTTGAATTTTCATCAGCCCAAATGCGACAATGCTGCTTGTTAACGAATCCACCAAGATGAAAATGGGCTTCATCACTAAAGTGAATTTTTTGCGAAAAATCTTCATCGGCTTGTCTTTGCTCGTGCACCCAATCGACGAATATACGACGCTCCAAATGGTCAGCAGGTTTCAGTTCTTGTGTCAATTGGATTTTGTAAGCGTGTAGAGACAAATCTGTTGTCAAAATTCAATGTAACGTTGTTGTGGAGAGGTCAAATCCCTGCACGCGATGACGAATAGTGAGGTCTGTATTTTCAGTCAAATCCTTGTGCACTGCAGCAATGTTTTCAGCTGAACGGCGTAAACGAACACGCAATGATGTTTTCAAATCTGCCACCGACGCAGTTTGTTTGAAGTTATGAACAATTTTTCCAACTGCACTATCGGTTGGTCCATTATGTTGACGAAAAAAAATTCGCAAAGTGCGCGAAATGCATTTCTGTTTGAACGTCCGTTTTCGTAATAGACTTTGATAACTTTAACGCGTTGTTTAATTGTTAATATTTCAACCATTGCCAAAGACTGAAAGAAAAATCATTAGAGCTTAAACTTAATTCACATTCAAAATCGGCCCAAGTTATTGAAACATCCTATATTAGTGTTATAGTCCAGTTAAGGACCAAGGAAGAACAACACGAACACAAGAGTAGAAATAACGAAGGTATATTACACGAAATAATAATACAAGATGTGGAAGGTGTTAGTATGACTGTCAGTCTGGTTTGGAGTGAACTACTATCAGCTCGATTCGATTCGGTATCTAGCCCCCCCCCCGCCACGAGGGTTGCATGTGGCACAAGACCCGGTTTAACGTGGGTTTCCCGAGCCCGTAGGCTCGGCCAAAAAATGCCGTAGAACCCGTATAAACGGGATCGGGTCGGTCAACCTCCCCGAACTGGACTCTGCCCTTCGGCAGAACCTCGTCCGGCTTCTTCTCTGCTCAGAAGCAGAGAGTACGACCGTCAATCCAAGAAGCTCGGCTTGATTCGGTATCTGGCCAACCCCCACGAGCGTTGCATGTGTCACAAGGCCGAGTTTTACGTGGGTTTCCCGAGCCCATAGGCTCGGCCAAAAAACAGAAAAACAGAATCGGGTTGGTCAACCTCCCCGAACGAGACTGCCTTTCGGCGGTGCCTCGACCGGGTTCCTCTCTGCTCAGAAGCAGAGAGTTTGACCGTCAAGCCGAGAAGCTCGTCTTTTCGCTATCTAGCCACTCCACCACGAGGGTTGCACATGGCACAAGGTCGAGTTTAACGTGGGTTTCCCGAGTCCGTAGGCTCGGACAAAAATGCCCGTATAACCCGGATAAACTGGATCGGGTTGCTCAAACTCCCCGAACGAGATTCTGCCTTTCGGCGGTGCCTCGTCCGGCTTCCTCTCTGCTCAGAAGCAGAGAGTTCGACCGTCAATCCAAGAAGCTCGGCTTGATTCGGTATCTGGCCAACCCCCACGAGCGTTGCATGTGTCACAAGGCCGAGTTTTACGTGGGTTTCCCGAGCCCATAGGCTCGGCCAAAAAATGCCCGTAGAAACTGTAAAAACAGAATCGGGTTGGTCAACCTCCCCGAACGAGACTCTGCCTTTCGGCGGTGCCTCGTCCGGCTTCCTCTCTGCTCAGAAGCAGAGAGTTCGACCGTCAATCCAAGAAGCTCGGCTTGATTCGGCATCTAGCTACCCCCCCACGGGGGTTGCATGTGGCATAAGGCCGAGTTTAATGTGGGTTTCCCGAGGCCGGCGGCTCGGCCAAAAAATGCCCATAGAAACTGTACAAAACAGAATCGGTTTGGTCATGCACCTGGAATGAAACTATGCCCTTCGGCGGAGCCTCGTCCGATATCCTATCTGCTCAGAGGCAGAGAGTTCGACCGTCAAGCTGAGAAGTTCGGCTTGATTCGGTATCTAGCCATCCCCCACGAGAGTTATATGTGGCACAACGCCGAGTTTAACATTGGTTTTCCGAGCCCGTAGATTCGGCCAAAAAATGCCCGTAGAACCCGTATAAACGGGATCAGGTTGGTGAACCTCCCCGAACGAGACTCTGCCCTTCGGCGGAGCCTCGACCGGGTTCCTCTCTGCTCAGAGGCAGAGAGTTCGGCCGTCAAGCCGAGAAGGCTGAGAGGCGTAGTATACATAGTGTTCGGAAGAGTTCATTCTGTGATTATAGGTAAGGCCCCATGATATTTAGGGAACCTAATGAGAAGTAAACTAACGGGTAAAAACGTGCTAAGTCTACGCCAGATCTTCATCAAAAATGTTTAAATAAACCTACAAAAATAAAATTAAATATATGGTCAGACATTTCTCTCGTTAATAATTTCGAAACAACAGAAAAGTATGGACTCAAAGTTCCTTGCGTATTTCTTAAGGGGAAGAGCTGTATTAGAGTTGCAAATAGACGGGGTGGTTGGGAATTTTTTGATAAACTTTATTATATAAAATAAAATTTTCGGTCAAGTAAATGAAAGCAACCTAATATTTAATAAAAACAGTGGTTGGAATAAAGATGTCCAGTGTGTATTTTTCTTTCTCCCCCATTCCTGCGAAAAAAGAAGAATCGTCTTTGAAACTGAATGGTATGCTGTTTTATATCTGAAGTATTAAGTTAAGTAGCTTTTCTCTATGAGTGAAAGTTTGATCAATAAAGGAAAAGCAGCTGTAAGCGTTTTTTTTCCTTATGAGAAAATGATAGGAAGACTTGGAATTTATAAGGACTGTATTTCTAATTGAAATGAACACTGGTCATGTCGGCGAGAAAGGAAAAGATAATAAGCAATTGAATACCATATTAGCTATTACACGTTGGCAATAGGTATTCGTGTAAAAAGGATAGATAGATAGATAGACAGATAGATAGATAGATAGATAATGAATACAGATAGATAAATAAATCGATAGATAATGAACATGTGTGTATATATAGAGGGATAGATAGATAGACAGATAGATAGATAGACAGATAGATAGATAATAAATACAGATAGAGAGATAGATAATGAATACAGATAGATAAATAAATCGATAGATAATGAACATGTGTGTATATATAGAGAGATAGATAGATAGACAGATAGATAGATAGACAGATAGATAGATAATAAATACAGATAGAGAGATAGATAATGAATACAGATAGATAAATAAATCGATAGATAATGAACATGTATATATAGATAGATAGATAATAAACATAAACAGATCTGTGTGTGCTATTTATGCACGTCCACATTTCTCGACCGATTTTGATGAAATTATACACACATATTGCAAATTTACTAACATAGGTCAAGACCAACTTTTCAATCTCCAGCCTCCCCCTCCTTCACTGATAAAATCGATAAAACGGAAGGTGGGTACGACTTTTTGCAAAAACCAAGTCAGAGTTACTACACGCGAACAAAGTTTTTACTGGATGAACGGATGTTCTTTGCACTTAATACAAAACATCAGCTCATTTTACGAGGTTTATATAGAGTGCTTGATAGTTTTCCTGCGACATTGGTTTCGCACATAAAATTTCAAAAAACTAAAAAAAATGTCGGGGTTTTCGTACTATTTAAAATAAAAACTTTGAACTTCCGAATTTTTTATCCGAGTTTTTTCAAACATGTCGCAAAAAATTTGCCATGATGCAAGAAATAAGATAGTGTGGTTTTAGTCCTGCTCGCTTCCCTGCATATAACGAAAAACTACGAAAAACTTTTTTTAAAAGCCCGTTTTTCGACCATAACTTCCTGATTTTTCATGTGATGCTTTCTAAATTTGCCACATGACGCACAAATTGCCTCGCGTGAATGTTTGGTTTATTATTTCAGTTAAATGGAAGAAATCTGCGACAAACTAGGTTCCAAATCATTTTTTGCCATTTAACCAATAGTTTCTTCATATGATTCCATTCTAAATTCGCATTCGAGCAACTGCTGATGTAAAGATTGTTTAAGAAGGATTAATGAAGCGTTAAAAGGGAAAAATTCTCGAAGAACCTACCCCAGGTTTACAGTAAACGTGCAAAGAAGGCGGGGGTGTTCATGCGTTTACACTTGCAGCCGAATCAAGCTCTAACGCTTCATCCATATTTTTGTTTGATTATAAGATTTGTGAACAATGCCATACTATTTAAAAGTTATTACGGCCATTGAATATTTACTGAATATCTAAAACATTGAAAAAATTTAACCCCGAGCAACGACCACCCAAGAAGGTTTTATAGATGGAATACCTTTATTAAAAATAAATACTTGCGATGGACATACCGTAAAAAAGATGACGGGGAGTAGCTTAGTGTATGGTGATGCATCCAAGCGGGGACGCAGGCAGATCATTTCTAGACAGGAGGGTGCAGGTATACAGTGAGGGGCGGTTATACAATTGCAGCCATGTACATCCCGGGCAACGCCGGGTACCTCGGCTAGTATATATATATATATATATATATATATATATAGAGAGAGAGAGAGAGATTGAACACACACTCTCAAATATATAGATTGATAGATAAATAGATAATGAACATATATATAGATAATAGATAGATAGATATGAACACATATAGATAGACAGAGAGAGAACTGAAAACTGAGCAGGTAGATATGAACAAATTGGCATAAATAGATAGATAGTGAAAAGATTGTGAGGTATAATGAAAAGATTATGATAGATAGATAGATAGATAGATAGATAGATAGATAGATAGATAGATAATGAAACGATCGTGAGGGATAAAGAAAAGATTATGATAGATAGATAGATAGATAGATAGATAGATAGATAGAGAGATAGATAGATAGATAGATAGATAGATAGATAGATAGATAGATAGATAGATAGATAATGAAACGATCGTGAGGGATAAAGAAAAGATTATGATAGATAGATAGATAGATAGATAGATAGATAGATAGATAGATAGATAATGAAACGATCGTGAGGGATAAAGAAAAGATTATGATAGATAGATAGATAGATAGATAGATAGATAGATAGATAGATAGATAGATAGATAGATAGATAATGAAACGATCGTGAGGGATAAAGAAAAGATTATGATAGATAGATAGATAGATAGATAGATAGATAGATAGATAGTATCTAAGAAAATTTAAACTGGGAGGTAGTGTAAATTAATCTGAAAATTCTAATGAAACTGAAAAGTTATCACACGGAAAGAAAGAAAGAAAGAATAAAGAGAGAAAGAATGACTTTCTTCGACTTCTCATTCCAGCACTTGTGATTTTTGACCGCGTGGCAGAAATATAAAAATCAAAATAAATGCAAGTGGTCATATATGTACGTAACATGTGTCCAATCAAAGCGTGCGCAATCAGTTCACTCAACTGAGTTTAACATACAGATGCACGCACACACATACACATTCGCCCACCTTATCTCTTATCTTGATCTCTCTGTTCCTCTCACATTCACTTTCTTTCTTTCTTTCTTTTTTCTTTCTTTCTTTAAAGAGAAAATTGTCAGCGTGTCCTTTCACCGTCTCTTCGTAGTAATTCGTTTCTCAACCGGACCATGATTGGAAAGTCAATCGTATCTTGAATACAAGTTAATCAGTGGCCATATTCATGTGACATTCAGAAAAATAGGGACATGTGAAAAGTAGGGGACATTTAATTTGTCCTCTTTATTCTTCCAAATATGAGTGTATCCAATGTCTTTTGAAAATCTGACAACACCGAAAATTTTTAAAAAAATATGAAATATGTTCCCCAGACATAGTAAGTGTTCATTATTATTATTATTATTATTATTATTATTATTATTATTATTATTATTATTATTAATACTATTATTATTATTATTATTATTAATGATTATTATTATTATTATTACTATCATTGTTATTATTATTATTATTAGTAGTAGTAGTAGTAGTAGTCGTAGTAGTAGTAGTAGTAGTATTTGTACTCAATGAGTTTTCACACCAATAGTATTTGATGGTTTACATTGGAGAACAAGTGATAGCAAGTCTTGTCAATATTCCCTCTTTCTCCTCAGTACTGATTTATAACTCTTCCTCCCCCTTCTTCTCTTCTTCTTCTTCTGATTATTATTATTATTATTGTTGTTATTATTGTGAGTGAGTGAGAAGCACGCCAGCAAAGTGATGCTGAGTTACTCATATGTAAAACCCAAAGTACCCATGATGACACCCAGTTTGATAAGGATATACAAGGTACATGCATCACAATCATATGTACGTGATAAGTTTTGATTAAAGCAGCACATAACCTTGCAGCTGAGCCCCAGTTACAAATCTTCAAGTCAGGTAACCCAGTTCGCCCAGACCCACTTTGATTGAGGGTGTTTTCAAGTATCTAAACTTAAAATCAAAAAACAATCCTCCCGACACCTGATCGTGATGCCCCCCACTACTCCCGCTGGTGAACATTGATACATAGTGCGTCCGACCCTAAGTTGCCACCCCCAACTGGTTATGGTCATGCAACTCTGTGGTACTGAACAGGATAATTACTGTAGTCGATTTTGATTAACCAAGACTAAACATAAACAGCGTCAATCATCATCATCATCATCATCGTCGTCGTCGTCGTCGTCGTCGTCGTCGTCGCCTTCGTTGTTTGTTGTTGTTGCTGTACTCATTGACTTTTCCCGCCATTAGTAAGTAGTAGCTTTCATTGGAAATTAAGTGAAAGCAAATGTCCTCAGTACTCTAGTACCGTTCTCAGTATTTTAGTAGGTTTTTTGGAAATGTCACCCGACAAATATTTGTGCTTGTCATTCTCAAGGAGACATTCTGTGCTCTCCAAATCCATATTTGCCGTATAATTCCTAGTTTATCATTCTTGTAAAATTATCAAACCTCCTTTTATATCCCCCACACCTGTGCCAACTTTGTTCACTCCTTAACAACATGCCACACTGTCGCTCCCTTTTCACCACACACTATGTACTTATCATTGTCAGTTGTATGGTCCATTTTACACTTAACATAGTTTGTTTTAGAGTGATTGTTCTTGAGCTGCAAAAATCAGCCCTTCTGTTTCAGATTTCAAATCACCCCTCATAAGCCACTTTCATCTCCCCTGTAGGTCGATTCTTCCGGAAACACCCTTGAAAAACTGTCCTTGCAATTTACTATTATTGTTATTAAAAACAAAATCATTTTGGCCTGTCTTTGTTTTATGCTGGTTCGACACTACTATTTACTCCTGCCTTAATAGTAAATCCGGCATCATTGACACAACCAACCTGACCGTAGGCTTCGAGAATAACCTCCAGTCTGTGGTTGACTGGGGCAGGAAATGATTTGTAAACTTTAATGCCTTTAAAACGAAACTGCTCTCATTTACCCATCATAGAGAACCCTCCCTGCCTCCCATCAGGAAGGCTGATACCCAACTCCACGAGAGCGCCTCTCTGCGTCTGCTTGGTTTCACGCTGTCCACTGACCTGAAGTGGAACAACTACATTTAATCTATAGCTTCATCTACTGCAAGGAAAGTTGGTTCTCTGTGTCGCGCCAGAAGGTTTTTCTCGCCTAAGTCCATCTTTCATATCTACAAATCAACCATTCATCCTTGCATGGAATACCGCTTCCATATATAGTCTGGTGCTCCCGTTGTTCATCTCGAGGTCCTCGACAAAATCCAGAGATCCGGCATCCCGTCTACAGTCACTTTCTCACAGACGTGTCGTGTCTTCCCTCTACAAGCATTTTCATAGCAACTGCTTCGACGAGCTACTTTCACTGGTTCCCAAACTGCATGAATTTAAGCGTGCCACTAGGTTGGCATCTCGGTCCCACCCTTTCACTGTCGAAACGGCTAAATGTAACCATCTCTTCTACTCCAACAGTTTCTTATCTCGGACTTCCCGTCAGTGGAACTCCCTTCCTATCATTTGCTTCCATGATAGTTATAATCTTCAAATGTAATGTCAATTGACATCTTCTGATGTCTTGACCTTGATCCCTGTCCTTCTCTTTATCCTTTCCCCAAACACTCCTCTTTATTCTTACTCTCACTCTCTGAAACCCCTTGTGTTGTAGTAGCACTCCCGCCTTGCTTGGGGTGATTTGCTTAAAAAGAAAAAAAAAAACAAAAAACAAAAAAAACAATGGTCTAGGGCAAGAGAAGGATGTGATTTTTTGTTGCTTCCACTTAATTAAATAAAAGACAGTTATTAACAAAAAACAAAGTTAAATGCTCTTCGCAGTTAGAAATATTTTGGGGATTTCCTGGAGGGGTGATGCACCGGGGATTTTGTTGGTTTGTTCTTGCGACCCTTTCTTTATTAGACCCAGGAACAGTTTTAGTTTTAAGTGTCACATGTTTGTGTGTTTTTTTTTTTTTTTCCTTTTTCCATCTCCAGGTCTTTGCTTATTTTGCTTAGTTTTTCAAAAGCCTTCGCGGAGCTATTTCCTTTTCTATCGTTCATCTAAATAAATAAACGGCAAATTCTGTTTGCCCGAGTGTCTGAAGCCCCTCTAAATCGGGCCACACAGACATATTATACCTTTTTGGAATCAAGATGATCCTGGAATTGAAACTCTGCCTTTCATCAGGATACTTGAACATCCAACATTGGGATTTGTGCCCGTATAAGGAGGGAAGTTAAAAATTCAAATTTGAAAATAACTGAAAAAAAAATATTGATTTTACATGTTTTTAATTTACATTGAGTTCAAAGTAACGCAAAAACTTTGTGAGTTTAATTTTTTTTTTTAAATTCAGTTTAAAATATCTCCAAAACTCTGTGAATTGAGGAAATAAATCTTGTTTCTTCAAAATGCCAAGGAATCAGAGTTAAAGTGAGAGGTTTTGAAGTTCCGCAGAGTTTGTAATTTGAAGAACTCAATTTTCGACCTGAATTGGAATTTTATCCCAAATCAACCTTTTGTCCAAAATTGGACTTATAGCTTGAATCAGAGTGAAATTGATGAATTCAAAGTTATTTCCTCAAAATTATCATTTCTGTTTTCTAAGCTGAACCAGAGATCCCTTTAGTTTTAGGTTGGAGGGCCAGTTAGCCTTACCCAGGAGATAGCTTAAAAGACCGCTAGTTTATAATATTGTCTGGGCTATTTGCTTCTTTTGTTCGACCTGTGAAAATTATTATTATTATTATTATTATTATTATTATTAGCCATTGCTATGTTTAGCACGAGATACCTCCAAGTCTCAACCAGTGACTTCACGAAACAAGTTCCTTGCATCAGAAGATACAAACATGGGATGATATGCAATCAGGAAAATGTAGTTATGGCTCGTGGCATGGAGAGAAATCTACGCAAGATATGCGAAATGCGAATAAGTATGACATTTTATAATTCATATATTTTAGAGCTGCCACGATTTTGATCCCACATATTTGCTACATTTGATATAATTCCTAGAAGCCCAACAACAAGAAGTAATATTGTTGTCTTCAGATGTTGCATTCTACTGATTTCTATCTCGAGGTCCCTGTATTTTTTATTTTTTTTTTTTTAATTATTATTATTATTATTATTATTATTATTATTATTATTATCATCATCATCATCATCATCATCATCATCATCATCATTATTATTATTATTATTATTATTATTATTATTATTATTATTATTATTATTATTATTATTATTATTATTATTATTATTCCTCCCTCCGTTACGCGCTGTCAATGCCTCATAAATAATGGTCTGCTTAACGTTTCCTGCTAATACCTCATAAATAATGGACTGTTCCGTTTTGATCACGTGTAAAGAAAAGACTTATCGGAGATGTTACATGGTTTCAGTGAAAAAAGAAAGCAAGAAAAATAAAAGTGTTTAACGACTCCTGCTAATACCTCATCAATAATGGATTGTTCCGTTTTGATCACGTTCGAAGACAAAAGACATCAAAGACGCTACTTGGTTTCAGTGAGAAAATGAAAGAAAGAAGGAAAGATAGAAGTGTTTAACCCCAATTTCAGCGAATTGGAAAACATTGTCAATTTTAAAAATTTTCATTTGTACCCCCTTACTTCTTAAAATAACGACCAGCATTCATATTTATGATTGTTATTGCAATATTTTGTTAAAGTCCATAAGCTCAAATATTTAACGATACAATTGGGGAATTTCTATGGATATTTTATTACCGTAGAACTCGCCATGAGCTTATTCATTCATTAACTAAAGAAATAAGAATATTCATCATAATTTTCAAATAGGAAAACCGTGAAATTTGAACGGTTTAAAACTAGTTGATTATTATTTGTACTTATTAGGTTTTCGTAGTAGTAACCTAGTTCCTGTTACTGCGGTCTTTTAGCGAAGCGTTTTGGATTTCACGGTGCTCCAATAACAAGTAGCACAACTGTCAGCTTAAATATTTACACTATTTATTTTCGGACTATTGTCCTCATCGTTGTTGTTGTCATCACAACGTTTCAGCCATTGTGCCCTCCGGCCTTCATCAGGTGTACATCGATTTGGGTAACCTACAGGGATTGATATACACCTAATGAAGGCTGGAATAAATAATTATAACTCCTCATACCCAAAATTCCAGGCAGAAACTGTCAGCTTAATGTTTTATAAATACTTTATATCTCTCCCACCGCCTAGCGGTAGAAGAAAAGAGGACAATATCACAAATGATGCTGGAAAAATGGTCAGTTACCGCTCCAGGAAGTATCTGACTCCTACTACCATCTTTTCTCTTTAAAAGAGTCGAATTAGACGATAAATGGATTATTGCGATCATATCTGGGCCGGACGTGCTCAATTTCCACCGTTGACAAGAATTCAAAATCGTTCAAAAGATATTGTGAGAGAAGTCTTATTCTCCCATAGACACAAGCCTACCGCTACCCTATCGCTATTTCCATGGCAAATGTTGAGATGAGCGTTTCATTCCTTAGTTCCATCGCCTAGAACACGCCAAACAATTTCAACCACACTTATTTCCTTCGTATTCCAAATGTAAGTAGAAAATTTCACAGCTTTCTCCCAAGAACTACTACTTTGTTCAACAAGCTCCCGTGTGGATGCTTCCCTGATTACTACAATTCTATCTCCTTCAAATCAAGAGCCAATCTCTATCTATCCTTCTTATCCTCACATTCTTCACTTCCTACAAACTCCTCTTCCATTCATATAACACACCTCGTTCATCATAACCATTTTAACAGTAACACTCTACCCTGAGCAGCTCTCGAGCCTAGTACTTAGCGAACTTTATAAAAAAGAAGCAGCAAAGATGCCACAAGATTTTATAAGACGCTTATTTAACAGACAGCCAAAAGCTTACAAAAATATTTATTAAAATTGATTATAAAATAGCAAATTCATCATAGCCATATTAACAGTAACCCTCTACCTTGAGTGGCTCTTGAGACTTGCATGGGATGAACTTTATTATGAAAATATACTTTAGCACTGACTGCATTTGGATCTAGCAAACCAAAACAAGATTTTATCACTGCTTATCCCTGAGTTCGGTCTTTACCTCTACTCTTGCACTTTAGTAATTTTCATCACTTATAAATTAAATATTTCTGGACATAGAAAAATTGTCATTAGTCAGAAATTAATGCAAGTGTTACTTACAGAATAGGAATATTATATGCATCATTTAAATATACAGGGTAGCGATGGGTAAATTATCGCCATTTTATATGTTTAACTTCGCGCATGCGTGTTTGTTTGTTTTTGATTTTACCGATTAGATAGTATAGTAGGGGCAGTTGGGCACCGTCTGTGAGAAAAATAGCGTTATGACAATTCTCTCCGCTAGAAATTTGGAAACGGTATGCTGTACTGCTTGGCATTCGCGTCGGAGGCTCCAATACGAACATCTCAGAGTACTTGGATGTCGATCTGAGAACAGCGTAAAGGTTCGGAAAGAGTTGAATGATTCTAATAGTGATTATGAAGGTGTTTGGCGCGATCACTAGTGATTGCGACGTTATGCCTCCATTCATCTTCAGGGCCTCAGCCTCAAAACGGAAGCCTACATTAAGTGTTTTGAGAAGGTAGTACTGCCCTGGGTCAAGAGGATGGCTGCTGGAAGACCTTTTGTCTAGCAACAGGACTCTGCACCATGCTACACAAACAGGAGAATTGAGTCATGGCTGTCAGACAATTTCTGCAAGTACATCACCCCTTACATCTGATCATCTAACTCCCCAGACTGCAGCCCCCTTGATTATTATGTCTGGGGCGCAGTTGAACGAGAAACCAACAAAACTCCTTGTAAACATCAAAGATGAACTGAAGGCAAGGATCATTCACCGACTTAAACAAGGAAACTGTCCAGAAGAGTTACAGGTGATTACGAAGTCATCCGGAGTCCGTGGTTGAAGCCAATAGCGATTTTATTGAATAAACTGACTCTTTAGTATTTCAAGATATTTTTGTGTAATTTTGGTAAATATATCTGTTAAAATGAGATGTCAGTGTTATTTTCTTTTTTGCACAATTTAGATGACAATTTATCCATCGCACCCTGTATTGCTAATGCTTTTGCTGCAGAAATGCATTGCCAAAAAAGTTTTCCTATAGAAATGCATTGCAAAGGAGGAAAAGGAGATTGTCAGTGAATTAAGGCAAGCATTATAGAATAGAGCTATTATATGTAAGATTAAAATTAATTTCTAATGTTTTTACTACATAAATGCATTGTTATTAATTTTACTATGGATATCTGTTACGAATGAAGAAAAAGGGATTGTCAGTGGTCAAGAATGAATACAAGTGTTATTGACAAAATACGGTTATTATATGTTTCATGTAAATGCATTGGTAATGTTTCTGCTATAAAAGTGTATTGACAATGATTTTACTATAGATATGCATTTCAAATGATAAAGATGGAATTGTATGTGGCTAGGAATTAATGCAAGCATATTTAACGGAATACGGCTATGATATATATCATGTAAATTATTTACATGATATATACATTGTTAACGGTTTTTACGATAAATACCACTGGAATTAATTTTGCTGTAGAATTTTGACTTGCAAATATATTACTACAGATATGAGTTGCAAATGCTGTTATTATGAGAAGGTATTTTAATTCATATTACTATAGAAAAGCTTTGAAATTCATGAAGTATGTAAATGTTTAGGCAGTGGCCAATAATGCATTCTTTACGGACAGAATATGACTGTATTTATATGTATTATATATTATATATGTATTTGCATTGCTAATAATTTACTATAGTAGATCAATACAAATAATTTAAGAAGAGAATTTGGTTTGAAAAGATTTTACTGTAATATGTATAACAAATATATTTTTATTTCAAAAAGACATTTAAACTATTTTACGGATTAAACGAATTGAAATTCAGGAAAAAGAAATTTTAGGCGCTAGGAATGAATGATTCGCTACAAACAAAATATAGCTATTATATTAACAGTATATATATATATATATATATATATATATATATATATGTATATATAATTTATATATATGTGTGTGTGTGTAATTGTTATGCGCAGTACTTATTGGAAAGCGATCAATATCAGTGATGGAGCTAACATATTTAGTTGGATTGATGTGAGTTTGTGACCCTGGGTTTTACGCTATTTGCGATTGTCAGACAAACTTTGTCTGACGATCGGAAATAGCGTGAAACCCAGGGTTACAAACTGACATCAATCCAATACATATATATATATATATGACGTATTTTTTAACGTCAAAAAACGACATTAATACGTCATTATTTTTGCACCAACCTAATATATATATATATATATATATATATATATATATATATATAGAGAGAGAGAGAGAGAGAGAGAGAGATGTATTTCGGCAGCAATAATGCTTTCAAACACATTTGGTTAAATTATTTAACCAAAATTTAATTAAAAAAAATTATAGACATTCGATATTATTTAAGTTAAATAATATGGACAATTTTCTGTATAATTTTTTCAAATTAAAGATTAGCTTGCTTTATGTTATTGGCAAAATTGCCAAAGGTGATATTTATTTTTAGTTTATTTTTTTTTTTCGAGTACTTTTGAATGTTACTACATTCGTTTTCAAGGATTGTTCTGTATATATTTACGGAATTTTTTTTTTTTAATTCCAATACTTTCACGTTTGCTGGAAACGATTTCAAGTCACTCAAAATGACATTGTTTAAACGGTCAAACTGACATTTTTATGTGTATTTTTAAACACACTTCAATATACAATCCACTTTGGAGAAAGATACCTTACTTAAATGTTGGCTACTTCTCTTTTATTACAGCAGCCTCTAGAATTTGGAGTCTTTCTTTGCACTGTGCCCTATATACAAGTTTCGTGTTATTTTTTTCATTTTTTTTTTTTTTTGACAGTGACGTTCACCCTATACAAGGCTCCAGGGCCACTCGAGGTAGAGTGTTACGACAAGAGGTAGTTTATATGGATAGGAGGGGAAGATAACGGTTGACTCTAGACGTGAACAGGTTAAGATTATAGTGATCGGGGAAACATCCTCTAGGGAGTCTGTTCCACAGAGTAGTGGTTCGCAGGAAGAAGCTGTTCGAGTGGAATTTACTTCTCGCCGATGGTATACGGAGAAAATGTAGGTGAAGGCCTGACCTGGTGTAACCAGGAGATGCAGTTTGTCGGAGCACTTTCGATGGTAGTAGGGATAGAGCAGTGAGAGACTAGCCACAACCTGCCTGTGAGAGAGAGTTTGGAGGGTGAAAAATAATTTTTCTCTTACAAGGACTCGGAGATGCTTTTGAACTCTATCAAGACTGGCAAACGAGATCTAGGTAGCTCCTACCCAAATGTGGCAACAGTACTCTATTTTCAGCCTGACTATAAAGTTAAATGTTAGCATGAGGAGTCAGGTACTTACTGGAGCGGTAAAGGGAGCCAATCATTTTACCTGCAACCATTTTAACAAATGACAAGTCAACCTTCTTCGAGAGTGTGGTGCATGTGAAACCAATGTAAGAAAAAACCAGCATACTTATACATGACCATAAAAATGAAAAGGAAACGGTTAACATTTGACCTTTAAAAATAAATAAATTTTGTAACGTACGGTGGCCGTTAATGATGAAGTATAAATCAAGACTTCAATGTTAAATAAAACAGTATTTAATTATAGCCGCAAATAAATACTTAACAAGAACAAACAAGTAAAAGTCAACCAAAGATAATTAACCATTTCAGTGAATACCTTGTTAGTAGCGCGGCTCAGCTTAACATCTGTTAAATCCTAAATCAAAACCCCAATCCTCAACGCACTATAATTCACAATAATTCGACTGGATAATTCCACTCAATAATCACCCTAGTCAGTAGCCTGATACCGCTATTCATACACTTGGAGGAAAACATATATTCATAAGTTCAGAATGTCACGCTCGAACCTCGGTGTCGGTAGTTACTCCTTTTTTTCCTATATGACAATAAATAAATAGAATAAAAATACACAAAAATAGATAAGTAAATAATAATTGTATAAAAAATCAATAACTACTCACTTTCACTTAATAGGCACCAAAATTACGTCATTTGGCCTCCCCTATCGTTTACTTTTCCTTTAAAAAGTAAGTTTTTTGCAATGTTTTAGAACATTCACTAATTCAACATTTGAAAACTATACGTTATTTTATTTTTTTTCTTCTCATAACTAAGTAAAATTTCTACACTTGACTTAATAAAGATCCAGGAACAAAACGCGTTGACAGAAAAGATTTTCCTCTCCCTTTTCTTATATATATATATATATATATATATATATATATATATATATATATATATATATATATATCCTTCCACCGGGATTCACCCCGTCTACTCATCAGGGGGTATCAGCTATTGATTGTTTATCAGTCAGTTATGTGCCATGCGAGATACACGCTTAGGCGATTATGTATCTTTTGATACATGACTGACGAGGCAGATTTTTCCCACAATAGGTTGCCATTTCTTTCTGCGGTAGACCAGTTACCCAGTCTGTCCTGCTATTTACCCATAACTGAAGGGGAAAAGGACAGGATTCATACCTTTTCCAAGGGTATTAGCACGTAAGTAAATGTAATGGATTCGACTGGAATTCGAACTCGCCTCTCCGATTTCTCAATCCGAGCTGCTATCCATTACTTGTTCATACTTCTCGATTTTTCTTTTGTATATACACTTTTTTTTTCATTGTGTATACGCCCGTCTGTGTGTATGTGAGTACGTGTAGAATGTCGTGGTTATTTGTCCTTATCGTTGTTTTTTTTTCCACTTTACACTCACTTCTTATTGTTTTTTTAATTTTCTTACTTTTTCTCGTTTATTTCCGTTGTAGCGATTTTGACTTTCGGTTTTCGAGACATAACTGTCCTTTTTAATTCTTGAACGTTCTTGTGTTTTCTTGGGTTAGGAAAATGTGTGTGTGTGTGTGTGTGTGTGTGTGTGTGTGTGTGTGTGTGTGTTGCTAAAAAAACTACATATTAAAAAAAAAAAAAACTACCCTTGATAATGGTCAATAGATTAGCTGAAAGTGATCGGATTCACTGCTGTGGCCAGGTATTGAACTTACAACTCTTCGAGTCAAGTTATTGGATTTTTTCAACCAACTATTTTATCCACTGGGCCCAGTAAAATTAAATAAGCGGTGTGTAACAGGGGTGAACAAAAACTTGGAGAGTTGCGTTACTAAAGGGAGATAACTGAAACTGAGATATCCGGAAGAGGCTCGTGGAACAAGAATAATGTACCCAGTGGACGAAATAGGGTTCAGTTCAAAATTCCTCTGAAGGCCAGAGCGTACAACGGCCGAAACGTCGTGACTATAGCAACAAAGATGAGGACTGTTGTCCTCATCTATGTTGCTATAGTCACGACGTTCCTATATGTAAATAGTGTAAATAAAAATGTACAAATATTTTTAAAAAAAATTAAAATTTAATTTTTATTGGGAATTTAAAACTTTATTTAAAATTACTTGATTAATGTTCCTGGTCGTTACGTCGACTATTGTATTTATTTTCCATGTCTCTGGAACTGGCTTCAATTCAATATTCTTAGAAGAATATGATCGATGGACAATGATGAACTTTCTCTAAGAAATAATTTAACAAGAGTTGATATATCGTAAGATCAACCAACCTGACTTTCTTTAGGTATTAGTGGTGGCAGCAAGTAAAAGGTGCAAACAAAGGCTAAATATGCTAAAAAATAATTACTGAAAGAATACATCGACGAGTACTCACTATAGATATTTATATAGAAGGGTACTTCAAGAGCAGCTCCTGTATCCGTATCATTTGGAACGAGTGCAGGGACTTTCGCCCTCTGATCACTCACCACAGGAGGACTTTTGCCAATGGTTTATTGCACAAACTGTCGATCCGTTTTTCATCTCTTCAGTCCTATTTACAGATGAGGCAACATTTGGAAGAGATAGAATAACAAATTTACACAACCAACAATTGTTGGCGGATCGGAATCCCCATGGTATAATACAGGCTAGACACCAGCATCAGTTTACAATTAATGTGTGGGTTGGATTTGTAGGTGATTGTCTAGTGGGTCCATATGTTTTCCCAGCACGTCTAACAGGAGATGTCTACAGGGAATTTATTTCGAACACACTTATAGACCTGCTAGCGGATGTACACCTGCTAATACGAAGACGCATGTGGTTCACGTATGATGGGGCTCCATTACATGTTACTCACAGTATTCGTGATGTACTCTCTGACATCTACCATGAAAGATGAATAGGTAAGAGGGACCGGTCCCATGGCCTGCATGTTCTTCCAACCTTAATTCTTTGGATTTTTATCCGTGGAGCCACCTAAAACAATTGCTTTATGCAGAAGACATTAATAATGCAGAGACGCTTCATCAAAGTGTGATCGGGGCCTACGAAACAGTTCGACACCGTGCGGGAGTATTTGAAAGTGTCCGCTCGATTGGCTGACACTTTCAAATACTCCTTCATCCGACGGGTACATGTATTTCTCACATATTTACTTTACACAACAAAACAAAATTATGAAAAAGTATCTGTTAAGGAAAAAGAAAGAAAGAAAGAAAGAAAGAAAAAGAAAAACTGTATGAGAGTATGGAAAAGAAAGACAGAAAATTATAAGAGTAGAAAGAAAGAAAGAAAGAAAGAAAGAAAGAAAGAAAGAAAGAAAGAAAAAAAGGAAAAGATAGAAAAATATGAGAGTAGAAAGAAAGAAAGAAAGAAAGAAAGAGAAAAAAGAAAAGAAAGATAGAAAAATATGACAGTAGAAAGAAAGAAAGAAAGAAAGAAAGAAAGAAAGAGAAAAAAGAAAAGAAAGATAGAAAAATATAAGAGTAGAAAGAAAGAAAGAAAGAAAGAAAAAGAAAAACTGTATGAGAGTATGGAAAAGAAAGACAGAAAATTATGAGAGTAGAAAGAAAGAAAGAAAGAAAAAAAGGAAAAGATAGAAAAATATGAGAGTAGAAAGAAAGAAAGAAAGAAAGAAAGAAAGAGAAAAAAGAAAAGAAAGATAGAAAAATATGACAGTAGAAAGAAAGAAAGAAAGAAAGAAAGAGAAAAAAAGAAAAGAAAGAAAAATATAAGAGTAGAAAGAAAGAAAGAAAGAAAAAGAAAAACTGTATGAGAGTATGGAAAAGAAAGACAGAAAATTATAAGAGTAGAAAGAAAGAAAGAAAGAAAGAAAGAAAAAAAGGAAAAGATAGAAAAATATGAGAGTAGAAAGAAAGAAAGAAAGAAAGAAAGAGAGAAAAAGAAAAGAAAGATAGAAAAATATGACAGTAGAAAGAAAGAAAACTGTATAAGTGTAAGGAAAAGAAAGCTAGAAAACTATGAGAGTAGAAAGAAAGAAAGAAAGAAAGGAAGAAAGAAAGAAAGAAAGAAAGAAAGAAAAAGAAAAACTGTATGAGAGAAGAAAGACAAAAGAAAGTAATTATATCATGGACACTAGATAAACAGGGTTTCTGGGTACACGGCGTTAACTCTTCTCCCACCGGCTACCAATACATAAAATTTGATTTAGGATCCAACCCTAGAACATCCGACATAGAGCCAGCCATCGGAAAAATAAAAATGTCGAGGCCAGTGATCTTGAGAGATTGGCATTTGCACCTTGTTGATGGTCGTGGTAAAACTGTCATTGCGAATTGAAGGTACTTGCGTTCTAATGGCAACTCTGCTGAAATTATCGGAATACTGGAAATGAACAAATCCTCCTTTTGCCTGCCTTTTGCTATTTGCATCGATGAGAAACTGCTCAGGAGCTCGACAAGTTCCATTACACAAATTTGGAAGGAGGAGATTTTTATACTTGATAGAAGTTTATTTAGCTTTGGTTGACCACACAAACACACACACACACACACACACACACACACATATATATATATATATATGTATATATATGTGAAAAGTGTGTGTATATAAATGTAAATAAATATATATATATGTGTATAATTATTTATATATTATATGCGCGGTACTTCGATCGCTAAAGCGTGAAACCCAGGGTCACAAGCTCACATCTATCCAACCATATATATATATATATATATATATATATATATATATATATATATATATATATATATATATATATATATATATTCGACTCTCCCGTCGAATTCGACGTATGAAGCTCAAGCAGATCAGTTCCTAAGAAATCGACAGCCCGACAACAGCATCTGAGATTTGATTATAGTGGTGAAGGTTTCGTGCAGGACCATCCACACTTTTTGAAAGGCCGAATACAGAGACTTGGTTCACTACAAGGTCTCCAAACGACCCTCCGCATGTTTTGAATTAAGAGTTGTCTTTCTCCTAGACCAGTTGCCATCCAACCCAGTCTGTTCTGCTATTTACCCATAGCTGCGGGGAGAAGAAGAGGATTCACACCTTTCCCAAGGGCATTAGCATGTAAGTGAATGTAATGGATTCGACTGGAATACAAGCCGCTATCCATTACTCCACCATGCCTCCTATATACATATATATATATATATATATATCTTGAGATGGTGTCTCCATAAAAGCATTTATCCCCCAACAACCTGTTCTCTCGTGGGGATGTATAGACCAAAAGAAAATTCCCAATGATTAAAATTCCTTAAAGAAAAAAGAATTGTCACGTGTCTTTGCAATTTGCAACAAAGGGAAATTAGAAAGGGATGTAAGACAAAGATGTGTCTTCTTACCGAACTTATCCAACCTTTACAGTGAGGTGATTCTAAGAGACCGCTTAAACGATTCTAATATTTTTTTTGAATCATTTCACCCCAAGCAAGGTAATAAAACCGCTAGGTCGCAAAGCGTTACTGAGTGCTAGAGAATATGAGAAAAGCTACTATTAAAGAGAGAGGGCAATAAAAGAACAACAATTAAGAAGACAGATGGTAAAGATTAACATTACATTTAAATTTTTGACGATCAAAGCTGCTTGGGAAGCAAAAAGCCGGAAGAGAGTTCCACAATCGAGAAGTACGATAGAAGAAACTGTTAGCATAGAACTTACGGTAACATCTAGCCATTTCAAGTGTTAAAAGATGAGACCTTTCTGCCAATCTAGTACTGCACTTAAATTCATAAAGTCTAGGTACCATAGTGGAAAGTAATATTTATTTTCTGTAATACAAAAATGTGGCACAAGGCCAAATTAGGGGTATGGGGGAAGGCTGGTCTTCAGTCTGTCTTATCTTAAACTTGTGCCCCAGACAAACTACAATATTCCTTACACGAAAACAACACATTCTTACTTAACATTCTTACGACAGCCACCATAATACCTCAGAGTCTCTATGAAATCCTAACTATTAGGTTGGTGCAAAAATAATGACTTAATAATGACGTAATAATGTCGTTTTTTGACGTTAAAAAATACGTCAAAAAACGGCATTATTACGTCATTATTTTTGCACCAACCTAATAGTTCCACATATGTACAATTTGTACCATAGAGGAAAATTCATGAGAACAATTACCATGAAAGGTAAAAAAAGGCACAGGGAAGCTACGTTACGGTGAGAAAGGGATGCCAGGTCAAGACTAATAACATTGCAGATTCTTCTTTGTATTTTATCAAGAATCTTTAAATATATAGTAAGAGCACCAGACCAGATGTGGCAACAATATTGAACGTAAGGATGAATGGTGGATTAATAAATATGTAAGATAAAGAATGTCGAGAAAAATTGTCTAGCGCGACATAGTGAACCAACTTTCTTAGTTACAGACTTAGCAATTGATTTAAATTTCTGCCAGGATTCATTATCGGCAGCCACAATCTTAACAAAATAAGATATGCAGATGACACAGTGTTGATAGCAGACACAGAAAGGAAACTATAGGAACTCCTACGGAAGGTAGTAAAGGAAAGCAAGAAGAAAGGACTAAGCATCAATTGTACAAAAAGAGACTATATAGTTGTCAGCAAAAGAAACAGCCCACCATGCAAATTACAAATTGGAGATGGCAAAATCAAGCAAATACGAAAATTTAAATATCTAGGAAGTGTTTTAACAGAGGACGGATATTGCGACACCGAAATCTGAAGGCACATTGGGATCGCGAAAGATACCTTCCAAAAGTTAAGCAAAGTATTAAGAAACAGAAAAATTTCGTTAGAAACAAAAAAAATGAGTACTGAACTATTATATAATATCGGTCCTCCAGTATGGCCGTGAATGCTGGGCAATATCATTACAGATGAAGAAAAAACATGAAGAAAAAGAAATGTAGTTCTACAGAAACATGCTGAGAATGCCATGAACTGACCATGGGAGCAATGACGAAGTTTTAGAAAAAAATGCAATCAAAAGGCACACTCATACTTAACATCAAAAAATTTCTAAGGCTCATAATGAGGAAAGATAGTTTAGGAAATTTGACACTCACAGGGCATATTGAAGGCAAGATGGACAGAGGTGAGCAGTGCATAAACTACCTAGCTTGTGCAAATGATTCGCAAAACTGGAATTAGGAGAGATAGTGAAAAGACAAAATTTATTTATAGCTACAAAGGACAGGGACTTGTAAAGAGTTATGATCGCCCACGTCCGGGGTTGGGATACGGCCCATAGAAGTGATAACTGGTGACCTCGAATGACCTAAGAGGCCAACATCACATAGTCTATGGTGATGGTCCTGGGATTTTAAATCTCGCCATGATTTCCGAACACGCTCATAAGTACACACAACCCTCGGTATAGTAATGTCTGTGTGGTGCGTGCATGAACATCAGTAAGATCCATAGCCAAATGATGGAAAAACATTTATTTTGGCCAACAAATATTAATGACTTAATACAAATTCCTCCCTTGTCAGTTCACTTTTCCCAATGCTTCTCTATTTATCACATAGATAGAATATCATCTGATGGACATTTTAGGTCGGAATTCAGTCACTAACTTTCAGACTATAAAATTATTGATATTTCTTCAAGTATATATATATATATATATATATATATATATATATATATATATATATATATATGCGTGTGTGTGTGTGTGAATCAAGTTACTATCCAACCCACATCATGAAGATTGCGTTCAGGCATCAAACAGATTGTCGTCATTCAGTGTTGATCTCCGAGTCATCACAACGTAGACTGGAATGGATTAGGGAGAAAATGAGAAGATACAGTTAAAGGGTGGAAGAATGACCGAGGCATGAGATAAACTTTGTAGTAATTTGCAAAGTTGGAGCCAAAATATATTTTGGTTTAAGTAACTCACAAAGAGCTGATAAGCTGTAAATACATAGTTGCTATTTCTTCTAAAGTAGTTGTCAACGAAGGCGGAAAGCCCAGTCTGTCCTACTATTTAACCCGTAGCTGAGGAGATGGATTCATACCTATTTGAAATGTATTTTACGCAAAAGAGAAGCTAACGAAACTAGACTAAATTCGAACTTGGCTCGTTTCGAGTCGCTGTCCTGTGCACGACCCGCATATTAGAACTTAATCTTAACCCCTACTTTTTAAAGAGTATCAGCGAGTAAGCACTGAAACGTTATCCATTCGACTGAGAAAGGAGTTTGATGTTTGGTCATTTCGACAAAGAGCTTTTGCGAAGTAGGTTGAACCGAAAACTTTTAAGTAAGAGATTTACCGATAGTACCCAATCACATTTGTTAATACTCGGGTACATTGTATGGGTACAGATCGTAGATATTAATTAGGTTGAATCATAAATAATTTCCGTTTTGTCATATTTTCGCTAAGAGTGTGTGGAACCCAAACAGCTAGTTTGCTTTCCCTGTATTTTCTAAGTGTCGGCATCTAGTAGATTGTGATGTGCTTTACATCTTTGCTAACCCCCGTGCACTTTGCCGTGGACTGCTTTCTGCTAATGACCTTAGAGCTTTATCATCTAAGTCCTCGAAACACTGTGGTCTGAGTTCATCTTCCAGCAATGTTTCTCCAGAAAGAAACTTACTATAACAATTTTATACTTGATGGACAGTTATCATCCCTTGACTAGAAACACTAAATATTTTTCTAGAGTCTCTAAAGTGTTTATTCCCTTGCTTAAACTCCCATAACATTATACTTTCAATTCCTCCAATAAATTGAATACAGAATCGGCTGTACCAGAGGTAGTTTCGCTTAACACCTCAAATTGCTATAAAACCAAAAGATCAACGGGAAAAGTCGAGTCATGTTCTTAGCTTCGTCAGATCGAGACTTTTATATGGATATCATTTGGTTTGGTTTGGTCTGGTTTCGTTTGGTTTAATCTGGTTTCGTTTGGTCTGGTTTCGTTTGGTTTGTTTAACGGCATATCAACTTCTTATTGGTCATTTAATGCCAACATCTTATATTCTTTTTGTAATTTTTTTTTTCCAAAAATGTATTGCTGGTAATTATTTTTTCTAATAATGTATCGCTGGTAATGTTTTTCTAATATTTCTATATTTTCATGTTTTGACCCCAGTTTGGGGGTCACTATTTATCCATAGTTGGGACCCTAACAGGTGTTACCACCTTGGGTCAGGGTGGACTTAGGAACAACAGCAATTAAGAGGTGGTTCCACGCTCCTCAAAACCTCCCGATTAGTTGCCTTGTTACCGGATATAGTTTATATAGTCTATCGTCATACCCAGGATAACATATGGATTATCCTGCATGGTGTTAAACCCGTTCAGAAATATCTAAACTCTCAGCTTTATAACCAGAAAGTGGTTTTCTTTTGGAGGACATATTTAAATAGACTGTTTAATATCAAGACTTTGATATGGATGTCATGTATGGCATCAAACCCGTCCAGAAGTATCTGGATCTGGATCTGGATTTAGTAAATACTAAACACTTCAAATACATCGGCATATGAACCATTTATAAGAAATTTAGTATAGAAGATAAGGTAATTGAACATAGAATAGGCTGTACTAGAGGTAGTTTGACCTGCAAAATGATGAGACCTTGCTTTGCTGTATGGATCAGTTATAACAAATCTAATATAGAAGATAAGGAAACTGAACATAGAATAGGCTGCACTAGAGGTAGTTTGACCTGCAAAATGATGAGACCTTGCTTTGCTGTATGGATCAGTTATAACAAATCTAATATAGAAGATAAGGAAACTGAACATAGAATAGGCTGCACTAGAGGTAGTTTGACCTGCAAAATGATGAGACCTTGCTTTGCTGTATGGATCAGTTATAACAAATCTAATATAGAAGATAAGGAAACTGAACATAGAATAGGCTGCACTAGAGGTAGTTTGACCTGCAAAATGATGAGACCTTGCTTTGCTGTATGGATCAGTTATAACAAATCTAATATAGAAGATAAGGAAACTGAACATAGAATAGGCTCCACTAGAGGTAGTTTGACCCAACATTGCAAATTGCTACAAAAACAAAACATTAACGTGAAAACTTGAGTGATGTTCATAAATAACCTGGAAAATGTCGAGACTTTCATATGAGTATCATGGATGGAACCAACACACTTTCTTAAATATCTATACAACCGATTCAAAGATCACTGGTGAAGAAAGGCTTTGAGCGAGTAAAGCCTGAGGTTCTTGGCAAATATCATCCTTCTTTGAAGATTGTGGACTGGCACTGCAGAATCACAAGGAGAATCACAAGAGAAAACCACATCACTAAAGGACTACCAACAGCAGCAACAACTAAAATGGATAGCATATATAACTTGAAAAGATAATAATGATAGATAATCAAGATGCTGACCTTCCACACCACTTCAAATAAAAGATTAGGAAGGAAACCTCCATCAATTCTAAAAGGAGTGACACAGCTACTGTACTTGAAAAACCTGTTTTCCTAAAAAAAAAGTGTTTTAAGAGAAAGATTTTATAAATATCAACCCAAAACAGCTCGGTCAATGAATGCCAAATATTTCCTTATAAGGAAACGGCTAATATTACAATTACCGTAGTATGGAAAAAATGTTCTTAATTTATGATCTCATCAAGCACATATGCTGGAAAAGATCGAGACTTTCTTATGGATATCATGCTAACCCTTTCAGAAATATCTATACAACCGATTCCTAACATCAATGGTGAAGAAAGGCTTTGAGCTTTGAGTAAAGCCTGGGGGTCTTGGTAAAGATTATACTTCGTTGAACATTGTGAACTGGCGCTACAAAATCAAAAACAAATAACTGAACCAAATAACAGAAATCACATTAACCGAAAGGCTACCAACTGCGAAAACAACTAAAATGGATAGCACATGTAACTTGAAGAGAAAATAATGACATAATCAATTTTTTAACATTCCACACTATTTCAAATAAAAGGTTAGGAAGGAAACTCCATTCAAAGCTGAAAAGAGCTATAACAGCTACTGGACTTGAGAAACCTGTTTTCCTAAAAAAAATGTTTTAAGAGAAATTTTTATAAATTTCAACCGAATACTGTACTAGCTGCTCGAACAATCAAGGCCAAATGTTTCCATATAGGGTAACGGCAAATATTGTCATTACTATTACTTTTAATGGATTTAAGAAATTTAATCTTTAATCCACTGTGTATGCTGCCACTGTCGCTCAAAACCAAAGTGTGTTAGTCTACTGTAAATTTATTCTTAACTGATAGGTATGATTAGTAGTAAGGATAATATATTCTTCATTACAATTGTTTTCCCAAAACGGAAATTGCCTAATAGTTCGCTAAACATTCCAGAACAAAAGGCAACTAATTTGTATGTATATACATAAGAGCTTTGTAGAGATCCGGTAAATAAGCGATTGCAAAATTTAAAATTCGGTTGGTGAAAGATCGGTTTGAATATGGCGGGTGGGTTAGAACAGACCAACTGAGTTCCATTTTTTTTTATCTTGTGTTATCTCTTGGTGTATTCGACTTTGTGTTGTCATGAAGGGGAACATTTTCCTTTAATCCACTGTGTACGCTGCAAAACCTAAGGCGTGCAACTGTTTTCCAAATTTATTCTTAGCTTCCATATATGATTAGTAGTTAGACTAATAGATTTATCATTACAACTGGCTCCTTAAAACCGAAATTGGTTTGACCTAATTTACTATCACATGTTCTTGCGCATTCTATCCGTTAGATTAATGCGTTTAAGAAACTTAATCTTTAATACACGGTGTACGCTACCACTTCTGTGTAAAGACTATCTTCAGTCAGTCAGTTATGTGCCATGCGTGATACACGCTTAGGCGATCATGTATCGTTCGATACATGACTGACGAGGCAGATTTTTTCCTGCAGTAGGTTGCCATTTCTTTCTACGGTAGACCAGTTGCCATCCAAGGCTATAGAACCCAGTCTGTCCTGCTATTTACCCATAGCTGTGGGGAGAAGAAGATGATTCATACTTTTCCTAAGGGTATTAGTACGTAAGTGAATGTAATGGATCCTACTGGAATTCGAACTCAGCTCTCTGATGCCTCAGTCCGAGCCACTATCTCCACCGTACCTCCTCTTGTTATTCGTTTGGTTTGGTTTATTTTGTTTAACGGCATATCGATCTCAATGAGTTATTTAATGCCGACAACATTTTAGGATAGATTCGCATTTATAGAATATGTATTCTTTGGTTTAGATTGGTTTGGTTTATTTTGTTTTACGGCATGTCAACCTCAATGGGTTATTTAATGCCGACAACATTTTTTTATTGCTAGTAATATTTTATTATGTCAAAAATCTGTTTCTGGTAATATATTTCCTTCAAAATTGTAGTGCTGGTAATAATTTTTTTCAAAAATGTATTGCTGGTAATAGTTAACTATTTGCCTATAGCTGGAACCCTAACAGGTGCTACCACCCCGGGCCAGAGTGGACCTGGGAACATCAGCAATTAAGAGGTGGTTCCACACTCCTCAAAACCTCCTGATCAGAGGCCTTGCTGCTAGATGTAGTTTAACGCCTTACCCTGGATGCCCTATTGTTTGTGTGCTCCAAGTTTATTCTTAACTGCCACGTATGATTAATAATTAGGATGATACGATCGTCATTACAGTTCTTTGACTATTTTGTGTAATTTTTCATATTTTCTAACTTAGTGTTTAATACAATATCAGTGGCTAAATATAGGGAAATCTTTTTACGCGGTGCGGAAATTGGAGGTTGAGTTGTAAAAGTTCTTGATTTATCTGTCTGTGGTTTTCGTTTTATTATGAAAAAACATGCAGTTTACAAATACGTTAATCGATTTGGGGAAAAAGTTATTGACGTTGAAAGTAGAATTATTTGCATTCGATTAAAATTGCTTCAGCGACATGCTAAAGCTACGTGTATTTATTGAATGAAGTATCGAATAGGAAAATTGTCATTGGTTTTTATGCGCATTTCAGAATCGGTGTGAATGAGTCAGTAATCGTGGCATTGATCAAATTAAGCATGAGTACAGAATAAATATGACAGAAAGATGAAAGAAAACTTTATAAAAGAAAGAAAACAATATACGAATAAGAAAGAAAAAATAAACAAATTGTAGAGAGTAGGAAGAAAGAAAAATAAACAAATTGTAGAGAGTAGGAAGAAAGAAAAATAAACAAATTGTAGAGAGTAGGAAGAAAGAAGAAAGAAACTACACGAAAGTGAAAAGAAAGCAACGAAACTTTGAGTGGAAAAAAAAGAAAGAAATATATAAAAGAAAGAAAGAAACTGTGTGAGAGTAGAAAGGAAAGAAAAAAACATGAGAGTAGAATAAAGAAAGAAAGAATGAAAATGATAATTATGAGAGTAAAACGTAATAAGAAAAGAAACAATGCGTGAATTGAAAGAGAGAAGACTATAAACGAATAAAAAGAAAGAAAAAAGAAACAATCGTAGCGAGTAGAAAGAAAAGAGAAAGAAACCTTCTTAGAGTGAAAAGAAAGTAAGGAAACTGAAAGAAAGAATGTATAATAGTAAAAATAAAGAAAAAAAAAAGAGTAGAAAGGGAGATAAAAAGAAACTATATGAGGGTATGAGAAAGTAAGAATGAAAGAAAGAAAACTGTATAAGAATAAAAAGAAAAAAATAGCAAATAGTATGAGTGGAAAGAAAAGAAATGAAAACGCATGAGAGAGAAAAGAAAGCAAGAATGAATAGTAGTAGAAAGAAAGAAAGAAAGAAAGAAAGAAACTGTATGAGAGAATAAATAAATAATATGAAGGAGACAAGAAAGAAAGAAAGAATGCATAATAAAAGTAAGAAAGAAAGAAACTGTATAAGAGAACGCAAGAAAGAAACACAAACAAATCGTATGAGAGTAGAAAGAAAAGAAAAAGAAAACTTACGAGAGTAAAAAGATAGTAGGAAGAAACTTTATGAGAGAATAAATAAATAATATGAACGAGAGAGGAGAAAGGAAGAAAGAATGCATAATAGAAAGAAAGAAAGAAAGAAAGAAATGTACGAGAGATTAAATAAATAAACTGGATGAGAGAAGAAAGAAAGAAAAAACTAGATGAGAGCATAAACTGGTTGAGAAAAGAAAGAAAGAAAGAAAGAAAGAAAGAAATGTACGAGAGATTAAATAAATAAACTGGATGAGAGAAAAAAGAAAGAAAAAAACTAGATGAGAGTATAAACTGGTTGAGAAAAAAAAGAAAGAAAGAAAGAAAGAATAGAAATTAGGCTAAATTGAGCAAAGAATAAAAACGATAGAAGGAAAGTAGAGAGATCGATATTCCTCTGAAAGTGATTTGCCAGCTGTTGCCAAAATGGCGCATTAATTTCGATAAGGCATGATCCGCTAGAGACCGGTAGTTAGATAGATCACATTTACCCAGTCTCAACCGACTCAAGATCCAGATCTTACAATAATGTTATATGCTGTTCTCCAGACTGGTGCCGAGAACACCATAGACAGAGCATGCAAACAACGAGGAAGTTTAAAGGAAATTAGAAGCAATAAGACACAATCAGAATGAGTTTAAATTTCTAAGACACACAACGAGAAAAGAAGAATTAGTCAATTTGACACACACTGGGCAAGAGAGAAACAGTGAGTAATTTACCTAATGAATTTGTGTAAAGAGATCGCAGAACAGGGAATAGCTTGGAGAGTAAAAAGACAAACGTTGGTAGCAGGTACAAATTGTAGGAAGTTGTGGAGAACTATGATCGTCCACTACTCTGAATAAATTTGGGCCCCTAATAAACATAACACTAGGCATACTATCAGATCAGCCAAAATGTTTGTTTCTAGTTTTTCTCTAGTTGGCATTAGAAAGATATAGTTTTTTTTTTTTTGTTTTTTTTAAAAAGGCCGCTTTTGAATACATTGTGAAAGCTATCATTACGGAAAGCACGATACTGAAATCTGAAAGCGAAAGATACATTCCAAACGCTAAGCAAAGTATCAAGAAACAGAAATATTTCGTTAGAAAAAAAAGAGTACTGATTTGTTATACAATATCAGTCCTCCTATATGACAGTGAATGCTGGATAAAATCTCCCCAGAGTTAAGGAAGAGACTTGAAGCAACATAATTGTGGTTATACAGAAGGATGTTGAGAAGCCCTTGGACTGAATATATGAGCAACGATGAAGTATACTTAACATCAGAACGAGAGAGTTGAAATTTCTTGGGCACATGCTTAGGAAAGAGAACTTGGAAAATTTGATACTCACAGGACAGATTGAAAGCAAGAGGGACAAGGGTTAACAGAAGAAAACATCGCATGACTTACCAGGCGAGCTTGAGTGAATGGATGGCGGAACAAGGTTTGAGAGAGAGATAGCAAAAAGACAAACTTTATTAAGAGCTACAAGGACAGGAAATTATGGAGAGCCATGATAGCTGAAGGGACACAGCACATAAAAATGAAAATTATATCACCGTGAATTTTTCTTAACTAGAATTTTTCGCAACACGCGAAACTACAAACTCTACGTTTCGTTCAATTTCGCAAACCAATCGGTGAAAGTTGAAGAAACTGATTTGTTTGGGAAAATACTTTGACAAAAACCATACTTCGATGTTTAATAATTTCTTTAAATTAATTTCTTGGACTTCATGGTAAACAATATTTTTTAAGAAAATTTCTTTTTTTTCTTTTTAACAGTGAAGAATAAATTCTTAGGATTTCTTACTCTTGAGCATGCAACATACAAATGACTAGGCGTAAATATTTCTGGAGCCAAATTCCAACTTTTTGAAGCGTTTGGCCTTGTGATTTGTTTATAGTTCTCGCAAACTTAGGTCGAACTGAAAACTAGATTCTTGATAGAAAAATAATATTTGCAAAGTTACGAAAACACCTAAAAAGTTGTCAAAATCGAGTTGTTTTCGCTCGGAAACAACTTATTTCAAGTAGTTTAGGAAGCTTACGTAAAGTTATATTTAAAAAAAAAAATATACTACACGTTGTACCTTCTTAACTGTTTGCGCTCCTCCCCAAAATTTGGTTTCGATCAGTCAATATATGGCTATTTTAGAGGATGTGACAGACGGACAGAATAACGGAAGTCACAAAATTTTATATATAGATAGATTGTCAAGGTTGGCAACATTTTGATATTGATTTTGACATTGGCGATCGAGAAAAATAAGTTTACATACTATCATTTACACTTTACATATTTCTCTTAAAGAATGAAAAAAATTCAATACTCTGGAAGAATGCAGAAGGTTCAGAGAACTTTTTTTTTTTTTTCTGGGAAATATAAAAATATTCTTAGAAGACCGAATTATGAAATTGCCTGAAAAGTGACAGAAGATAGTAGAACAAAACAGTAAATATATCTTCTAAATAAATAAACAGGAAAATTCTATCTGTCCGTCCGTGTGTCTGAAACTCCTCTAACTTGGGCCACACTTGTTCTATATAAACATATACCTTTTTGGAATCGGGATGATCCGGGATTGTAAATCTGGTGCTTAAATATCCAGCATTTGAATATGTATCCGGATGAGTAGGGAACAGTTAAAAATTTAAATTTCAAAATAACTGAAAAAAATTAGTTATTTTAAAGGTTTTTAATTTAAAGTAACACAAAAATTTCGGGAATTTAAAGTCACACAAAAACTTTAGGAATTTAAAAATTTTCATTTTAAATTCAGTTTCTTCAAAACTTTGTGAATTGAGGAAATCAATTTCATTTCTTCAAAATGCCAAGGAATCATAGTTAAATTGAGAGGTTTTGTGATGTGAGGTTTTGAAATTCTGCAGAGTTTGTGATTTGAAGAACTCCATTTTTGGCTAGAACTGGAATTTCAGCCCCAATCCGTCTTTTGGACAGAATTGGACTTATAACCCGAATCAGAATTAAAGTGGGCTTTTGAAGTTCCCTGGAGTGAATTGAGGCATTTAAAGTCATTTCTACAAAATTATTATTGCTGTTTCTAAGCTGGGCCAGAGGCACAATTAGTCCTCTACATGAGCTAGTTTAAAAGTCCGCACGTTAAGTTAAGCTAATATTCAATAAAGTTAATGTGAAAAAAACTGCTTTTTATTTTTATGTAGTAGGCTGAGTTATTAGGTTGGTGCAAAAATAATGACGGAATAATGTCGTTTTTTGACGTTAAAAAATACGTCAAAAAACGACATTATTACGTCATTATTTTTGCACCAACCTAATATAAATAATTTCAAAACACAGGTAATTATGACTTTCGACGGCTTTCTTTTCTTTGAATATGTTTAAACTGTGCATTGTCATGATTGCTATTGATAAAGAAAATGTTGTTTCCCTCCCGTTGGCTTCTTCAAGGTAATGAATTACTAGTTGCCCTCCCAAAGCTAAAGAATCCGGTTCATCCTATTATTTTACTCGTTTAGGATGTAGGGAAGATATAAATACATGCCATTTTCATGGTCTTTAGCCCAAAGTGAACGCATACTGCCTTAGCCAGAATTCAAAATCGGTTCACCGATTCCATTTTATGCACTGTTAACTATCTACCAGTATATCTCACCCTCTTCAAATAATATTAGGTCGGTGCAAAAATAATGACGTAATAATGTCGTTTTTTGACGTATTTTTTAACGTCAAAAAACGACATTATTACGTCATTCTTTTTTGCACCAACCTAATAACGTCACAATAACAATGTTCTTCGAGAAATGACTGGTGGCGAAAACCCTGAAATATTTCAGTTCCAGGGACATGATTGCAAAAAGGTGAAAAACTTACAAATGCAATCATTTTGATGAAACAAATTACTGGAAGTCTTTCAGTGAACACGTCGTTTCTTGAAATTGAGATTTATGGCTCGAGCCTCGGCTGACGTGAGCTTGTCTTTTAGACTCGACACATACAGTAGCCTGTCTATTCTCTTTCTTTTTATGTGTCAGGTCCTTTCAGGACTTAGGTCATCATAACTCTCCATCTCCCTCTATCCCTTACAGCTCTCAACAAATTCCTTCTCTCTGCTTCCTCCCCCAGACCACGTTCTGTCAGGTATGTCACGCGTTGTTTTCCCTTCTTGCCTCTATTTCTCTCAATTCGACCCCTGAGTATCAGATTCTCCAGGCTTCAGCTGCCTCTTCCTAATATTAAGTATAAGCCTCCCCCTTGTTTACAACCTCTCTAACATCGTTGCTCACGCGCTCGGTCCATGACATCCTTATCATCCTTCTGTAGAACCACATCTCTGTCATCTCGAGTCTCTTCTTCATCTTTGGGGAAATCGTCCAACATTCGCTGCCGTAAAGAAGGACAGATATCACGTAACAGTTTAGTATTTTTTTCTTTGTTACCAAAGATATCCTCCTGTATCGCAGTATTCTTACCAGCTTTTGGAATATGTCCTTGGCCATCCCAATACGCCTATGGATCTCAGTGTTGCACTTACCGTCCTCTGTCAAAACGCTTCCCAGGTAGTTAAACTTCCGCGTCTGCTTGATTATAGCATTCCCGACCCCCAGATCACATTTCGGGCTCATCCTCTTACTGACGACCATGCACCCCGTTTTCTTGTAGTTTATGCATGTCCACTACGAAATTCATTTAATACCCGCTTTAGTAATATGATAGGTATTACTACTCTTTGTGCAAGCATCAGTACTCCGTCACATAGCGATTATGCGTTCAACTCTAGATTGCATTCTAAAAATCATGTATCTTTATTTTAGACACTTCTTTTTTATTTTCGAAGTAAAAATGTATTTTTCTGTTTTTGCTTTTATTTCTTCCAGAGTAACTGGTAGTTCGCGTACTAAATTGCATAATATATTTTTAATTTCTATTTCACTTTTTAATGCTGCAATAATGGTGTCCTGAAACCGTTCAGTATTTTCTGGTATCTATTTTGATAAACCATCAGACTGATGTGAGCTTGTCTTTTACACCGACGTACACTGTAGCCTGTCTATTCATGTGTTCCATTTAGTGATTTTTCAATTTAGCGATTATTAATTTTTTTTCCGACTGTATGTACGATACTCTGTCTTTCCTTCTACCAGATATCGGCTGAGGAAAGATCATGTTCCTACAATGGCCCGGCCAGCTGGCGCAGCCGTAATACAGAAATGATACACATTTCGCCCACCAAAAATTGGCCGTTGACAAGGAGACAGCAGCTGTCGCACTTTTGGAAAGAGTGTTGCATACTGCTTCCACATGAAGGCTTACGGCCATATCACGTTGAAACACAAGTTCTCGTACGATCGACGAAGTAAAGCA
>OZ010611.1:41521289-41631289 GCA_963932145.1 Acanthosepion lycidas
TTTTTTTTTTCATCCTATTTTGTTATTTTTTATCGCAGCTCGCGGTTCTTCCTTGTCGTTCAACAACGATCAAATAAGCTTCATGGTTCGGAAATAAAGATTAAATCTTGCGGCGAGAATTGAACTCGCATCGCTTGCCCTTTTAAGTTTATCCCCCTTTCTGATCCAATAGCCATGCGTGGATGTGCGAGTAATCGTAATGGGTAACGGAATGAGGAATCAGAGAACCAAATTAGAATTCCAGTACGGTTCGATGCAAACCCTAATAATCTATCGTTTCCCCGAGTAGTTAAAAATAATGGGACTTGTATCTAGAAAAATAAGTGTTAGTGTAAAAAAAAAAAAAAAAAGTGTTACTGCAGCGTTCACTCGCAAAAAGAATTCTTTTTATAATCCAAAGTATGTTTCGGCTTTAAATAACTCACAGAGGGTTGATAAGCGTAAAAAGCAATTCAAATCGATATTCATGCTGTTTACTTGTACTTGTAACGGGTAAAAGACAAAAAAAACTATAAGTTGGAAAATGTAAGCAAAACTTGACAGAAATGATTACTAAGTAATGCTTCCTTCGTCTACGAAATACAGACAACTTACTGTTAGAAAAGTGTTAGTTATATAGATAGACTTCATTGAAAAATGATCGATATTTCTACTGATTTTATTATCAAGGATTTTTTTGTATTATTCAGTAGTATTTATTTAATTACTGAGTATCTTTTTTTTCCTTTCTTTTTTTTTTTTTTTTTTTTGTTTTTTTTTTGTGGAGAAACGGGTGGTGGGGGTAGGTTCGACCAGAACAGGAAGTGACGTCTGTGATTGGTTCTGATCGAAAATCACAATAAACAAGAGAAATGAAAGAGACAAGCTGTACAGCCGGTGTGTCACAGCTCAGCTCTCCGATTTTCTGACAACGAACAGTCGCGTAAAAAGGAAAGGAAAAAAAAGAAAGAAAGAAAGAAAGAAAAAAGAAAGAAAGAGAAAAAGGAAAAAAAAAAACAAAAAACAAAAGACAAATAAAATAATAATAATACCAGTAATGTTTACTGTCGTATGAGAATGGCGATTCACAAAAGAAGTCCTCAAAACAACTGGATAAAGAAGACACTTAAGAGATTGCCGGAGACGGTAAAAATTCGATTTTGTCACTTTTTGAAGTTGAACTATCTTTATCATGTAAAAATATTGTCTTTGTCTGAAATAAGTTTGTTTTTTTAAAAGTAATTTATCCACGCGTTTCGGTTTCGTTTCAAAACTGACATATTTTGTTAAGTCATTATTAGTATTTTCCGTAATTGAGTTTTTAAATATATTTTTTAGTACCCAATTAAATATATATATGGGAAGTGGGTTCAGTTTATTAAATACTAACAACTGAAAAAGAATCTCCCACTTTATGCCCATTAGAATCTTATCATAATTCGTAAAATACCTATGCTACCAAAAATGACGGCTTCTTTTGTTAAGTTATTATTACGTTTTTCTTTTTTGTTTTTAGTTGTTTTGTTTTGTTTTCAGAAATGAATCAGTCTACTACTCTAAGCTATATATTTCACGCAGTTATACATATTAAAGGGGGTCAGTCTATTTATTACTTAATAACAATTGAAAGCCGATCTCCCACTTTATGTCCATTAGAATCTCATCATAATCCGAGAGATTTTTCTCATGCCACCAAAAACGACGGCTTATTTTTGTTAAGTTTAAGTTCGTTTATTACGGGGTTTTTTTCTTCAGTGTTTTTATACACTTTAAAAAAAATAACTGTTGTACTTTGCTCTTTCACGGAGTCAGTCTTTTCACCTAACGACTTCGTAAATATAGAAAAGTCCGCTAACAAAGACGCTGACATCGTCAGTGCAAGGGAGGCAGCTCTAGTGCAACAGAAAGTTACAGACATTACAGACAAAAACTGGTAAAAATGCAGAAGAACGTCTCAAACAACCGCGCGCGAATATTTTGGACACTTTTTCATTCCTATGATTAAACTTATTTATGAAAACTTTTTTTTTTTTTTTTTTTTTGTAATGACAAATTGATGGAAATTTAAAGTCAATGTTAACCGGCCTTTCATTTTTTTAATCTGAAAATAATTGGAACACTTTAATATTTATATTTTTAAAGATAACTCCCCAGAGAGATCGAAACGAATGAAAACTTAATTTTAAGCTGCTTATGGTGCCTTAAATCAGAAAATAAAACTCGAATATTGTTTTATTTCAAATGTTTTGAAATAAAAATTTTAATTACCGTATTTGACAGCGCACTTTTTTTAGTAAAAATATCTTTTAAAATTCCCCTGCGTCCTATAGTGATTATCCAAGCGTAGCTTAGATGTGGCACAAGGCCGAAAGTAGGGAGCACTCAGTGAGGATCAAACTCACTACTCAGGCGTAATTGTTCTAGCAAGACAAGCTTGCTAACCATTACATCGCCTCGGGGTGCCCAAATTCCCCTGCGTCCTATATGTCATATGTAGATATATTAATTTTACTAATTACTAGTTTTTTCTTAATTTGCCCTGCTGAAATTGGGATGTGTCTTATATACCTGTGCGTCTTATATGCCGTCAAATACGGTACTTTTTAAATAAAATATTCTGTAGACTTTTAGAGGAAAAAAACGCAGATAATTTGCTTTAAAGATTTATTTTCATCTATTTATTTTAATTACTAAGCGATTTTTTAATGTTTTATCAAATTCTTTTGTACAATTCTGAAAGTTTGTTCTTCAATAATTTTTAGTCAGTTAAGTGTCACATGTGATACACGCTTGGGCGATCATGTATCTGACGAAGCAGAAGATTTTTCCCGCAGTAGGAGTTTTCATGTTCATGCCTTTATCAAAACGCCTGCTGGAAAATCACGTTAAATCAGGGCAAATAGAATCGAAACGTTTTATAACGCTTTTGTTGAGTAATGCCCGATCGATTGGGTTGTTTTAAATGGTTTAGATTTTAAAATGTAAACAAAAATTTTGCAGTGCCCAAGTTTCTCAAATTAGGCGACTCGGAAAAATTAATGACTCCCGATTTGAAAAATGCTGCTCGGATTGAGGAATCGGAGAGCCGAGTTCGAATTCCAGTCGAATCCATTACATTCCTTTCCGTGCTAAAAACCTTGGGAATCCTCTTCTTCTCCCCCACTAAGCTTTGGGTAATTACCAGGTTCTATAGCCTTGGATGGCAACTGGTCTACCAAAGAAAAAATCTGCTTCGTCAGTCATGTGTCTTTCGATACATGAGCCTAAGCTTGTATCACGTATATAACTGAAACTGACTGTACTTACGAGTTTTAAACCAAAACCTTGACCGCGACGAATACAATTATGTCATCAGAAAAGTTAGGCAAACTTTATAAAATTTAGGCAATAATACCATCACTGTTTTATTTTCGTCCGTTTTTACAAACAAAAATTAACCATAAAACATTTTATCTGTTAATGTCCAAAAAATAGATTTGTTTGAATACATCTCACCGTTGATTAATGGCTAACAAACTAGTCAATCAGACTATTATTGATGTAGCGAGTTTAATCCTCACTGGGTGCCATAAATCTGTCCTGTTGCTAGACGAAGCTAAGTTTAGTAAATAATCATTGACTCTTTCTTTTATCGAACAGTAGATATAGTAAGTCCGTCTCTCATACCATTACTACCGTGACAAGATTGATTTCTACTAGATGTCCCACAGTTTTGACCTAATTCCAGAATAAACTAGAACCATAGGAAGCAACTAGAAATAAAAACAACATAAATATATATCCAAGTCTGGTATAAGGCAGTGACGAAGGATTGAGATCACTCGAAATTGGGACTTATTGGTTATCGCTCTATGCCAGAAAGACATAAAAGCGTGTTTTCCTACTTTCTTTCTTTTTAAAAATAATCCGTTTATTTTTAAGTATTTTTTTTACTTCAGTAAACAGAAGCAATTGTATTCAGGAGTACATTGTCAGTCGACCTTACAAACAATTCAACTTCTTCTATTTAAATAAATAGAGATTAAGTTATTTGTACACTAGACTAACGTTAAGCTTAAAATTCATGCGAAAAAAAATACAATCACCTGATGATAATAGGGAAATGGCTGATGTCAAAGTTATGCCATATATATATATATATATATATATATATATATATATTGTGTGTGTGTGTGTTTAGAAAGTAATCCCTCTTTTATACATGTTTCGTTAAAGACAACTGACAAGGTACTACGATTAAGCTTTTTAAGAAAAAGAAAAATTAAATAAAAAATAGCTTAATCGCTTAAGTTTTGAACGTGCTAAAGAGGATTACAAAAATTTAATTAAATAATAATAAATACCTTGGTCTTTCCTCTTAATAATAGCAAACATTTTTACGATAAAACTTTGTTTTTATCAAGATTGGGGCTTTTTTTTTTTCATCATGATATGCTCTTTTTTCAGCGATTTATTGCAGTTTTTCGTTGATACAAGTGTTATTAAAGATCAGCGAAAACTCGGCAGTGTTTGACATGCGTGCCAGAAAATAAACAAAAAACGATGTGTCAAAAGGACGGTTTCTCAGTTGACACCGCTGTTACTTTCAGTTATCAAGACTCCCTCGGTAAAAGATTACTTAGAAAATTATAAAATTATGTGAACCAGGTACAATGCAATATTTATCATTTACTTTTTTATAATGATTTATTATTGATCATTTTATGAAGAAATAAATTTGTACATTTTTTTAATTCAAAACTATAAAAACCTACGACATTTTAAATGAATCGTGTTCTTTGGAATAATTGGCAAAACATCTACCAATTGCCAATCGATTCGAACTTTATAAAATGGTAAATAATAAGAATTTCCTTATAGTTGGTTCACATATTCTTATGACTTAGTAATTTTTTAAAAAATTTATGAATAGAAAAATTGTTCTCATGTTTATTTCTGTATCTGTCTATATTTCTGAGATTAGGTATTATGTACACTATTTAAATTATTCGGACTATTGTCCTCATCTTTGTCGCCATATTTATTACAACATTTTCGGCCGTTGTACGCTCCAGCTTTCTTCAAGTGGTTGGAATGTCAGACTGAGCCTTTTATTTCGCTCACTGGGGTAGACTGTTCTAGTTCTATGTGCCATGTTTAATGGATGTCAGTTATCAGTTATCGCCTGTTAATTCCCCTCTCCAAGTTCTCCACTGCCTTAATTAACACTCTTTGGGTTCTGTCACTGGATATAACTAACGCCTTTATCCACTGTGCCATGTATGGCACAGTGGATAAAGGCGTTAGTTAGATCCAGTGACAGGACCTAAAGAGTGTGAGTTCAATACCCGGTTAAAGCAGTGGAGAACTTGGAAAGGGGAATTAACAGGAGATAACTGATAACTGACATCCATTAAAGATGGCACGTGGAACTAGAACAGTCTACCCCAGTGAGCAAAATAAAGGGTTCAGTTCGACATTCCAACCACCTGAAGAAGGTCGGAGCGTACAACAGCTGAAATGTTGTAATAAATATGGCGACAAAGACGAGGACAATAGTCCGAATAATATAAATAATGTTTATTTCTTTATAAATTGGTAAATGATAAATATTTAGTTGGTACGCTTTTTTAAAATGCTATAAATATGAAATTATTCTTGTAAATAAACAATCTAATAAATAAATAGTTGTAGCGGACAGTGGTTTTTTTTTAAGCGTTGTGATATGAACACGTGTGGTCTCCTGAAATAAAGTTCACTACAAACATGGCAGACTCAAGATGAAAATGTAAAAGAAAACAACCAAAAACCGATATATATATATATATATATATATATATATATATATATATATATATATATATATATATATATATAAACAGGTATATGTATTAAACAATAAAAAGGCTTTATAAAAGACAAAAACATTAACGTGTGTGTGTGTGCATGAACCTAAAGAGTTCGTGTTTCAAAGCATGTTCGTACATGTGTGTGTGTGTGTGTGTGTGTGTGTGGTGTGTGTGTGTGTGCATAATGTTCATGGCGTCAACCCAAGGAAACGCATAGCGCTCCCCACGAAGGGAAAAACAAAAACGCAATATTCTGCGAGTGCCTACATTGTCGTAGTGTCCGCTGAAAATGCAAAGTGAAAAAGAGAGAGAGAGAGAACGAAGTATTCTCAAGTATTTATATTTTAGGGATTAGCGTCCCCTAGGAACAATTTGAACAATTAGGAAATTAACGAGACGTTATGTTCGATATAGTTTTTAATATTTTTGTCGTAAATTCTCAAGTAACAAAGAAAATGTATTAGGTTGGTGCAAAAATAATATCGTTTTTTGACGTATTTTTTAACGTCAAAAAACGATATTATTTTTGCACCAACCTAATATTAATTCATTTATATTTTGGTTTTATTAAAATTCCAATCGTCGTTTAAAACAATAAACATTGCCGAGTGTGTGAAGGTAGTTAAAATAGTAGCGGTGTCAAAAGAAAAACTGTCCTATTGACTCACCATTTATATTGCGGGCATGAAGGTTATTGCCAAAAATTCTTTGTGAATTTTTATTTTTATTTTTGCACTTTTCTGCAGTGGAATTTGACATCAGGGTTAATGTTTTACTTTTATGAGTACTGTCTAAATTCTGAGCATTTTCAGATTTCGTACGCCATTCTTAAAAAAAGTATTATATCCCTTTTGTTATAAATGTGTTTAAACTCGTTTCAATTTTATGGAATTTATCCACGCGTTTTAAATGTCACGTCGCCATGAGTTAGTTATTATTATTGTTATTAGGTTGGTGCAAAAATAATGTCGGGTTTTAACGTTAAAAACTACGTCAAAAAACGACATTATCCTTGCTATTATGATTATTATTTTAAAACGTATTAACATGTAGCGATTCACAAATAAGAAGCAAGAGTTGCGTCCCTTGCCTTGTTAGGAAAGGAAAGGAAGCAGAATTCCTATAATTCAATAATTGTTTTCTAAACAGTTTTGGCACGAAAATACAAAGTCTCTCTAACTGAGCACCAACTGACATGTTTTCTTATATATCTCACAAGAAAGATGTCTCTTCATACAGATAAGCCTAAAGTAATTTCTTTTTGCATTAACATATATATATATATATATATATATATATATATATATATATATATATATATATATATATATATATATGTTTATTTATTTATAATGAACTGTTACATTAGAACATGTAAATACCGACTACAAAAATGTACAACTTGTTTCAACGTTAAAATGTTTTTAACGTTTCATCAGGTGGGAAATCACGATGTTACTAAAACAGGTTTAGATGAAGCGTTAAAAGTTTCAAGAGTGCAATTGGGAAAAATTGTTTGTAAATCATACAAACTGGGTCGGTGGCACATGTGAAAAAGCCATTGGTGCTCGTTTACGCCATTCAGCTTAAAACATTGCTGCAATGCACGAGAATCTGGCCGAAAATCCAGACACTTCTATTCGTCATCTCACACAGGAATTGAACCTCTCCACAATAACGTTACATCGTTTCCAATTTGCACTTTCGGTTGGTCCATTATGTTGACAAAAAAAAAAAAGAAAAAAAATTCGCAAAGTGCGCGAAATGCATTTCTATTTAAACGTCCATTTTCGTAATAGGCTTCGATAACTTTAAAACGTTGTTTGATTGTTAACCTTTCCATGGTTAAAATTACTAAAGACTTAAGTTATTAAATCTGAAAGAAAAAGAGAAAAATCATTAGACGCTTAAAGTTAATTGGCATTTAAAATTGGTCTAAATTATTGAAACACCCTTTATAAGGTTAAAGATAATGTTCTGTGAGTAATATGAATCAATTATATAAACAGTATCATGTTTAATCAAAAATCAATCATTTAATAAACATGTTATATCTTGTTGCATGCTCACCAAAAACTGTTCATATTTTATTTCATGTTTTCATGTAATATTGCACACGAATATTAATTTATCATGTTGTGGACGGATGATATCATCCCAGATAAAAATAATAAAACCAAGAACAAGGCCTTATTTTGTTCGAACTCCCACAACAAACAGATTCACTGCCAACCACGAGTTATCTTGTACATTTTTCATCTGCGTACAATGCGATTTGCAGGTCGGGGACACTAAAATCAAGCAGGTGCGGAAGTTTAAATATCTGGGAAGTGTTTTGACAGAGGACGGTAAGTGCGACACTGAGATCCGTAGACGTATTAGGATGGCCAAGGACGCATTCCAAAAGCTGGGAAGAGTATTGCAAGACAGGAGGATTTCTTTCGTAACAAATAAAAGAGTACTGACTGTTACGTGACATCTGTCCTCCTTTACGACAGCGAATGTTGGACGATTTCCTCAAAGATGAAAACGAGACTCGAAGCGATGGAGATGTGGGTCTACAGAAGTATGCTGAGGATATCATGGACCGATCGTGTGAGCAACGATGAGATCTTGGAGAGGATGCAAACAAGGAGGAAGCTTATTCTTAACATCAACTTAACATTAGGAAGAGGCAAGTGAAGTTTCTGGGACACATAATGAGAAAGGTAGGCTTGGAGAATGAAAGAGAGACAAGGGAAAGCAACACATGACATACATGGCGGGATTAAACAAGTAGATGACAGAACATGGTATGGGGGAGATGTCAGAGGAACGAAACTTATTGAGAGCTACAAGGGATAGGAGAAGTAGAGAGCCATGATCGCTTACGTCCTGAAAGTAAAGGGCACATAAAAAGAAAAAGAAAAGATACTTTTAGTGTAAAAACAATGTTACACTCCCACTTATTTAATTTCGTGAAATTATTTTTTTGGGGCGTTTAATGTTTATATTAATCATAAGGATAAGTCCTTGGAGAATTTAAACCAGGAAATCTTTTTGGTCAAACAGGACCCTAGTTATCGAAAATCTGCTCTGAATCGTAAAATAAAAATGCAATAAAACTAAAACATTATTTATAAAAGCTTTTTCTTTTGTCTATAAAATATATTAAGGACACTATTTTTCAATGAATAATGAATTTTTACAATAATTTTATTTTATTGTTTTAAATTTTAATTAGAATAGTTTATAAAGTTTTTAAATTCTGTATTAATTTGTAGAGCTTGTAGTTGGTTAGTCAATCTGTATCGGTGACAAAATACAAATTAAATTGACTCTACTATTTTTACTAAAATCAAATGCAACAAGGACAACAAGAGAAATAATCAAATAGGCAAATATTTGTTTTAACAGAAAATATTTTTATATGACAAGTACACACGATATAATAAAGTTGTTTAAAAGTTCTTGGTTGTGTGATCAAAGGTAATATAAAAGGTGTTATGTTATAGATCTGGTAAGGAATTAAACAGTTTATGTTGATGGTGCAATTGAATGAAATAGATTGCTTAACTTACTGTAGAGTTGTCTTTCTTCGACTGATATAGTTACGATTTCCTTTATATTATTGAGTGAGTTGGTTTATGAATCTTGTCTTGGTTGAATTCGTCACTAGATGAGTTGATGTTAAAAGAAACTGAATTCCACAAGCCCAGTTGATGTTAAAAGAAACTGAATTCCACAAGCCCAGTTGATGTTAATAAAAATTAATTTTAAGGGAGGAAGTTGGGTTTCATGGATTCGTGTGACGAGTTGATTATTTTAAGGACGATATTCAGTCACCCCCCCACGAGGGCGTCATGTGGCACAAGGCCTTTTTAACGTGTGATCTCCGCGCCCGTGGGCTCGGCCAAAAATATGCCCATTGAACCCGTATAAACGGGTTCAGGGCCGGTTTACCTCCCCGAAAGAGAGTCCGCCCTTCGGCGTAGCCTCCTTCGGGTTCCTCCCGCCCGAAAGCAGAGAGTTCAACCGAACAGTCAGTCGACCGATTATTTTAAGGACTCACTAAGTCGTGTCGAAGTTTCATATTTATGAGTTTTCTTGATCACGTGGGGGCTTGAGAACGTGTAAATTTGGTGTGGGTGGGGCGCGTTGAATTCAGAACGAGTCAACTCGAGGTCAACCGTAAGGACGAAGGCAGAAACATGACATTATTATTTATGGACCAATCAAAAAGAATTATTTCATACTGAACTCTGGAGCTGATTTTAATGGATTCAGCACAAACTAAGAATACTTACATCTGACCCTCTTTTAACAGATTTAAAACAGAGAATGTAGAAATCTAATTCTACAAGCTCAAGTGATAGTGTTATTAAATTAAAATTGTATTTACTAATCATAAATAGAAAAACACTACAATTCAACGACGCCAATATTTTAAAAAGAATTTTGAATTTATTTTATGTGTGTATAAACGTGTCGATTTTTGCAAATACGGATGCTCAAACGCACCATTATTAGAAAGTAAGAGCGGTAACTATAGTAAAATTACAATTTATTGGTAATTCTCAAATTTTCCTCAACAAGCGTCTTCGTAAGTAAGGCTATAAAGCTAAAGTACCAAAAATTCAATAAAATATTAGATTGCTTAGAATGTTTTTGTTAATTTTTAAAGATTAATCTATCGATAAAGTTGTCAACATCAAGGACACACCTCCATGTTAAAAGTGCTTTTCTATGATACTTTAAACTAAAAGTAATATTGATTTCAAATCAGATTAAGTAAACTTTAAATCAGCCAATCTTCCTCAAATAAAGTTTCAGAAAAGTATATTTTGTTTTTGAAAGATTTTTTTTAATAAAGATAATTACGTTGTGTTGACAGATTTGTCAATATTTATGATTTAAGCGTTTTTACTGATAATAAAAAAGCTCACTACAATCAATTTAAATTCAGTTTGAAATACAGCAAAGTATTTTGCTTATTTGAAACGCTAAATTTAATTTATTAGCTTGAAATTAAAACTAAAATAAAAGCTTCAAAAAAGAGTTTTCATTTTTAAAAATGCATTTTAAACTTTAGACATCGCTGCCATGGCCAAATTGACAAGAATATGGAAGAGAAAAATCAGCTTTCAAACAAAGTACAGACTTTACAAATCTCTGATAGTCTCTATTCTCCTATATGGATGTGAATCGTGGACACTGTTGGCAGATATAGAGAGAAGATATCCAAGCGTTTGAGAACAAATACATGAGAAAACTCCTTGGCGTTTTCTATTGGGAACAAAAGATCAAATGAGTTTGTGCGGTATAGGGTTGAAAGTTTAGTCACTAGTGGAACACCAGGAATCTTTTCTCACCGCTGTCAAACGGAGAAAAATGGCGTGGTTTGGACACATTACAAGGAACAACAGCCCGTGCAAGACCATCATGCAAGACACCGTTGAAGGTGGACGTAGGAGAGGGTGTTAGCGCAAAAACTGGTTGAACAATGTCAAACAATAGACAGGTATGACTACCAGAATTGCTGATGGCTGCCGTTGATAGACCTTTGTGGAAAAGAGTTAGCGTGGCTTCTGCATTCGGGTCTGCGCTACGATTACAAAAGTCAAGGGGGTGATGATGATGATGATGATTGCTATTGTTGTTGTAATTGTCATATTTGAGTATTTTTTTATTGTACTTAGTTACTATTTTCTTCAGTTAATCCAAGCAGCTGTAACTAATTTTGATTGCATTTTTGGTGGTAATTTTTGCTAATTTGCTATTTTTAGGGAAGTGTTTTTCATTTATTTTTAAGAATATTTTCGCTATTTTTGTTTTTTATTGAATTGTTGTTGAGTGGGGGTGAACCAAATTATATTTCTTTTGTTGTTGTTGTCGTTTTTGTTTGAATTGTTTTCGTTTTTGTATTCCAGTTTAAATATTCGTTGTTTATTCGAGATGATTAGTATGTTTGTTTTCTTTTCATTGAATATTTCTAGATTACTAAAATTTGTTGAAATTATTTTATTTGTAGATATGGCCATACGTTAGGTGGTAGTAAGGAAAATTAATTGCAAAGTGGAAATATATATATATATATATATATGTGTGTGTGTGTGTGTGTGTGTCTAAATAAATTTTATTAAATTCCACTGACAAGATCTGTCTATTCAACTTTTTATTATACATTTTCTATTTCCGATTGAAGTTATGGATAAATTGCCCAAATTTCATGTTTGTTTTTTTGTTTTTTTCTGGTAAAAACTGTGAACTTGGGGCAATTTATTCATAACTTCAATCCCGATCTACAACATCTCATTCAGAGATTGGAAATCTATAATAAAAAGTTGAATAGACAGAACTTATCGATGGAATTTAAGAAAAGTTGTTTGGTTGAATTCGTGCTGCTTAAATGCGCCTATATATATATATATATATATATATATATATATATATATATATATATATATATGAGGAATCTAAATGAAATAATAATAAAAAACGAAAGAATATTAATCTACAACCCAGTGTGTCTGAAGATTTTAATTTTTTAATATTTTTTATTGTTCAATATATATATATATATATATATATATATATATATATATATATATATATATATATATATATATATACGTTTCATTAAATAATATAGACAAGTGTTGTCTATTTATTTTATGTAAATTCTTTTCATAACGTCTGATAAGTTTAAATTACATTATCATTGAACGAAGAAAGACATTCACAATATTGATCCATATTTTTTTAATACAATTTAAGCTTTCGGCTTACATAACCCATTATCAAAGATGTCAATTACAACATATTAAGCAATATACGGACACGACAGTGATGTTAGTCTGTGATTGTTTACATAGATGATTTCTAAGCAACGATAAACACGTGCATATAAGACGCTAGAAGCGAAAATCGCACCGCATCTCATGACGTCACACATGACCACGCGAGAGTGAATTGGAAAAGTATGAAGTATGGGAAGCCGTTGGTATAAACCACTGTTACCAATTATAGACATTTAAGGATATTTATTGAGATTACCATAGTTGATTTTGTTTAGGTTGGGTTTTAACTGTTTGATGTATAATGCTTCAAGGATTTTTAGTTTTTGTCTATTGTTTTCATTTCGAAGTATAATTGTGTTTTCGACAAGTATTTTACGGAATTGTGTGTGCGGGCAGGCATGTTGTTTTAAATGCCTAAAAATGTTAGAGTTTTCATTCAAATGTAGTGTCAAGCGTCGTGAAAGCGAGTTTGTGGTGTGACCAACATAAATATTATTTAATTCGTTGGAGATACAATCTCCCAAAGGGCACTTGAATTTATAAACTATGTTGGTTTTTTGCAAATCGCTAACCGAGAGAGAAGAATCATTGCGAAGAATTAAGTTGGATATACTAGATTTAGTGTAGTATATGATTAATTTAATTTTTTTGCTAGGATCTGTTGTTGATATATTAGTATTTACTAAATTTTTTAGTATATTTTCATCTTGTTTATAATTAGTATTCATTTGATTACGATATAAGAGATTAATATGTTTGAGATCAGTAGAAGCAGTATTATGTACTATTTGCTTAGTATTGAGATTTCTAAGAAAGCATCTTATTTGTTCATCAACTATATAGTTTGGAAAGCTATTATTAATAAGTGCCTGTTTTATATTCTTTAGTTCACTGTAAAAAATCTGTTTTGTGGATGAATTAGTTTCTGCACGATGTATTAGATTCTTTATAATTGCTATGTTGAGCTCCCTGGCATTTGTAGGTTAATGATTTGCACACAAATTAGACCTCGCCACCATGTTCTATAAATGCTTAGGTGGGCTCATGTCGGGTGAAATTGGTGGCCTTACCATTTGTTGGAAGTCTCCAGAATGTTTCTCAAACCAATTGAACACATTTTGTTTACAATTATATATATATATATATATATATATATATATATATATATATATATATATACGCCAGCTGGATGTTTTCCATAAGAGCTGTCTGCGTACCATCTGTGGAGTTAGTCTTCAAAACAAGACATCCAATGTAGACCTGTTTAAAAGGTGTAATATTGGCGGAATCGAGACTTTCTTCATACAATCTCAGTTGCGGTGGATTGGTCATGTCTTGAGAATGTCTGATGAAAGGATACCCAATATTCTAATGTATAGACTGTTAGATGAGGGCTACAGGAATGTAGGACGTCCATGGCTTAGATACAAAGACAAGCTTAAGAGCAACTTGTCAGGTGTCAATATACCTCATAACGCCCTCGAGCGCTTAGCATTGGAGCGGGTAGAGTGGAGATCAACGTATTTTAGTGGACTCAGCGGTTTTCAATTTGCTAGTCTGAATCGTCTTCAAGAAGCGAGTGCAAGATCTAAAAGGTCAGCGAATCTAACAGTGACCTCATCCCACAATCGTCACTCTTGCTCCATATGCGGCCTCCTTTGCAAATAACTTGAAAGTCTTAATTAAGTGCCACTTAAGATTATCGCATAAAATTCATAACTGAATCAATTGGTTAAGTTGTCAGATCCTCATACGCTGAAACCGACGGGAGAGTCCATTATATATATATATATATATATATATATGACCGCCATGAAAAGACAACATTTCTTTTTATTACCACTCATGCTGATAATAGATAAAAAGTAAAACTGAAAAACGGGCGAGATAACCGGTTTCGAACCTGGTTCAACAGAGCTAAATCGAGGTTAATAAATTATAATCGAATTATCACTAAAAAGATGGACTGGCGGCGTGAGCGGGGGGGGGGGGACATTGCTTAGATGGAAATTCGTTTGAGCACCAGTACGAAATCCTTCTGTTTACACAGAGAGGGCTTTTAAGTGGTAATTTGAATGGGACTTGCTAAGAATAGTTTAATGAGTTCACATTGAAATTAGTGGCACAATTATGGTTATTTATTAGGTGCTCTGCAATGGAAGACCCGTATGTATTGGTCAGAATGTCTGAAGGAGTGTACTTAAGATTGCTGATTTTCGTTGGAACCTGTTGCTTTATTCTGACATCCAGCTTTTGTGTCGTTCTCCCTATGTAGTCGTCGTTCTCATTTCTTAGTATCCAGTAGGGATCGAACTCACTTCCAAAGCCAATATTTGGCCTAACTGCAAGCATCCTAAAAATAATTTGAATTTAGTGTTTGGTAAATAATTCATATTCAATCACGATCATATCTCCCGTTTTTCATTCGTATCGCAGGGACACCACATATACTGCAGCTGTAGTGGATGTGTCTAGGGCAAGATAACCTGATTGAGCCAAAGCATCTTTGAATTGGTTTTTGAAGGGGGTTAATGCGAACTGAACGGCAGTAACCGCAAACGAAATTCAAACTCGATCTGCTGCAATTTTTCCGTAGTGATAACTATCTATTCCACAACTCTAGACTGTGTATCTACCTGCATGTCTGTCTGTTTATTGGCTTGTTTTTCTATCTGTTTATATATTTATCTATCTGCCTGTATGCTTATCTATCTATCTATCTATCTATCTATCTATCTATCTATCTATCTATTTGCCTGTCTGTCTGTCTGCTTCTCTATCCATCGATCTATCTGTCTGTTTATTGGCTTGTTTTTCTATCTGCTTATATATTTATCTATTTGCCTGTATGCTTATCTATCTACTATCTATCTATCTATCTATCTATTCGTCTGTCTGTCTGTGTATCTGCCTATCCGCTTGCCTATATATCTGCCTGTTTGTCTATCTGTCTGTCTATCTACATATCTATCTACCTGCTTGTTTATCTATCTATCTATCTATCTATCTATCTATCTATCTGTCTGTCTGTCTGTCTATCTGTATGTCTGCTTGGAAGCTTTTAAAGGCAAACACGATTAAGTTAAATCAGTAATTTTCACTCTACCTCTCTAGTCTGAAGATACGCGATACTCTAAACAAAAGGTTTACGGTTATGTCACGTTGAAACACCGGTTCTTGTCCGATCACCGAAGTTAAGAAACGTTGAGTCTGATCTGCACCTAGATGAGTGACCAATCAGAAATACCAGGTGCTTTAAGCTTGGAAGTGCGTGTAGTGTAATGGATAACGGCTTGGAATGAAACGTCGGAGAGCCGTGTTCGAATTTTAATCGGGTTCGTTATATCCACTTATGAATCCATCTCTCTTCCTTATATCTACAGGTTAAATAGTAGGACTTGTATCAGAAAATCGTACGGTCACTGAAGTTAAGCAACTTCGAGGTTGGTCAATACCTAGAAAGGTAACCGCTTGAGAATACCAGTTACTGTAAGCATGGATGTGCAGGTGGTGTAATGCATAACGGCTCGGAATTGGAAGTCGGAGAGACGATTTTCAATTCCAGTCGGGTTTGTTATATTCCCACGAGCAAATACCATTGGGAAAGGTATAAATCCACCTCTTCTCGCCCTAGCTATTGGTTAATTTCTAGGATTTGCATCAATAAAATTTATTATCACCCCCCACCCATAAAAAAGAAGAAATTATTACAATATAAAATTATTTTCTGGCTTAAAATAACCTGCAAAAGGTTGATAAGCCGTAAAAACCAAATTAATCCATCAAATCCTAAAAGAAAGTCGATGATATATTTCAATGACATAACACTTAAGAACACAGATATTATATTTTGGCCTTAAAAAAGCGGTGACTATGCTTCCAATCCCGACATTGCCTCCAAAGTTAAAATACAACGTATGCTCTAGAAACTTTTGAGAAATATTTCAGAGAGACCTTTATTTCAAAACAATATAACACCTTCAAAGCATTACCCTCAAACTTGAATGCTCTTGTTAGAGCGCTGCTGCTACATCCTCGCCCTCCAAAGTGAAGGTGTCCACATCACTGCCCTCTTAACCTTCTCCAAGTTCTCAAAACGGTAATCCATAAGGATCCTGATTGTTTCATCGGTTTCTGATAGAGTTTTGCATTAATCCCTGCAAAACGATGCAGAAAAAAAACGTGGCTGGCGAGTTAGAAGAGCATTGAAATCAAAGGGCCCTACTTTTGTGTTTTGAAATAAAGTTTTGAAATAAAAAAAATGTCTCTCCTGAAGTTCTCAAAACTTCTGGAGTGCATTAATTGATTAGCATAGAACTTACGGTTACATCTCGCCAATTCAACTATGAATTGATGAAACCTTACCATCAATCTAGTCTTTTTTCTTTCTATGTGCCGTGTCCTTTCAGGACGTAGGCGATCATGGCTCTCCAACTCTCTCTACTCTTTGCAGCTCTCAACAAGTTCCTTCTCTCTGCCACCTCCCCCTCCTCAGATCACGTTCCGTCATCCACCCGCTAGGTATCTCACGCGTTGTTTTTACTTGTCTCTCTTTCCCTCTATTCGACCCGTGAGTATCAGATTCTACAGGCCCCCCCCTTCCTCATTATGTGTCCCAGGAACTCCAGCTACCTCTTCCTGATGTTAAGTATAAGCCTCCTCCTTGTTTGCATCCTCTCTAAGACCTCATCGTTGCTCACAAGCTCGGTCCATGATATCCTTAGCATCCTTCTGTAGAACCACATCTCAGTTGCCTCGAGTTTTCTTCTTCATCTTTGAGGAAATCGTCCAACATTCGCTGCCGTAAAGAAGGACAGATGTCACGTAACAGCTCAGTATTTTTTTCTTCGTTACCAAAGAAACCCTCCTGTCTCGCAATACGCTGCCCAGCTTTTGGAATTACCATGAAAATGTTTATAGAAAAGGCACAGGGAAGCTACATTTCTGCAATGAGAAAATGACTGATGCTGAGACGCCAGGCCATGACCAATAATATGGATGATTCTTCTTTGGATTTTATCAAGAATCTCTAAATATAGAACAGGAACACCGGGCCAGATGTGGCAGCATTATTCAAAGCATGGACGAATAGCAGACATACAAACATGCAAGATAGATTCCGGGGAGAAAAATTGTCACAATTATCCAAGTTTCTTAGCAGCAGACCTAGCAATGGAGTCAATCTTAAACAGCGAAGACGCATCGTGTCATTCTCGCGTAGATTAGTGTCAGCCATGCCGATGGGATGCAGGAATGGGTCTTTCAGGTGATTAATAAAGAGAAGTTTCGCTTTGGGGGTGTTAAAATTAACATGCCACTGTCATTTTTATTACTTTAATCGTTATTTTTAGTCGTTATACGCGTTTTGTGTAGACCACATAGTCTTTAGATTTTCTCGATTGCGCTGGTCGGTAGACGTAATACACAGTTTAAAAAACAGGACGTCTACTCAAAACACAGATATCCACTAAAAAATAACGTTTTAAGTAATAAAAATATCGAATTAAAAATAAATCCATTAATTCTTTAGAAACTGCTTTGTTTACGTTTCGGATAAGCAATCCAACAGTTGTGGGCTCTCGAAAAAATCTGAAGGAAGTGATAAAAGGATAAACAGAACCTATCTTGACTGTGACGCCCTATGTGGTCGAGTGGTCTAAAGCACACTGGATCAAATAGTGGTTTCTCCTACAAAGGGGGATGCAAGTTCAAACTTTACCGCGGGAGTTCATTTTCTTTATTTGTAACGTTTTCTGAAAATATGAGTATCCAACAAAAGACAAACGTTTGAAGTAATAAAAAAATATATATTACATATGTTTTTCATTTTTTTTTTTTTTTCAGTATTGCCATGTGGTGAAATTGACTCAAGCAGAGACAAAAGAAAAAGCTTTTTCCTGCCACTCCCAGATGTTTCAAGCAACTCCAGGCAGCACTTTTCGCGCTGCCCTCAACGAAACATTTATCAAAACAACCAGTCATTCAACCATGCTTCCAAGAGTCAGTCCTTACCAGAATCCAGTTAAACCGCCTTTTGATCTACCGAAACTGCCCTTACCCAAGATTGTCTCTGCTTCGTCTCTCGGTTCATCAACCACACCTTCATATTGTAATTCGTTGCCGCCCCTCTTGTCAAGGTATCCCCAAAATGAATCCAGCGATAGGTCAAAAGTCGTGAAGGAGAACGTTTTAACGCCAGTATCTTCTACGCCCATCCTGCCGACTACGAAATCAGTTGAACAAACCAAAGACATCAATACACCAACATCGACTTCAGCGATGACCATGGAGTCATCTAAAACTTACACAGCCATCAGCGTCTCTCAGGGGCAAAATAGAACAATCGCCGCTCTCACGGCGGAGAAATCCCATCACGAGTTTGAAAAAGACGACAAGGGACAGACGCTAATCACAGATTCTTCAATGTCACTTGCAGTTGTCAGTTTTTCAGCATCTTCCTCTTCCTCCCTGACCTCCACTACAACAACAGACCCTTCCGGTCAGAGGTCAACCCCTGGCGCTTTAAGAGACCACCATTCATCTGTTGATGACTCTGGCATTGATCCAAAGGATTTGGAAAAAAGAAACCGTCGCAAGTTTTATTGGTATGGCAGCCACAAACTCATCAAGCCCATCAAAGATATCCCTCCTCGATTTCAGTTAATGCTTGCCGAGACAAATGCCGAAAAGGCCCGATGTGAGGGCCGGCCGATAATCCTCCGCCAGCACAGTGATCAGACAGATCACTTCAATAGTGCTGCTACCCCATCATTTACTCCAGACGGTCAATGCTTCTTGCCAAATCTCAGTTACGACCCTTCAAGGCTTTGTAATCCTGGTTGCTTAATGGACAGAAAAGACATGCAAACGTTAGGAATCACTACATCATCCAGTGGGGTCAGCAACAGTACAAATTCTGTGATAACTTCTTCCGGCGGAAGTGGAAATAGTAGTGACCCGATGGGTGACGTATCACCATCTCTAACCCAACCAGTTCCACCGATGTACACCCTGCACGTCTATAGTTCTGCTTGCAATCCCAGCACTTCAGGGTCCGTTACTGGAACGACCGCAGCTGGCAATGCTTGCTGTCTTCATCTGCCAGCGACAGGCGGTGGTCCTACAGGTGGATATATGTCCAACCTTCAACCGAATCATTCTCATCATCCAGCTTCGATGACGTCACCTCATCTGCAACAGACCCCAATCTATTTTCCGGCCCAGGCTGCTCCACTGCAACCAACTCCAATTCAACCGACAGCCACCCCGACAACATCGTATACTGCTGGGCAGCAGACATATTCTGCAGTTTTTCCCCCGACTTTGGCTCCAACCCAAACTTTTCTGGCAAACCCAGGAGGGATGGGGCCTCTTGCGACTGCCACAGCGCAGACGTTCCCAATCCCGCAATACACACCGTGTGTCACTTATACACAAAACGCTCAGTACACAGTCACAGCAGTACCCCAGTAAATTAATAATAATAATAATTTTAAAATGTTGTCATCTTTATTATTACTTTTCGACTGGTTTATTTTTCATCTCATTATTGTAGCTTTTTATTGCTTAAGCAATAACTGTAGAATGCTATTAGTTGCCAAATAAATCTTTCTGTTGTGATCATAAAAAGGAACTTTAATAATACAGGCTTACAGAGAGTAGCAGGGTTAATTTTTGAAGGTGGGTGAGATCAAGTCCATCACCGAGTGTCTGTTCTACTATTTACCCATACCTTGCGGGGAGAAGAGATGGATTTCCAAAGGGTATTAGCATGTAAGTGAAAATAATAAACTTGGCTGGAATTTGAACACAGCTTTCTGATTTCTCAATCCGAGCTACTATCTTTGCTGCACCGTGCCTGCTCTAATTTTGGCTTTCTATCTAGAAAGCAACAAACATATGATGAAAAAAAACTAGTCAAAAATAATAATGAAAAGGCTTCATCGAAGAGATTCGGATAGTTTAAGACTGTTGCTGCTATTATTACTATGAGGTAATAATTTATTTTTAAAATTAAAACAAAAAAAGTATGACTTGAAGAAATCCTACAAGAAAGACTGTGGCAGTTTATGACTAAATTTGAATTTCACCCTCTCTAATTTGTCTCCAGGGGCAAATTGGTAAGGCATCATCTCTGTTAAACAGGATGCTGTTCAGTGTCAATTCAAATGTTGTCAAAGGTCACTTCTTTAATTCTGATCTATTCTACTTACTTAATGGTCATAAAATATAAAAGACAAGTTGAACATTGTGATAAAAAAAAAAAAATTAAAAGAAACACCCATTCAAAAAAAATAACAAAAATGTTTCCTCAAAGAGATTCTAACAACATAAAAACTATTATCAGTGATTAATTTGGTTCATTGTTGTTGTTTTTGTTACAAGATTTAAAACACTGATTTTTACAATCTTGAATAAAAATTCTATTTTACGCTTGATAACTTATGGTAGCAGTGAATTCATTCTTCACTGGGTGTACTGTGTCAAAAATAACTTAAAGAGAAACAGGGTGCCTCATCATGGTGTAATATTTTATAAGCTAGTCTCGTACATCATAACGACTGAGCAGTAAGTCTGATCCTCACTGGGTGTCATATACACATGACCTTATACCAAACATTGTTAAGCTTAGTAAATAACAACTACCTGTTATTACTGGGTACCTCAGTGTAAGGTAATGGTAAAAGAGATAGTCTGGTTGGCCATTACTACTAAGTAGTGAGGTCAATCCTCATTGGGTGCTCCATACTTGTGGCCTTGTGTCAAATTAAGTTTAGTAAATAGTAATTATGAGAGACTTTGAAAAAAAAAACATTTCCTTTCTTCTCGTTAGAGAAATGTTGAATTATATTTTAATTCTTATGACAAATTTTGGTGAGATTTGCTGCACTGTCCTGGAATCAAACTCAGAAAACCAAAACTTACTGATACACAAGGTGCTGCAATTCTTTGAAGTGTAAAATAACTTCTTGTGATTTCATCAGACACTGCCAGGTCAATCAGAATCAAACCTGATGTTAATGGCTTCATTGGACATCACATTTCTATTTGTGCCACGAAAGAGCATTCAAACTGTTATGGTCACTCTCCACAAGTAATTGATGCTGGAAGTAACCTTGAGGACAAATGAACTGTCTTAATTGATCTGCAAGCATTAAAAAAATACATGGCTGACAAAGGAAACAATTTCTGATCATTATGCTATGATTAACTTTCACTACTGCATTGTTATAGAATTGTTGCCTGGCTGTGCTGGCCTGTTTTGAGAAAAATAGGAATTTGCCATTTACTGGAAATAAATAGCTATAAAGATGCTGATGATGATTTCTCAAGGGCACTATCATTTTGGCTTCAGTCAGATAATCTGCAGTACAGGCTAAGCTAAACGACACCTCCAACATACACCATAATAAAAATATGTCACTCATTTGGAAATAGCACTAAGTACTACTTAATTAATAACACAAACATTAGGGACCAACATTTCACAGTGTCTTGTAAATGTATATATACATCAACAGCAGTTTCATGTATAAGTATGCCTACAGCAGCAAATGTTTTAATTGAAAACTTAGATGTGGTAAATGGTATCAAATGAAGACGTATGAGCTGCCAGTTGCAATACTGGTTTTAATTTAAAAAAACAAACAAAAAATATGAAATGCTGATATTAAAACACTTCTGACCAAAGAATAATTTCTTTTTGTATTGGTGCTGGTGGGGTGAAAGAATTGTCTTTTTTATCAAATATGTTTCTATTCATTTTCCCTTTTATCTTCTTAACATTGTCAAATTAATTTCACCCCTGCCCTTCAAAACAAAAAAAAAAGAGAAAGGTGTATGCTATATTATTTTGACAATACTTCAATGGAAGTCAAAAAACAAAAACAGACTTTTGCCTTTTGAATTTGGTGCTGGTTTTTGGGATTGTTGTTTTTCTTATCAGCCGATGTTCTAGACAATTAATAGCAAATAAAAATGAACACCTTGCTTCAAGTCTCAGTTTTTATCTTATTTTATTTTTAATATAGCTGATTGAATACAAACTGTTTGTCAGGAGGTTCAATTTTTTTTTATTCAAAGATTAAATAGGACTGATTGTTGCTACAAACTGCCTCCAGAGGTAAGTACATCTGAGAGGAATGGAGGCAGGTGTCTTGAAAAGGAAAAATAAGGATGGGGTAACGCTAGCTCATCTGCACATAGACCACACATACCTCACCCATTCATACTTGCTGAAGGACAAAGATCAACCAACATGTACAAATTGCCAATCTGCACTCACAGTGAAACAGATTTTAACTGAATGTACTCACTTAGCTCCTGTAAGACAAATACTACAAGGAAGCCAACATGAGAAAACTATTTGAAAATACTGAAACTGTCAAAATAATGTCCTTCCTTAAATAGGTTTATACCAAAATATATAACACCTACAATAGATGATCTACAAACTATATATGTATAAAGTATAGCTTTATTTTGAAAGTATAAAAGTATGTACAAAATATCTGTAGTTGAAGATATAAAATTATGTTTAAAATATTTAGATTTTGGCATTAAATAACCTATAGAGTTTGATATGCCACTAAACAAAATCAACAAAATATGACTGATTCCAAGCCAAAGAAAAAAAAATTTTTTGCAAAAAACATCTGTGATATAGTTGTAAAATTTCTTGTAATGTAATCTATATATTAACATCTTAATATAGGCACATGGCTGAGTGGTTAGAATGTTCGCATTCCGACCAAGAGATCAGGGTATGAATCTCACCATAGTCGATTTGTCAGGAAGGAGACTTCCTAATGTTATTGGACTAGAGGGGTCAATCGCAGTGTGCAGTACCTTTGGAAAGTGCCAGAAAACCATACCACAGTTGACCCAAGCCTTGTGAGTCAAATTGGGTAGATAGCACCCTTGGGTACCATCAATAGCTGTGCTAGCACAAAGTCACAAATCATTGTGGCCGAGCGTTTGAGTGTGCTGGCCTTGTCCAAATTGTTGATAACACTAGATAACACACTCTTTCCCAAAAAATGTAACTATGGTCTGCTCAGCATAGTTGCAGTATAAACCACAGGTGAGCTCTGTGGGTGTTGAATAAACACAAATGTGCCTGAGCAAGTGTCTGCAACGGGAATTGGCTAGCTGCCCTAATAGACGGGTATCCTCGATTATGAGTGGCCAGCTATATATATATATATATATATATAATATGTACTTACTTCCCTGAGTGTGTCATGCTTGATAAGAAAAAGAATATATTGAATAAAGTTGTACTAACCTTAAATGATCAAAGTGGTAGACCTAAAATTAGTCTAGGGATTTCTTTTGTCACCATCCCTTCCCCTTTTTTTTTCACTTGCTTTTCTTTTCCTTAACTTTCTTACTTCCCCTCCACTTTTTCTCTCTTTTGTCTTCATCTTTTGCTCATTTCTCCTCCTACTCACTTTTCTTTTTGTTTTTCATGAGCTTTCTTTCTTACACTCTCACTTTCATTCTTCACACCTATTTCGTCCCTGTCTACTCTGCTCATGTAGAAAGGAACAGATAGGCTGCTATATATATATATATATATATATATATATATATATATATATATATCTAAGACATTTTTATGTTTATACATTCTTTTTATAGATACAAATATTTAAGTAAATGCTCTGTTTATAATAAACAGTATTAAACAACATTTACCGGCCTGAATGTCTGAGAAATTTTCATGGAAAATATTCGTCCTCTGACAGGATTCAAATCTGTATCCTATACGGAACTGTCATTTAGCTTGACATGCTTTTAATCGATTTGGCCACAGAGGAGTGTTTGGTTAGCAAGGTCAAATTTACTGTCTTTAAACTTCCATCTTCAATGAATCTCTCTCGTACATCCATATCTGCTCATGGCGTATTCAAATATAAATAAACAAATGACGTCACACATTATGAAGATGGAAGTTAAGTTTAGGGCATTTTTTCATCATATATGCTCATTTTTAGAGAAATCTTTGAAGGTAACTATATATATATATATATATATATATATATATATATATATATATATATATATATATAATAAAGGTAATAAATCCATTGTTGTATAATCCAAGTGGATCCTAATAATATAAAATATTAAAACTGATTGACAAAAAGAGCTCACTGTAACAGAGCCAATAAATAATGGCAGTGGTAAGGGGAGGGTGGAAGGTATTAGACTTAAAAGGAAGAGGTTTTATAAAATTAAACCCAGATATTAATCTTATGATCTTTGGGGTTATATGAAAAATGAAGTGTTAATTTGAAACTAAAAGGGAGCTTTAAAAAAAAAAAATTATATAGATAAGGTTAAGTTTAAAAATACAAGTTCCTACTTAAAAATACTCTTCCAAAGATAAATTATACTTAAAATAAGATATATTAAATAACTTAAAAATAAATCATATTTAGATAATTTATATTAAAATTAAGTAAAATTATATTTTGAAAAATTTTTTAATCAAATAAAAAATTGGTTATAGTAAAGAATAAAAAATATTTATAAATAAATATATAAGATAGAATAAATTATATATTAGAAAAAGAAACATGAACTCAGTATATATACTGGGGTTGAATAAGACTGACAAAGTTTTTGTCAGTTGAAATATATGTATCCCCATATGAGGTAATTTTGTATTTTATTGTATAATACTCTCTCTCTCTCTATATATATATATATATATGCACACACACACACACACACACACACACATGTCAAACTTCAGATATAAAAAATATCTGTAAAAGGACAAAATAAATACAGGCAAAAGTCAGACTCATCTTAGCCAATGCATTTCATCCTCTGATGGACTTTGTTCAAGGCAAATGTAAAGGTTTTTATTTTGCAAATGTCAACCCCTGGAAAGTGCCTGAAAACAATACCAGGGATTGATCCTAGCCTTGTGAATGAAATTTTAGAAATGGAACTGTTCAACTGATTGATATTCTATTTAGCACCTCTACTCCAGAGTTTCATAGACAAAACTTTGTGTAAATGTTTGGCCCACTCATCAGGAGGTATCAGCAAATATCTGTCAATTTTCTTGTTTTCATTATTTTTATATTGTTAAAAATTAGTTTAAGAACTTTTATTTGTGTTAGGTTGATTTTAGTCTTTATGTGTGTATGTGTGTGCACATATGTAGTTATTGTCATCACTTCTTTTCAAAATTTTCCTGTCACCTTATAATCGTTCATTATATCTTTTCTTCATATTTCAGCTTTGAGTATCAAAACATGATGCAACATTATATATATATATATATATATATATATATATATATATATATATAATGTTATATTTAGTGTTAATAACAACCTATATTTGGGCTAATTTTTAGGAATAATCTGTGATTTTCTAAAGTTTTTCAATGTATAGGTGTATTCCTTTTTTATTTCTTGTTTAAATAACTATTTTTTATTTATTTCTTGCTTAAATAATTAATTTTTTTTTTAAATTAATGCTCAAATGGCAAAGGAATTATTTGTTTATATGTTTTATATATATATTTCCACACTGTAACTTCTGTAAAAAAAAAGCAGCTAATTATGGATGCTAGATATAAAAACTGATAAATGTTTACCTTAGAAAAACAACCTGGTAATTTTTCTAGGAAAAATTAGTTGTTTTTCTATGGGATTAATGTTCACTATTTATGAAATATTGAAGGGGTTGTGGACCAAAACAAGAACAAAAGTCCATATAAACATATGTCTGCAAATCATTTGTTTTTAAGTTTAAAGAAAGTTTATGGTAGATGGTGCAGTGTTGCCATGTAGACTAGGCTACATTTGTCTCTCGTGTATATTTATGGCTAGACTGTCTTCAGCATTTAATGTGTAGTAGTGATTTAACTGAGAAGTGTTCTGTTTAACAATGGCAGGATATTTATATCGTGAGCAGGCAAATATGAGTTTTATATACAACTGTGCAGATGGGAATGGACACTAGGCTCTATGGCTGTATCAGATTGCATTTCTGTTATACTGTACCTATGGACTATAATGGGTATGTCCCAATCTTCATAAATACAGTGGAATATACTGCCTGAGGGGATTCACCACTAATTCACCACTAGCAGTGGATTACTTACTACACACCGCTGGCGTGTCTTGTATGTTGTTAATGTTATAAAGATTACTGTTCCATTTCCAATCTTCATTTTGGTGATTCTTATTCAGTAATCTTTTCTAGGTTATAACAGTTTCCAGACTGAAGACAGCTGAATCATCCAACCTTTACTGCTGTTTATCATTGTGTTGCTGAGAGAGAATCCATGTCACAACTATGGATTTAGTAAGACCGAGATCTGCTCATATGTCTGACTATGAAGGACACATTCAACAGGCTGTCAGAGACAATATAGGTATCAGCACATGTCAAGTGGCCCTAGCATGTCATACATTTCATAGTACCACATGAGGGATAATTCAAGAGATGTTCCTATATCTGTATCATTTGCAATGTGCACAAGGTCTTTCGCCTGCTGATAGCTCACCACAGAACTTTTCCCAATGGTTTATTGTACAAACTGCTGATCCATTGTTTGTCTCTTCAGTCATGTTTATAGATGAGGCAATTATTAGGAAGATATGGAATAACAAATTTACACAACCAATAATTGTGGATGGATTGGCATCCTCATGGTACAATACAGGCTAGACACCAGCTACAGTTTATGAATACTGTATGGGCTGGAATTGTAGGTGACTGTCTGGTAGGTCCATATGTTCTCCTAGCATATCTTACAGGAGCTGTCTATAGGGACTTTATTTTGAACATACTTCCAGACCTGTTAGAGGATGTACTCCTGTTGTTCATCTATGATGGGGCTCCAGCACATTTTAGTCATATTGTTCACAATGCACTGGCTGACATATGCCATAAAAGATGGATAGGTTCCATGGTCTGCACATTACCCCCACTGACCTCAATCCTTTGAATTTTTATCTTTAGGGCCACCTAAAACAATAGGTTTATGCAGCAGACATTAATAATGCAGAGACATTTCATCAACGTGTGATGGTGGCCTAGGAAAACATTCAACACTGTGTGGGAGTATTTGAACGAGTCTGCCAGTCAATGATCCAACAGGTGTATGCGTGTGTAGAAGGACATTTTGAACACTTGTTTGAGTTGTTGTGTTGAAGTACCATGAAGTACCATGATGGCCATTTGGACATATGTCTATATGGACATTTTATGTTGTTTTTGTATCAAAGTTTCTAAAAGTATCTTGGATTGTACATTAACAGCGTCTACTGTAGACTTTAAATTTAATAACTCAAAAACATCCTTGTATGGCACTGTGGTGATGTAGTGGCTAAACATTAATTCTAAGCAGGCAAACAAGAGGGTTAAGCACAAAATAAAATATAGGCTGGAAGATAGAGAGAGACAGTGGAGACATTTTCTTTCTGTCTGGATTTATTCTCTCCTAAAGTTTATTTTTCTTATCTATCGAGTGTCTGGCATGTGGCTGAAAACTGATTCAGAGAAATGGCTTTATCTCTTTTTAGAAATGAAAACAGATAATGAACCCTTTTTCTTAGGGTTGAAATTATGAAGATCAGTCATGCTAAGAGGGTGATCTGGTTTGTGTTTTTGCTAAGACTGTGACTGGCAAAGGGATGGAAAACAGAGAATATCTTTGTTAAGAGTTTAGGTAAACAAATATATTTTCATTGATAAAAACAGATTTGGAAAATAAGTTTATCTCTTCCTGGAAAAATTAAAAACACATATTATTAATGGAAAGAGAAGCAGATGAGAATCCTATTTTTCATTGACAAAAACAAAAACAAGGAACAAGCCCTTTTTCTTAGGGTTGAGGTTATAAAAATCAATCATGTCATGCCAAGAAGGTGTTCTGGTTTGTGCAAAAGGAATCAGAGAATTGAAATTAATGAGGAGAATAAACCACGCCCTTTCTCCTATGCATTTTAAAAATTACATTTGTGAAAAAGGCAGTCATGTACCCTGAGAAGTGGGCAGAATTAGAAAACCGAGAAGGAAGGAGGAAGGGGCAGAGTTTAGTTCCATCTATGCAGAGTAGAAGTGACAGATGTGAGGTGAAGCAAGAGGAAAAACAATCCCTGTGACTACTTCCAAGAAAGGTGGATAATTTTCCAAATTTGAAAAGTTGATTAAGAAAGAGAAAGGGAAGAAAGAAATCCCTTAATAGAATTAATGAGAAAATTAAAGAATCAACAAATCCCAAGAACCCTTCTGCCCTCATGCCAGTTTTGGGCCAAAGTGCATATAAACAGCTGACTTTGGGGAACTCTTGAGCTGAGATACCACATTAAGTGCTTCTGGAATCTACACCAGCTGCCAACCAGAATTCCTAAGACTTTCAACCCAGCCTTCCAGAAGTTTAGACAAGACCCAGTGTCACTAGAGAGATTGATGTGGGAACGGTTAATCTTTGTTCTACCAAGAGCTATTTAAACAAATTGAAGGGTAACTCTATGAATCTTTTGTTTTATTTTTTTCATTGTAAAGATATTTTTTCCTTAATATAGCACCTGCCACAGTTGACTGGCACTACAAATCTACAACATTCAATCTTCTACTGTTCAGGGATCAAGAACACAATGTGGGTAGAGATAGCATGGATCAAAGCAGCCAGTGACCGACAACCAACTTGGACCAGCATCAGCATTGACCAGTGCAGAGTTAGCCATGGTTAAAGCATCATCTTAAGACTCTGAGGACCAGACCATTAAACATGGTTATGCCACCAGATGCAGCAGTTAAAGGTGCTACATTATTTGGTGCCAGTGACCCTGTTGCGCTTTACACTTGTTTTGGTGTGAGGAAACTGTCGCCAAAGTTTGTAAAAGTAATTTTGTTACAACCTGTATATTAATATATATATATATATATATACATTATATCAGTGACATCTTCATATTGGCAAACAGCTTAAAAGAAATTTAAAAAAATGAAAGAAACTTTTTGATAATAAATCTGTCCTACATTTTACTTACAAACTCAATATTAAGAATGAAACACCTTTCCTCAATGTATTAGCTGATGCTAACAGGCATAACGTTACCACCTCCCTTTACAATAAAAAAACACTAGCAGAAACTTCTGTTTACATAACCACAAAAGTGACAGTTCTCTCAGACACAAAATAGCTGTTATGAAAAACATGACTTACCGAGCCAAAATAATCTCATCTTCTTTGGACATATTATTCTAAACAAACTCTAATCATGAATAACTTCCCTCACAACATTATCAATGAACAAATAAAATTATCCTTAATGAAATTTTGAAAAAATAATTCAAGACTCCTTCCTGATGCAAAAAAAAAAAATAAACACACCATTAACTTATTCTATTATAACTAGATAGTCCCTAATTATAAACAGGATGAAAAAAAACAATTAAAAAAATAAATTTGCTGATACATGTCACTCAATGATCCTAACAAATATCTAAGATTTACCATCAACTATAAAAAGTTTAAAAATCTAATTTGATTATTATCAACAACACTAGACCACAAAAATACACTATGTCAGAGGTGGGCAAACTTTTCAGTGTAAGGGCCATATTAAAAATTCACAATGTTATTGGGCCACATAGTATATCAACCCTTTTGATCAGGACTCTCCCACGCATTGGTAACTTTTTCTTTCAAATTTACTAACATTTGGCTGCATGAATTCTTTTGGCCAACTGCATGTGGCCCATGAGCCAGAGTTTGCCCATCTCTGCCCTATGTAAAAATAATTTTGTCTATGAATTCTCATGACTCTGAGAGATTGCATCTCCAAAATTAATAATAAAGAAGAAAAAGAAAAACACCATTAAATACAGGCACACATGCACCACACTCTCTCGTAGATTGACCTATCACAACTCAGTGCAATCTGTGCACATATCAACCTGTACATCATGAATGACCAAAATACAACTATCAACATAAGACTAATATTAATGGATAATACCAAAATATTCTACTGCAAGGAATAACTAAAAACACAAGAAAATATTATTATACAAGATAAACAGGCCACATTAAATAAAATATCATTACGCACAGGAGACAGTACCTGACAGTGCATATGATATAGTTAATGTGCACTGCACATATACTAGTATAAGAAAAATACAAAAAAAAATAAAATGATAAATAAATCATATTCTTTTTATGTGACCTCATTCCCAGTAACCATTACACATGGCATCACATTAGAGCATTTCAAATTTCCAGCTTCCCAAAGAATATCAGGATGTAAATAAAAGAATTCTAACATCCATGCACCACATTGGTTCTTGATAATGACTGCCATGGTTGAAAGTACTTGAACAAAACAATAACAAAATATGAACATCAGACAGTTTATCCACAACTTCTCAACACCTTATTCAAAGGCTGAAAAACTGACAGAACTTGTCAGTTCATTTTAATCAAACTTGTTTGTGGAGATTATATATATATATATATATATATATATATATATATATATATATATATATATTGGTGAAAAGTCAACTCATCTCCAAATACAAGGATGAGTATGACTATATCTATGACTTTATTAATAATTGCCTTACTGCTTATAACATCTCTGGCAATTCATTGGTCCAGCAAGTTACCTACACTTTAAGCTACAGGTTATGCAAGCAAACTTAACCACTTGTTACATTAGTTTTCAAGTGCTGTGACTTCGAATTATGGGAATGGGGTAAGTTTGCTTGCTGATCTGAACACTTTGTTGTATAGATTGCAAGTGAAATTAGACTGGACACCATAGCAGTAGATTGCATTGTTGTTGTGGCGGCATGTGACTACTCAAGCCAGTATTCGAAAGGTATAAGCACACATATTTTGCACAGGTGAGATATTTTAGTATATTTTCCTGGGAGGGCTTATATATATTATTACAATAAACCTTATTTTACACATTATTATATAGCAATTGTGAATATATATATATATATATATATATATATATATAAAGTAATTTTGAAATGGATATATATATATATATATATATATATATATATATATATATATAAGGGACTCTCCCATCGGTTTCAACGTATGAGGATCTGCCAGCTTATTAATTCAGTTATTAAATTTTGCGCGCTAATCTTAAGTGGCATTTAAAACCTGCTAGTGATTTACAAAGGAGGCCACATATGGAGCAAGTGTGAGGATTGTGAGATGAGATCACTGTTAGATTGGCTGACCTTTTAGATGTTGCTCTCCCTTCTTGAAGATGATTCAGATAAGCAGAAAATTGCTGAGTCCACTAAAACACGTTGATCTCCATTCTACCCGCTCCAAGGCTAAGCGCTCCAGGACATTATGTGTTATGTAGTATATTGACTGCTGACAAGTTACTTTTCAGATTGTCTTTGTATCTTAGCCATGGTAATATATATAGTAATTGTGAAATGGATATATATATATATATATATATAGTAGGAGGCACAGTGGAGTAGTGGGTAGCAGCTCTGAGCGCTTCAAGACCCAAGTTCAAATTCCATTCGAATCCATTACATTCACTTATGTGCTAATACCCTTGGAAAAGGTATTAATCCTTTTCTTCTCCCTCCAGCTATGGGTAATTAGCAGGACAGACTGGGTTCTATAGCCTTGGATGGCAACTGGTCTAGGAGAAGGACAACTCTGAATTCAAAATCTGCGACGGCTTGTTTGGGAATCTTGTGGCGCGTAGTGCACCAGGTCCTTTAAAAAGTGTGGTTGGTTCTGCACAAAGCCTTCACCACTATAATCAAATCATATGTGCTGATGTTTGGTTGTTGGTTCCTAGGAACTGAATTGCTGACCCTCATACGTTGAATACGATGGAAGAGTCCACCATATATATGGTAATTTTGAAATGGAGATTATATATATATATATATATATATATATATATATATATATATATATATATATATATATATTATACACACACACACACAAACACACACAAGTGTCTCCTTGCAATAAAAAATGGTGACAATTGTTAGGAAGTTTTAATACCAAGCTGCAATAAAACAAAAGTCTTGAAATGATATACTAAGATTCAATAAAGTGGAGATAAAGCATTCACAACTAAAATAGAGGCCAATGAAGTGATTAATTAATCTGTTCCCTTAATATTTTTTAGACATTCATTGCTATCTATGATTCATTGATTATTCCTGGTATTATATAAATCACTTTTTGTTCAATATTTTTTCACGTTAAAAACTTTATATGCTTAATATAACAGTTAAAATGGAAATATCTCTAGGTAAAATAAATTACAACCAAATGACAAAGACTGCAACAACAAAGCTTACTTCAAGACCAATTTGAAGCAAAACAATCATTTAATAGACAAAGATATCTGAGTGCCTCACATAAAAAGCTTGAACAAATAAGACTTCAATCTAAGAAACAGGAGTAAAGGAACCGATTAATCAAATGGTACATTTTGCTTGGGAATGAATTTTGTTTAAATGCAGATAAATATTTCATTTGTATAGCTTATTAAAACAACTAAGGGAAGTAATCACTCATAAATTTACTAATTTAAGTTGATTTACCTGCCTTCCCACTGCTGATGGGACAAGAAATATATAAATAAATACATAAAAAATATATAATATACATTGATAATTATTATATGGTTTGATATATAAAGTTCAAAAAGTCTATCTACTGACTTAAAGTTTTACAGATCCACTACTCATCAGTTATCAACTATGGTTTCTCTATTAGTTTTTAATATCGAGCACTTTCGTTTGCAAAAATCTACTTGCCTTTAAACACGATAAACTCCAAGGCAGAGTTGCACAAATGCAGAAGAATACATAATGTAACCTGTTTTTTTTTTTTTGATTAGTACTATATTTTTATATATGCAACAAATTAGGCAGCACTTATTCTAATTACTCCATTACTTAGAATGATTACTTCACTAATTATGCAAATGTAAAAACAGTCTTAGTTGGCAAGTGACAGATGAATATAAAAAAGAACTGTTGACTATGGTTAATTTGTTTAAATAATACACTTATTATTTTTTGCATTATGTGGTAATAATTCTAAGTAAAATGCTTCACTAAAATAAGTAACCTAGTAATCATTTTACGTTCTCTAAATATGAGTGCCTTATTTGTATAATTTTTACTTAGCGTACATTGTGTATATAGCAAAATGATAGAGCAGTTGAGTAGAGCCTTTTTCAATAATTGAAACAGTGAAGTTCAGTATCATTATTTCAATAAAGAGAAATCATAAAAAGGAGTGGGTTGGTTTTTATTTCTTTGGATATCCAGGGTGGCCTAAAAATCTGATCCAACTTAGACATTTTTATTTAATTTATCAATTAATTTAAAAATACATGTCCGAAATTGTTATGGTGGAACACACCTATTCTATTGTTAATAGACTCTCCCACCTATAATAAGTAGGAGTAGTAGGAGTCACTCAGGGAGTTGGTCAGTCAGTCGATGTCGGACGACCATTAGTCGGATATTAAAGTATCAGCCACCACAACTAGATTACTGCGTCATTACCTATTATATCAAGTTCCTAACGTTTTGTACATCGAACCTATTTTAGGACCGACTTAGTACAAATACAAGCCTCCACTGTGAAACCACTCTACAACAGAAATGCTGTCCATTTTTTTCTATACACAAAGAACTAATTAATAACTCATTGTTTTGGGGTTTTCTTTTGTTTTTTGCAATCGAGTTGACTCCAAACAAGGCAGTAAAGCTACTAAGGCACAAGGAGTTACTGAGTGTGGAAGAATTCAAAAACAGAAGAATTACTAAGAAGCAAAAACAAAAGAAGATTAATCAGGAGGACAGGAGATAGCGATTGACATTGCATTTAAATTTTTGAAGATTAAAGTTGACTGGAAAACATGGAGCTGGAAGAGAATTCCACAAGCAAGAAGTGTGAGAAAAGAAATTGTTAGTATAGAACTTATGATTACATCTAGCCAATTCAACTGTAAAATGATGAAACCCTGTTGAATTATCCACCTGAAAATTGTGAAATTTTTAAGCCATCTAAAGATTGTGTTCAAGCATGAAACAGACTGTCACCGCTGGATTTTGACCTGTGTCTACTATTATACTTATTTTTTTATTGTGATCACCCCAAGCAAGACAGTAAAGCCACTAAGACAATGGGTTACTGGGTGTGCAAGTAACAGAAAACAAACATTACTAAGAAGCAAGAACAAAAGCGAGTTCTAGGTTTGGTTTAGTTTGGTTTGTTTTGAGGCATATCAACCTCAATGGATTATTTAATGCTGACAATATTTTTATTGCTGGTAATATTTTTTTCAAAAATGTATAGCTGGTAATAATGTTTTACAAAGTATTTTCTGGTATTAAAACCTACTTTCACACTTTCATAGTGTTTTGACCCCAGTTTGGGGGTTAACTATTTACCTATAACTGGGATCCTAACAGGTGCTACCACTCCAGGTTAGGGTGGACCTGGGAACACCAGCAATTAAGAGGTGGTTTCACACTCCTCAAAACCTCCTGATCAAAGGCCTTGCTGTTAGACGTAGTTTATCGTCTTACCCAAGACGCGGATGTAATTTATCGTCATACCCAGGACGGAAGTGAGTTCCATAAGCGTGAACAGAGATGAAAGAAAATGTTAGCATAGAACTTATGTTTACATCCAGCCAACTCAATGTTAAATTAGTGAGACCTTGCTGCCAATCTAGTACTGCACAAAGTCCAGGTACCACAGCAAAGATTTCATCTGAACAGTTACCATGAAAGTAATTATAGAAAAGGCACAGGGAGGATGAAACTTATTGTGTTAAATATATGTCTTATAAATGTCAGACTTTTGAGATACCTTGTATATCCTCCATTGTCTCTAATCTAGTATCCTAGCTGAGAGGTATCTTGAGTGAAAATAACATATTTTGTTGTTTCAATTTGATATAATGTAGCAGATGTTAAAACTTTTTGCCATACAGGGATGTGTTAAAAACCCTCTTAGCATCAATAACCCATTTTCAGTATTTAGGTATGCACAAAAATAAAAAAATACATAGAACATAGATGCTGAAAACCTGAAGAGGCTAATTCTCTTTTTGATTTTGGGATGAGCTTATGACAAAACACTGAAGTTAGCACTCCATGCAATAGACACACATATTGTAGACAGTACACCTCACTCATTTGCTAATTCACCAACAGATTAAGTTCAACTTTTCGTTCATTCATTATTTCCTTGAAATTTTCTCTACATGAAAGATATTTCTGATCGAATAAATATTTCTATTTTGTTTTGTTTTAATCTTTTCTTTATCTATTTTTTCAACAATTTTAGTTTTTGTACAACTCAAGACTTCTGACCTAGTAACAAAAGTTTAGTGACTATGAAGTCAGTTGCAGATTTCTTTACTTCATATTAACTTTACAACAAGAAGTGGTTTAGATGTGCTTTGAATAGATCTAGCAACCAAAAAATAAAAAATAAAAGAATTTTTGAACAGATTTAGTCTTTATTATCAAATCATGAAATGAAAGTTGTCTTGAATGATCATTCTTCTAGATATTTTTGCATTAATGCAGATGTCCTACAGGACTCTATACTTGAACCTACATTGTTCTTAATTTTCATCCATGACCTATCTGAGAAATGGACAAATAATTTAGATTTCAAATTTGATCATCTTGTCATCACATAGTTGTGATACTATGGACACCCACAAAGAAAAAGATGATGTGATTTTTATCTTAGACACAAGTATTTCTGTTTAATAACCAGCAGGCGCTCTTATTTTAAGTCCAGTTTTCTAAGCAGCATCCACTTTGACCAAAGGAGAATGGGAAGTAAAGGTTTGGATGAAGCTTTTTTGGAGATCAAGTGGCAACAAAACTGGAAATAGGGTATATCCGTGTTCTGGTCTGTATAAGCAGTCAGGCTTGGGATCAGAGAGAGTGGTTTCTGTGATTCATATACTTGCTGAAATTATGTTATATTGCTAATAACTGTTTTTAGAGGTTTGTTTACAAAGAAACCTCTAAAAACAGTTATTTCTGAAGAAAGATTGATGTCAATCTGAAATATCAAACATATATAAATAAATAAATAAATACTTTCATAAAAAACATTATTTTTTTAATTTGCAACTTTTTCTATATATATATATATATATATATATATGAAGAAGTATAGTCTTAAGATGTGCTATATTTATGGGATAAAGTGCTCAATATCAGAGATAGAGCATGTGTAAATATAAAAGTGAACATAGAAGTCAACACTTAGAGGTAACTGCCTGTTTCATGTGACCAGATTTAGTCTTTATTATCAAATCATGAAATATATATATATATATTATATATATATATATATATATATATATATATATATATATGGTCCTGATGATCCCATGTGGTGAAACCTAGATAGGTAGTACCTGGTTCATTAGGATTTATTTATTTTACTTTTGGTCTACTTAGTGTATTGAGCACTCTTCATTTTATCTTATTACTCGCCGTTTTTTTTTTTTCTTTGTTCCAGGGGTTTAAGGTACTGGGTGATTTCTTTTGCCCTATTCAGAGGTTTCTGGTGCTTTCTTTTTTTTGCATTTTTCCTTAGATGCCAATTTATTTCAAAATTGTGCTATCTAGGTTTTTTCATCCACCAAGTTTAAATATATATATATATATATATATATATATATAAGAGAAGATCTAGGAAGATCATCTGGTTTACCCCACACCCTTTCAACATTATAGTTTAAACTAAGGTCTAAAATTCCTCAATCTTAATAAACATTTCCCAAAACAAATCCACTTAGTAAAATATTTAATAGAAATACTCTTAAATTCAGTTATTGTCATGCAGATAATATAGAGAAAATAATTATTAAATATAATAACAAAGTATTCAACAAGTATATCTTTATTTTACAATCAACACCATCACTGAATAAGACACCAGAAGTGTTAAAACAAAATAGCTATTTTTGTAGTGATGTTATAACATGCTTATGTTATAATTTTTGAATATATATATATATATATATATATATATGTATACAGAACTAAGAAATGTTATGCTTAGGCAATAAGTGTTTCTTTTTCTTTTTTTATAAGAAAAAATATAATAGAGTATATTTACCCACCAAAATGCAGAACAGGCATCATATCCTTTTCTATGTAATTGAGAAAACCAGCAACATGGATTCTTCCTTTCTTATGGAGTGGGGAGAGCTCAGAAGCACATTTGATGAGTGGATTTTCTGGCTGTGTATTTTAGAAAGTCTCAAAGTCAGCCAAATTGTAAAAATTTTTTCATAGTTCATGATGTGATGTCGGATAGTGTGTTACCTGTCAATAGGCTGGTATTTGATCGATACAAGCTTGGTCAACCAGATGATTGGGTATTATGTTGTGAGACCTGAAACCACTAATGATATTAGGATTACATTACTTATGATATGGACATGTATATCATCCTGATGTATTTCTAGATATGGTATAACATAATTCAAGAAAGGAGAAAAATATAAATTTATATGATGAGTTGTAGTGGAAATGTTATGGTGCATTGTTTGCAATTTGTCATGTGGTTCAGTTGGGATGAAAATGTTGGTTCATCCAGGACTAAGAAAGAAACAAGATACATCTTGTCACTACAATATCTTGTGGTTAGAGAGAGAGATAGAGAGAGTGATCAAGTGCATATGAGTCAGTAGGGGAGTTATAACTATGAGTAAATAATTACAAATTCCTAAAATTATATATACAAAAATAATCTAAAAATGAGAAACAGCAAGATGTAGAAACAACCAAACAAGTATTATTTATTATCTGGTTGTTATGTAGTGTTACAGAAATAAGAGATAGTAATACTGAGTAAAATTGTGAGTTTGGGGTCAAATGTAGATCAAATATTGATCAGAATCCAACAGAAGGATAAGATGAAGAATAAGTAAAGTGTATACTGTCTTTCTTGCATGGTGTGTGTGTATATATATATATATATATATATATATATATATATATATATATAGTTATGTGTGTGTGTGTAATGTGTGTGTGTCCATATAATTTAGTTAGAAAAAATGTCTGTGGTTTTCTTACTTCAAATTTTTGTTGAGTGCTAAAAGATGTTACTATTATGGTCTGAAAAACATTTAGGCACCAAAATTTGTTGACGCATGTGTTAATGACCTGTCTGTGTGAACTGCTTGTCTGATAGTGAGAATGTCACGTTTGTGTGTGTAGAGGTGAAAAGTGTGTGTGTGGGGGGTGGGGGGCAATTCTCACTGGTTTAGAATGATAATTATAATTGTTATAATTATTTTATTATAATTATTTTTGACACAATAATTAATTTTTATTTATTTTTTATGGATATGGCACCATGACAGCATAATTAATTTTTTCATTTATGTATCTTTTATGGACACGACAAGTCCTTTACTTTTATACTGCTTTATATCCCCCTCCCAATTGGTTTGCCAAGATGCTACAAAAAATGTGTGATATTTTATTTTACGAAGCTGTGCTTTGTTTAGTGTTGCAAAGGCTTTTCGAACGACTTCCTTCAACTGATATGGTATTCTGGTATAATCGTTCATGTGAAACTATGCTTGATAATACCCCACAGAGCGTTGAAATAGAACATTAGAGTGATGACAAGACTTTCGGACCATCTTGTGAATATGGCTTCATGAACCAATATTAACATAGTACAATTACATTTAACGTATACTGAAGAATATAATTTAATATATAGTATATTTAAAAATCGAAATGATTGGAAAACCTCTTTTAATACTTGACGGGAAAAAAAAAAATATTCCTTTGGATTATCTCCCTTGATGGCTAAATTCTTGATTGTTGCTTTATTCAACGAAAAATGCCGATTTTATTTTTTTATTTTTTTATTTTTTAAATTTTTTTTTAATAAATCGTGTTTGATATATGAGACGTGGTTAAATTCAAAAAAATAAATACTGCCCATAACGATTTGAACAAATATTGAACCATAAATAAATACATCCAAATGTCACAGCCGTCTTCTTTGTAGTCCGATTTTTTTTTTTTTAGCCACTCCACCAAGTCGGACTTTGGACTTTTATTTCTAGTCGCCGGGGTAACGTGTATTGATTTCTCTGGAGACAATGACAAATGACTGGCTGACCTATTGACTGTCCACCAAACCTCAAGCTGTCACACTAAAACAGGTAACGAAGAGAATACGATGTGTTTAAATGTGACCTATATGTCCCAGAAAATCCTACTAAAAAATATAAAACTGAACGACTGAATTGTAACTTTGTATCAAAGGATTCTGAGATTTCTGAAACAGAAAATTCCATAGAAAAGTAATTATTATTAATATTTTCTGCTGCTAAAATTCACTGTGCTTTTGGCTCACTACAAAAAACAACAGACTCTCTATCCTCATTTAAAGAGTGAAGAAAAAGATGATAATAAATGGTATAATGATTATTATGATGATAATGATGATAACGATGTTGATAATCTACTATTTACATTTTTATTATTATGGACATTATTATTATTATTAATAAAAAATGTCATCACCTGAGGTGGGCAATGAGAGAACAGACGACAGTCTGGCAACATTTCTCGGTTGACGCGTGTTTGTTTGTCATGTCAGTAGCCAGCTGTCGACGGTTCAAATCCAAGGACAGAAATCTAAAGTTTAATTTTTATGTTCATGTTTTTTAGCCTTTTTTTTTCTTTTTGTTCTGCGAAAATTTTTCTTTAAAAATGAAAAAAAAAAAAAAGAAAGTTAAAAATTCTTCTCGTTCCAAAATAGTAGGTACCTCTCAACTTGGTTTTGTGTAAAATAAAAAAAACAAAACAGCATAGCAGAATGAAAAAAATGGCCCCAAACTCAATAAAAATAATGCTTTGTCAAAATGTTTGTTATTAAATTACTAAGAGGAAAGACCAAAGTATTTTTTATTATTTTATACTCCTTTGTAGCACTTGAAATTTTGGTTACAAAAAATCTTGTCAGTGGCGGACCAAAGATAAATGTTTTTTTTTTTTGTTTTTTTAACCGGGTGAAAAACATTGATTTGGAAATTCTTTCAAAATTCAAATAATTGTGGGAGTTTAATGAAAATTTCAGGACATATTCAGAAATTAATTAATTTTTTTTTTTTTTTTAGAAAAACTTTGTTAAAAAATATTATATGTTACCACCACCCATTTAATTTCATGAAATATTGAGAAATTAATTTTTTTATAGGGCGGATATAATTTTCTTTTTTTAGTTAAAAAAGAAAGCAGGACTCCTTGAAGAAAGTAAATCATCAATTTTTTTTTTTTTTTTTTTTTTTTTGGTAAAAAACAGTTGGCCCTTTCACCGAAAATCTGCTCTGAATTGTAAAATAAAAAAATGTAATAAAATTATGACATTATATTTTTAATTAGAAAAGCTAATTGCTCTGATAAATAAAATTTATTTAAGGACACTGTTGTCTTGAAGAAAATTTTTTTTCGGTGAATAATTAATTTTTACAAAAATTGTTTTCATTCTTCTTTTAACTAAAAACAATTTATAGTTCGTGCATCTCAAACTGAGGGGAAAAATGACTTCTTTCTTTAATGACAAGGAGTGGGCGACAAACCCAATCACTTTTCTTTTTTTCTGTAAAAATTAAGGAAAGGAAAAAAATAAATAACCAAATTCAGTTAAATTATTTAAATAATTATTAGATAAATTTAAAATTAAAAAAGAAAACACTACAAACAGTTGCTTTCTTCGATTTTTTTGGTGGGAGGATTTTTAAAAATCTTTTAGTTTTAAAATAAAACAAGACATTAGTAGGCGATATTGACGAAGCGACCAAAAATATTTCTATTAATTAGTAGGTGAATTATTTTCGCCTCTTGGTTTGTTTAGGAGCAATATGCCTCCATGTGTTACTAAAACTAAAAAGGGGGGAAAAAAAAAATTTTGTGTGTGTCTGTGAATCTTGTTTAATTTTCGAAACGTGTTCAAATATTGAATTAACTTCCTCTGGTTCCTTTTTTTTTTTTACCTAACCTCATATTTTGAGTACACATTTTTCCATAAATAAAATTCAAAATTCCATTAATTAAAAAATAATTCCAAATTCATAACTAATAAAAACTGGAATTTCAAAGCGAAATTTTAATTTAAAAAAACATTAAATTTTAATTTCCTCTTTTGGATATTAGGTCGGTGTTGGTGCAAAAATAATGTTGTTTTCTCACATACACATAGCAACATGTGAGAAAACGACATTATTTTTGCATCAACCTAATAAAAAAAATCTTTCATCAGAAATAAAACAAAAATATCATCTGTAATGCTATATAATTTAATCTATATTACAAACATTAACTTAACTACTACTTAATTCCCCATAAAAATATATTGATTTATTCAATATTAGTTTTCTAAAGTCAATCAGCTCAGCCAAATTAAAGCAATCTAAGGGAGATAATTCAATATTTCTTCTTAAAAATTACTTCGAAATTCGATGACACCAAGTTTCAATAAAAATTATATCTGAAAAATGAAAATGCATTTAACAAGCATTAGCAAAATTGAACTCTCCATCTTTTCTTATTAATGTAGTTAGAGACCATTGGCAACACTGAAAATCTTCCCCAAATATTTGCTTCCTTATAAAATAAAATTTTAGTTTTGGGTTCCAATGGCCATCCAACGCAAGTTGCACTGGTGAGAAAATGTCTCCGCGTTAAGTCGAAAAAATACATCGAAAAATAAAAAATATATATAGAGAGATGGAAATGTGTACCAGGAATTGTTTTATCGCAAAGTTAATAAAAATAAACAAAGGGAAATATTTACTTTTAAATGCGGTTTCAAGAAGAATGTCGTGACGTTTTCGCTTTAGTCATGCTTTGCTTAAGAAAGCTAGAACTTTTAAAAAAAATGTGAGGCTATTCGCTAAATTTAAATCTCATGTTTTTTCTTTCTTTTAAATAAAATAAATACAAATAATTAAAATAAATCTATTTAACCATAAAAATGATGTTAACATACGACCTCACCGACAACTCAGAGAAAAATGTATTCGACAACGCGCTACAAAATGTCGATGCGGGTAGGGGAAGATTTTTTATCTTTTTCCAGATATAAGACAGGAAAAATCTATTGTCAGGTCAACAGATGGTAACTATATTTATTACTGAAAAATCACAATTGTGACACAAGGCCAAAAGGGAAGTGGGGTAGGGCTGGACATCAACTATACTATACTTAGCTCATCCAATTCGATATTTATTGTATAAAAAAATACAATTAGGACACAAGGCCAAAAAGGGGAAAGGGGTTGAGGCTGGTCTTCACTAACTATTTTATACCTAGCTAATCCGATTCACGACCCATTCACTCATTACAAGTAACACATACCACAAGAAGTCATCCTTCACCACTTACTCCTACATATACCACAATACCCCATACACAAAGGGAACCTACAAAAACACCCAGTGATTTAAAAATTTCTTGTGTACAAATGTTCATAAAAATATATATAATTTACAGATGGTATGAAATGATGGGGAAGGTATGAATCCTCAATTACAAACTAAAATATAACAAAATATCGAACAGAAAATAACAGATGTTAGTAGGACCCGTCCACCCCACAAAAATAAGAGTGGCCGCTGTATTCTGTCTTCTAACAGAATCAAGAAGCTAACTCTCTGAGTGGAAAAGATAAAATAAATATGGGATTTGGGAAATCAAAGACTGAACCAGTCGAGATGAAAAAGGCAGCAAAAAACAAACTTGGGAAGGTTAGAAATCCCGTCTTGGACCATAATAAAAAGGAGAATCCGCGAACGATACACACTCACATTAACTAGGTACACAAAGAGAGTCTAACTTAATCAGGGCAAGGTTTCACAGGAAACCGCCCCTCTGTGACAAAGAGGACTTTAAAAGTAAACTCAAGAATAGGCCCTTTTACACGAACCAAGCGCGCTACTTTCACCTACCTTTCGCTGAAATCTGTCGAGTTCTGATCTTTACCTTCAGCTGAAAGAAACCGATCAGAGCCTGATGAAAGTAACTTATTGCAAGATTCCCTCCATTCGCGTTGTCCAGATCACCATTCTTGCCACGGCCAGTAGGGTCAGAAATACCATTTGTTTCACCCCAGTATACGGGAGCGACACATTATCGCACGCGTTCATCGGGAGCGATAAGAGCTGTCAACGCGCTGACATGGTCCCAGAAAGGGCGCAGCTGAGGACAATGGCAGTAGGCGTGCAAAGCCGTTTCCTCTAAACCAATGTTACACCGGTGACAGTCGAGCAAATACGCCGCGCCCTATCTGAAGGCCATGTTATTGAGGGATATCACGTTCCGAATCAATCGCCAGGTAAGCGAAAATTCAGGTTTACTGAGATAATTCGCCCTAGACCAGAAAGAGCGTAACTCGGCCAGCGACAAGTCGAGCCGCCGACAGAGAGGATCCTTCGTGACCCACGATACAAGACATTTCGGGGCCGTGAAAGGTCACTGGACCGAGGAAAAACCCTCAAGACCGCTCGACACTCGTTGAGGAAAGTTGACAGTTTCCCGGACCTACGACGGCGATTAGTCCAATAAATGGGAGGAGTGATAGTAAGGCTAGGGAAAACGTCCGTAACACTCCCCACCAAAATCAAATCCTTTGTCAAAACACGGCGTAGGAAAGCCAACCTCGAGTATTTGGAAGTTCCAATAAATTCTTCTGGGCGACAGTTACCCAGATTTCTATGTCTCCCGTAGCTATTCCTGTTTTGTTTTCAACGGGCGAGACATCAGACACCTCGCCAAACTGGACAAAGAAATATCCCAAGTGGTCCTGTGATATGTACAGTACATATACAGATTGACTTTGGTTTTTCTTGTTCCTAGTAATTCGGTTTGGAGCCTAAATGCTTTGGTTAAGAGTATTGTTGGGATCGCTATGAATTGAGTGTGAAATCAGAAGGTTTTAGTTGCTAGCGTGATGAGTTTGACAGCATGTTCTTCACATGAATCACAACAAATAAAAACATAGACGTATAAGTCGAATAAAACTCAATGCAAAATGAACAAGAAACAATGGCGGATGTGCATTCAACTAGAAAATATCGAACATTTATATACAATTTTTACAAATAGAGAAAAAGTTGTGTATTGATGTTATGCAAGTTGACGAAGTTTGCATCAAGGATATTAAATAAATTAAAATTCAACAATGTTGAGAAAATGTTCACATTGTAATACCAAGGAAAAATTTATCGAGAAGTAAATTTGAAAATAATGTATGTGAGATTTTAAGTTGAATTTGTTAACCTTGTTCTGACAGAATAGTTCACCCTGGACTGTATTTTCTTTTCTCTTATGCTATTAGGTTGGTGCAAAAACAATGACGTAATAATGTCGTTTTTTTTACGTATTTTTAACGTCAAAAAACGACATTATTACGTCATTATTTTTGCACCAACCTAATAACATTAACATTTCTGTTTCGTAGTGTAATTAACACGGTAAGGTGTAATGGGGTTTAGAGAGGTAGAAAGATGTTGGCAATTGAGTCAGGAGTTGACGCGCGAATTACTGACTGGTGAATTGGACTGAAATTTGTCCTTTTATTTGTTTTTGGGAAATCAAAGTAGGCTCCCAGGGGCCTGGCGGGAAAACAGATTTTTGACCATGGATACACATTCTGGGGTCGTCTCGACCAATAACAAGCCGAGTTTCACAATGTGTGGTGTTGATTGGTCAAAGCTAATTCTTATAGAAGAGTCTATTTTTAACGGGTGTGAGTAGACAAACATGGACGATTGTATGCTCACCGCCAGATCTTTTGCTGCGTCTTCTGTGACTAGCAGGATGTCCGACATAGCATTGTTTCTTCTTGTCTATATTTTCGCTCCAATTTTTAGGCTTTTTAGAACCTCTTCCATTATTTCCACATTGACACCAATTAGTTTGCGTATCTTAATGTCTGTTGTTAACAGGGAAATCGTTCTAGTGTTTACCGTTTCCATAAGTGTTGGCACCGGTAACAGTTCGTTTCCGTCATTGAAATTTTCATATTTTTCTTTTAGCCCTTTATAATAATCGGGTCCTTTTGATGGGGGCTTATCCGTTGTCCACGCCGAAGGGATTGCTTCAATGGGTGTGGCATCAGTAGTTTGGGACTCCGCCATAATGTTGGCGTTCCCACGACACCGGCTGGAAACACCAATAGAGACAGACGCAAATTATCGAAAACAAGTGACTGAATACAATGTACAAACAATGGATACAAATACAGCAATCAAAGACGTAACAAAACTCACACTTACTTTTAAACAATATAGCTTTGGGAAAAAATGACGTAAAGAAATTCGCCGTACACAAAACCGTCCGCGAGCGACTCGTTCAACAGATGCTAGCTCGACTGGCTTTCAATATGGCGTACTGCTTTTATAGCAGTACCCCATTTACATACAATACTACCTCTCCCTGAATCGAAATTGCCTTATACCTTTCGTTGATCTTTGACTTCTTTCTAATTATTCTTGGGAATCTAAACTTGGTATGTATCTTGATTTGTTGTTATCGGTGACCTATGACAGTTCATTTTCCTCTTCTGACCTCCTCGTCAGATTTCTGATCATAAACATCTATAGATTGTTCGATTTCACTACTGGATTCATTAGTCTCTTCGCCTCCCACTTTGTGTTCTTCACCTTCAGATTCTTCATCCATTTCTATATCCTTGGGTTCCATTCTGCTTCTGAATTGATCTGCATAGGCCAGTACATTTTGTCCATTTTTCATTAGTATTGCTGTCTTGTGTTCTTTCTGTACTACAAAGTTTGCCTTCTCTGGATTAGATTCTTTGTCTTTTTTATGCCATACACTTTCACTTGTTGAAAATGTTATTGTTATGGGAGCTCTAATCTGGCTACCCATTGTTCCGGAAGGACTTTGTAATCTGCCTGCATGTGGAATTCTCCTGTAGCTTAACAGTAGTTTTAGTAAGTAACTCTCTATATTATCATTAGATGGGGAAAATGCTTTGAGTCCTATTTTCACAGTCTGCGCCATTCTTTCTGTGATTCCATTTGATTGTGGGTGATAAGGTGGTATTTTATATGGGACGCATCCAATACGCTTTAACCCCGAGCATAAACTTTCATCGCAAAATTTCTGTCGCGTTATCTAATACCAAAGTTTTAAGCACTACATTCCTTGAAAATAATGTTCTTTTATTTTACAGTGATGTTTTTTTTTCTGTCAGCAACCTTAATAATTAGGTTGGTGCAAAAATAATGTCGTTTTCTCACATATGTTACTATGTGAGAAAACGACATTATTTTTGCACCAACCTAATACTTCGGGTCATCCTGAAAATGAGCACTAAAATTAAAAATAGCCCCATGCCTTTAATATAGGCATGAACCATGTGTACGCGAGCCCATGCTTCTTTTTATTTAGGCCACAAGTGAATTTTGTTTTGCCAATTTTTTTTTTTTTTTTTTTTTTTTATTCGGCACATTTTGGGCATCTTTTTACCTATCGCGAATATCCTGGCCACCACGCTTGTAATTTTAATCTCACTTGTGTCCCTGTTATACCACAATGTTACATCATTGTGTATACCTTTTTAGTACTTCTCTTCTTAAACTTTATACGGGTATTATAATATCTCCATTGCATATTATGCCTTTCTCTACAGTTTTTTTTTTCTGTCATTGAACAATTGTTCCATGTGTTTCTTTTTATTAGGTTGGTGCAAAAATAATGTCGTTTTCTCATATAGTAACATATGCGAGAAAACGACATTATTTTTGCACCAACCTAATATTCTGTCTGAAATTCTACTTAACCCTGGATCTTGTATGGTTTCCAAGACGATTTAGGGGTAACGCGTCCGTTTCAACCCAGTGCAGTATTTTATCTTTTGAATTTTCAGATGTTTCTAATTTTTACTGTCGAAATTTAGTCTGGATAGCGCATCCACATGTGGAATAGTGCCCAACCTTACGTATGATCCAAGGCCATGTGTTTTATAGCCCATCTTAAAATTCTAGAAGATGTGACTTTTGGTAATTTCTTTTTGGGGTTAAATATAAACTCTAAAGGTTTTTGATTTGACTTTAACAAAAATCTTTGTCCTAATAAAGAAATTCAAAGTCTTTCTGTGCTCTATACTATTGCTAACGCTTCTTTCTTAATATTTGAGTAGTTAGCTTCATCTGACGTTAATTTTCTCGACCGGTACATTATTGGATGACCTTCTTGCGATAAAATTGCTGCTACATGTTCACTTGCATCCGTAGTCAATGTCACTTCTTTTATGGATCAAAATTTTTGTAATCGATTTTCTTATTAGTACCATTTTTAATCTTTCAAAACCTGTATTTTTTCTTTGAGTCTATTTAAATTCTGTATTCTTTTATCGTAATTCTGTAAATGGTTCTATTCGGTCACTATATCTAGGTAGATATTTGCTATAAAAATTGGTCAATCCCAAAAAGGATTCTAATTGTTTTTTTTTTTTTATATTTTGGTGTAGATACTTTCGATATGTTATTTATCAGATAATTATCCAGTGAAATTCCTTATCGCTATTCATCGTCATACCAGCGTTTTTTAATTTGGCTTAAATTTGTTCAGTTTTCTTTTTTTAATTCCTCTTTTTACTGTAAGCGCCTATGGCTATATATCGTCTTGATATATAGGATTATATTTTTTACCCCTTCCGATAGAACTTTTTCAATTGCCTTTTGAAAAATATAGCTTAAAGTCAACTCCAAATGTAAAACGAAATAACTGAAAATCGCGGAGTCCAGATAAAACCCCACTGTATATCGTTTTTTTTTGTCCCCATCTACGATTTAAATTTTATTCCCAATTTTTCAACACCAACTTTGATTCTTAATTTTAATTTGTTGAAATGTATTTTTTATTATTAGCTTCAACTTTATTTTTTAAAAATGTTCTGTTTCATTGTTTTATAATAAAAATACATTTAAATAACCTAATATAAATATAAAGCAAAATCTTGTGTTTTTCAATTAAAAACAATGTGCTCAGCTTTTGAAAGTCATTAAACAGGGGAAGATAATTTAGTTTAGTTAGAACATGTTTACCGCCCTTGAAATTTATATAATCATTTTCAGGTTTAAAAAGCAGCTCGTAACCCCAATACCTCGCAAACCTGATTGGGGGCCTCGAGTAGCGCTTTGTGATCCTCGCTATTTTATCAACATTTGATTTTTTTTCTACATACATTTATATACGTTACAAATTATTGAACTAAGTACAACTGAAGAAAAAAATTTTAATTTTGATGTCATTCTGGTTTTTTTTTTTTTTTTTTTTTTCGTTCAAATCAGTGATTTTTTTTTTTTTTTTTTTTTTTTTTTACATCAGCATTGCTCTTTGATGTAATACTGTTTCAAAGAGATACAAACAAGGAACCTTGACAACGCAAGCTCTACCTAACCACTAGGTGAAAATAGCACTTACAATTTCGGAATAAAGGCCGCATCTTTTTTTTTTTGGTTTGGACATTAAAAAAAAACAACAAAGTAAAAGGTGAAAAACAGACGAAAAAGGCCCAGCACAAGGAAAAATACATTACAGCAAAAAATAATTTTTAATATAAAAATATTAAGAATATTTTAAATTAAATTTTATTTAAAATATTTTATTTTATTTTTTTTATAAAAATATTAAAAAAAATTGTTTAAATTTTCTATAATTATTAATATTTTTTAGATTTTATGATTATTATCGCGTGAATAAATACTGGATTTTTATAAATAAAGGTTAACTCGTAAATACAGTTTTTTTCACTTTTGTTTGAATCAGGATTCATAAAGAAACGTTTTGGAATTCAAAAGACAAAAAAAAATCATACAATAAAAGTAAAACTGATATTTTCTTTTTATTACAGCCGAAATATGTTCTTAAATAAGCGTTTGTAAAAAGTCCTAAATAAGTAAAAAATGGGTACCTCCGCCGAAACATGATACCTAAGGTTTAATGAAAAATCTTTTTTATGCTTTTCAAGCTAATCAATAAAAATTTAATATTCCAATAAGCAGAATATTTCTTTAAAACACTTCTTAAAAAAAAAAAAAAAAAAAAAAAAAATTTTATAGAAATTTCGTAAAATATTTTAATCTTGTGCAGTTGTTGCATCAAAGTTAAGAAAAATTTTAATAAATATACTTTGTAAAAAAAAATTAAAACTAAAAATTCAAGTACAATAAAAAATAACTAAAAAAATTGGGTAACAACAAAACTGGTAAATAAATTATTTTTGAAGTCCACATTTGTCCCTACAACAATAAAACCCAATGTTTATGGGTTAAGTTCAACTGGGAAAGCTTTAAATAGCACATAGAATAAAATACAAAACTGAACGGAATGATTTCAAAACATAACAAATTTATTAATGTTTGATGTACATGCGAACTGAAAAGGTAGGACAGAGTCGTGTCCCTTTGATTAGGTATTTAGTTGTACCGGAATTCATATTAAGAAGTTTAAACTTGTAATTTAGAAGAATAAAGTTTGGAATTGTGAGTTGTAAAGTTGGTAAAAGTTCAGAAGTGATTTCAGAGTTTGTGAATGTTGGTAATTGTCTTTAACGTCTGGCCAGCAATGACTAAGGCGAGAGTTCTTGAAGGTTACATCTGGCACTTGGTAGTAAGGAATGAGACGCACGAGAGAGATGAATGAAAAGAAAAAAAAAAACTCGAGGGAGTTTACACGTGTTGGGTTTATATAATGGTCGTGTACCACGCGGTAGGATCCCAGCATATGAGCGGGAAAAAAGATTGGTCTCGTGCAGGCAGTTTGATTGGTCGGAACTGACCAATCAACAAGCTAGATTGAAGGTGATTGACCAATAGAATACTTGTTATATTTGTATGAAAGTAGGATGTTACTTACCAGATAGGAAGAGTGCATTTCCTAAAAAGAGGTAAGGCTGGTTTGTTGTGGAAGATCCCACAAGGTTACAATAAAATTTGTATTTTATATGAAAATTGAGATTTAGTAGAGTGGGGACTCATATCATAAATCGGGGATGCGCACAAGGCCCTTGCACCGGCCCGTGTCAGATTAAAATTCATTAAATTTATACTGGAATTGACATTTAAGAGATTGTGGAGGAAGCTTGCATTTCGCGACACACTATGGAGTTGTGATCAGCAAGCAAACTCTCACAAACCATTACGAGTCAATGTCTCCACATAGACTCTTGATCATCATCAGTCTCATGACTGGATGTTGCTAGAGGGTTGCTAGGCAACTAATCACTTGACCTACGTATGTTTGAGTCGCGTGCTATTGTCTGAGTCTCTGTGAATGATTACTTAATGACGCTGTCAACCCATCCCTCCACTATGTCTGCTTCTTTTTCTTTTGCCTAAAGTGGTAACTTTTAGGACGGCAGTGGAAATGTTTGTAGCTTTTACAACGTGGCTGTGGTGGTATTGACAGCCTAACTCAACCCGTACATTTTTACTTTACGAATGTGTAAAGTAAACACAAAAGCAACAAGAGAAACAAGATAGAACACAAAAGAATTAAGATTAATATTTATATTCGTATAATGATGTACATGCATAGAGGTTATTATTTTTCTTGGTGTTATGTCCCTTTGACTGAATTAAAGTTTTACTAATGAAATATTTTTTTTTATCTGAGCTCATAAAAGTTGAATGAACTTGCTTCTCAAATGTTCACTGTGAGAGAGTTGAAAAAATTCTATAAATCTGAGAATATGTTGAGTAAACTTTTAGCTTTAGAAGAGTTGAAGGAATGAATGTTCCGTAATATTTGTATTGCATTGCTTGTAGTTGAAAGTTGAATAATGTAAATGTTTGTAATGAAGTTTGAAAAGTTTCGTACGTACGCGTATGTGAATGTTTTCATAGTGTCCGCCAGCAAGAGGTCGAGACGCGATCTCTTTTTTACAACTACATTTAGTAGCGAGAGAAACCAAGGAAGAGGAAGAACGAACTTGTGTCTAGTATTGATAATCAACTTAATCACGTGGCAGGCTCATTGGCTGTCCGATTTCTTATTCCAAGTCATTATCCATTACACTACCCACACATCCATGCTTACAATACTTGACATTCCCAAGAGGTCACCCATCTACATTGCTTAACTTTAGTGACAACCGGTGTTTCAATGCTTTATGGCTGTAAGCCTGGTGGTAGAAGTAGTCTGTAATTAATATCATACCTGTGCCGTCAATTATTAGAAAGTTTGAATATTAAGATGAAATGAAACGGCGTATTGAGATTCAATAAAGCAAGGATCTAGAATTCAAAGGGGCCAATGAACCAATCCATGTAAAAAATATCTAATCCGAAATAATTAATAATATATTGATTATCAAAATGGCTAAGGGAAGTAACTACTCATAAATTTAATACCTTAAATTGATTTACCTCCCTTCTCAGTATAGAACGTGACATAAATAAATACAAAAACAAAGGTAAATATTATAGTGTTGATTATCATTTGGAGTGTGGTTGTAATGACTGTCTGAAGTAAAATTATAGCCAAGGGGAAGCTTCAGCTTTGCTTCTGACATGCAGGGTGACATTTTGAACTATTTTAGTGGGGGGGAACGAGAATTGCGTTTTATGTCGTCAGGCATGCTACATATTTTTTTTTTTACTATTTCTGGAGTTGAGCACAGATAAAGTCGGTAGACCATTGTTACTGTAAATGAGTTCAAGCCCTGCTTTTTGTGCAATATTTGTGGCTTTCAGCTTCAATACTGTTCCAAAATTAATTGACAAATTAAAACAAAAGATTTACTTGAAATAAAAACATTTTATTTATTTTTTTTATTTGAAAGACAGCCTTGTAGAAGAGAACTAATTTTACATAGATCCTTTGGAATCCAGAAGATAAAAGATGGCAGCAGCAGATGGATTTATGGATTTGAGAAAAAAAAAAAAACAAAAAAAACAATAAGGCAGTTTGATACTTTTTTTTTTTTTTTTTTTAAAATACAAGTAATTTGGGCAAGGAATCTTGTCCATAAAACCAAAGTGTGAAAGAGTCCCTCAGAATGCAACTGAACTCATAGAGTCTGAAAAGTTACCAGAAGTGGTAAAAGATTTAAAAGAAAAAAGTATTTAAAAGTGGTAAAAATATTTAAGAGGGAAAAAAAAATAAAAGAAATGAAAAAGGAGAAAAAGTGAAAAAAGAAAAAGAGAGAAAGAAAAATAAAAAGTAAAGAAAAAAAGGGAGAAAAGAAAAGAAAAAGAAAAGTTTTTGTTACACACACAGGTATCGAAGAGTGAAAGATCTGTTACAAGAACTTTTATCTCCTTTTTGTTTTGGAGGGAGAGATATGAATGAGACATGATAAAAATTGTGAAAGACTTTTTTAATGATGTTATTAACAAAGTAATTAAAATATTTTTTTAAAAAATATTCCCTTGATTTCAGATAATGTATAAAAACGATAAGTAAATTTCAGAAATTCATAAAATGAAAATTTAAAAATCCCTCTTTGAAAACACTTATCAAGTTTTCAATCCAAATTAAGCTATCCTATGAGAAATAGACTTATCAGGCATTGACAAAAAGAAAAAGCAACTCAGTAAAACAAACATTTCCTCTCCACCCAACTGTATATTTTTTCCAAACTAGTTTACCTCTGATAATCAACATTGATTTACATGGTATAAACTTGTGTTTGCTTTAACATACCACTACACCCATTTCAGCAGAACAAAAACAATTGTTCGATGGTGCGTTGAATGTTATTATAACTTTCACATTCCCTATTTGGTCTGGTTTAGTTTCTTTTTGTACATTTATTAGAAATTTATGATAATCTAACATTTGCAGAACAAGGCAGTGATGAATGGACCCAAATATGGTAAAATGTTAAATCATTCCAAGCTGAATTTGTTTTAGATTACATCACAATGACCAAATTGGAAATTCCAACTGAATGAGTATTTTAATGTCAGCATCAACGTCCAGAGAACCAGAAAATTTATTCAGGATTATCTGAAAATTAAAAACACAATCCACTGCAAAAATAACCTTAAGCCTATTTCAAATAATCTTTTATTGGGTTGGAAACAAAGTTCCTGCACAACTTACAAAGTTGTGCAGGAACTTTTATTTCTAACTAAATATACATCATGTTAGTTTCTTTTTTTACTTTAACTATCCTTTCTCTACCCTGCCATCCATTCACATAAACTAAGTATATTACTGTTTCTCTCAGGTCACTCTTGCTTTCAATATGTCCTGTGAGTGTCAAATTCTCCAGGCCGTCCTTCCTCCAAATATAATAAATCTGACCCTGCATTTGCACAATTTGTTATGATCACGTTAAGTGCAAATGTTTGGACTTTTCTACACACACACACAAACGTCAGGTACCCTCACTAGTCTTGTTAACTATTAGGTTGGTGCAAAAATAATGTCGTTTTTTGACGTATTTTTAACATCAAAAAACGATATTATTTTTGCACAAACCTAATACTTTGTGCTCAGCAAAATACTAAGTGGGAAGGGGAAGTAAGGGATGAAGATACCTTGAGTTTCATTGTGGCACAGCAGGACCCATCTGTGATTAGAACACACTTGAAGTCAAGTGGGCCCTAAATGTTTTTATCTGTGTTTGAAGATTTTATGACCAGCAGTAAAATCTATGAAGCGAGATCTTCAAAAACAGGTTACTCTCTTTATCTATATATATATAATATATATATATATTTCTTCTTGTCCTATATCCTGCCAGGGTTGTAGTAGCACTGCATGGTAGCTTGCTCAAAAACAAGCCTACATTTGATCAAGCCACTAGTGAGTGCTGGGGTAAAATTGCACAAAAATACATTACTGCTTCTTAATGAATAAAATGTCTTGTTAATTTTATATCAATCTCTTTCAGAATTTAACTTAAAACATTATATACCCACCTCATCTTCAACATGAAAAAAGAAGAGATGCATTTACTTTTTTTCATGAGTTCAAACTGTTGCCAACATTAACAGAGCATGGGATGAAGGATTCACTTGTGCTTAGAGAGTACAGTGCTGATTCCTGAAGTTCCATAGTGGGGATACGACTCGAAGATGAAAGTGGTAGAGGACGTCCATCTGCAATTGACCACCATCTGAAAATACTAGTTAAACAAAACCCATGTTAAAGTGTCAGAGAAATATCTCAATAATTTGGCAAGGTAAGAAAACTCGATAAATGAGTTCCATAGAGTTTGGCGTTTTGAAGTGTGTTCAATGCTGCAGCTGCGAAATTCAAATGATCCATTTCTTGATTATGTCATGATCAGAAATGGATCCTTCCCAATTGTATCCGACTGGCTCAATGGCTGGATCAAAACAAAGCATCCAAACACTTTCCAAAACCAAAATTGCGCCCATAGAAGATTACGGTGACTGTCTGGTGGTCCGTTCAACATTGGTGTTATCCATTATAGTGTTCTGGAATCTACTGCTGAAATTTGTTCCCAGAAACTGGATGAAATGCACATTCAGTTCAACAAAACGTGTCTGGCATTGGTTAATTGACGAGATCTAATTCTGCTCCATGCAGGATGACTTCACAGAAGCAATGTCATCCTGATTGGGATACAAGACTTTGCCACATTCACCATATTCCTTTGATTTCTTGTCCACTGACTACCACTTTTTCAAGTGACAATTTTTTTTCAAGCCAAAAGACATTCCATTATAAAAATGCAAAAACTGATTTCTTGGCATTCAAACCTTTTCAGTTTTATTGTAAAGGCAGAAATGTATAGATATTCAGGGTTCATTTTTTGACATTTAAACCCTGTTTAAATACATTAATTCAGGATTTATTCTAAAATTGAACATTATTTTCCAAACAACGTAATAGAAGCAAATGTGGAGGTCTTTGTAAACACCAGTGAGATGTGCATTCATGGTGACAGTAATTGCAGTCACAATTCAAGCCACTTTTTGTTATTTGTAATTAGAACACAAATATACATGATCAGGTAGTCAGGATTTTACTGTTATAATTTAAGTGATAAAAAAAAAGAAGAGTAGATATGACATAACAGCATATCAACATTAATCAGATTTTTCTTTTAAAATGTATCTGATAAAATCATTTTTCACCAGTATGGTGAAGGATGACATTCAATATCTCAGGTAGGGATTCTCAAATAAGAGTCACTAGATTCTCAAGATAGGAATTTTAAGAGGCAAAAATAAGAAAAAAAAAAAAAGTGCTGTTTACAGAGTGTGAGTGTGTGTCTATATCTCAAATGACATACCCAGTACTGGATTTTCACCTGCCAAGGTGCTAAGCTAAATAAAATTTGAGGCACTTGACTAAAAAACATTTAAATTATTATTTATTAACGACTAAGTAATTTTTGATGATTTAGTATAAAAGAAAAACTAATGATAAAATAAAAATATATTTAAAAAATATGAGGTCCCCGAGGGTGTGTGGCACTAAGTTATAGCTTATAGGCAAGTTCAGTCACCAAAGCACCAAGACACACAACTGATAGTGAATACAAATTAATAGCTAAAGAACAAAGACACCAATATTCAGAACTTAAAACGATTACTTGGTTACTTATTTTAGTGTGTCATTGTACTTAGAATTATTACCATGTCATGCAAACAATAGTCAGTGCATTATTTAAATACAGGGTTCCCTACTAAAAAAAAAAAAAAACAAACAAAAAAAAAACAAACAAAAAAAAAACAGGAAATTTGGTACAGTTTATTTAATTGCTGGAATTTTTGTTAGTTATTTGAAACAAAAACACAGATGTGGTGTTCAAACTAAAGTACTCTGGCAAAATTTCTTGGCATTTTTTTTTTTTCAATCCCCAAGTTGGATGTTCTTTCTTAAAGAGAACAATCACATTACATTGAAAATTTGATACCTGCGGCATCTTAGAACAACAAATGGTTAAAAAATTTAATGTTAGTTAATTTTTTTTAGTTCATTCATATAGGAAAATATATAGTTAATTTTTTTTTTTTTTTTTTATGTCAGTTACTTTTTTTTTTATAGTAAATCTTAAATTTTGTTTTTTTTTGTGGGGCACCCTGTAGATTAGCTGTAAATAATCAACAGTGCCTTTTTATAGCCATCTGTCACTTATTGCCAATTAAGACATTTTATATTTTTGAATCTTATCAATTGAAGATAACTTTCATAAAAAAAATTTCAATTTGTTTCATCACAGACAAAAATGGCAGCATAATTTTCTCAACTCAATTATTCATCAAATGAATGTCTGTCTGTTAAATAGAAATGTGCACAAGGACAGTAAAAAACATGACTTTTTGAGAGAAACAATTTTGACAGAAGTGTTGGATGGAAGGATTAGAGAAGTACAATACATTGGAGAAGGACAAAACGTTATGGCTGAGGGTCATTTGTCATACAAGGAAAAACATGAAAAAAAACCCATGTAGTATCATTTCAAGTTTTTGACGTTTGATTTAATGCTTTCAACCCAGTTTTGAAAAACTCATTTAAGTAACACTGTTGTAGCATACCTACGGACAATAATGGGTATGTCCCCATTCACATAAATACAGTAGTAAATACTGTATGTTGGTCTGCAGTTGGAGATTTATCTCCAGCTGTGCTGGTCAAACTGCCTCCAGGCTCAGATACCTCACATTAAATCTGGCCTTGTGCAACATCTGACCACATGGGGCGGTTGGTAGATATCTTGCAGTTTACTACTACTTCTATGCACTGCTGACAAATTTTATGTGTTGTTCGTGTTCTTACTATTATCATTCATTACCAACCTTTGTTAGATTATTCTATTCAGTAACCTTCCCTAGGTTACAACAAATACAAATCAATTTACTCTTTTAGATAAATTATGAAATAAGTAGTGAAGTAATCATTCTAAGTAATACAGCTAACCAAAATAAGTGCTGTGTAATTTGTGGTGTAAATCAAATGTCAACATTAGTTTCAAATCTAATCCCATTTGGAACCATTCAATTATTGTAGTTTGAAAAGCATAGGTCACAAAATGTAGCTCAAGAAATATTGCTTTTAACAGGGTTTTTTTTATTTTTTTTATTTTATTTTTATAAGTTTAATTTATGATGGACCCTTTGGTTGGTTTTGATGTACAAGCACTGTTCAACATTTGATGACTTATGTTGTGCCATCAATGACTTTTGACAGACCAGCTTGAGACCTACACAACATTCTACATATAGGACATGGAGCAGCACCCCTTGTAAAGGCTGCAGGAATGTCAGAGTCATGTTCAATACTTGACACTTCAAAAAAATGTAATGCCTTTTTATACATATCCTCCTGTACTTGATGCAAATATCCTTCCATAAAGGACAACAGAGAGATTGTAATAGAATTTAAGTTTATCCTTGTACCTCAACGGAGAGGGGGGGTCCTGCTTTCTGACAATCAGCATGCTCTACACAAGGATTTTTGTCTTTTTGTCACTCATGTACACATGTGACCAGCCCAGTGACTTATTTAACTGATACATCAAAACAAATTATAATTACTACAGTAAAATTAAAATGATTAAGGAAAAAAAAAAAAAAAAAAAAAATGATGGCAATTCAGAATACAGGTGGAGCTGGGGAAACCTGGTTGGTTGGTTGTTTTGTTTTGTTTTATGGCATATCAACTTCAGTGGGTCATTTAATGCCAACAAAATTGTTGAAATAGATACATAGCGATAGTTTGTTAAAAAAAAAAAAAAAAAGTATGTATGTATACATACATATTTGAATCATTTTTCAATTACTCAGATTTTTGAGAACAATCACATGTATTGCTGGTAATATTCCTTTTTAAAAAGCATATTGCTGGTAATAGTTTTTATCAAAATTATAATGCTGGTAATAGTTTGTTTTTTTGTTTTCTCAAAAATTAATTTCTGGTAATAATTTTTTTCAAAGTATTTCTGGTAAAAAACCTATTTTTACATTTTTATAATGCCTTTTACCTCACTTTCGAGGTTAATTATTTGCCCATAGCTGGGACCCTAACAGGTGCTACCACCCCGGTTCAGGGTGGACTTGGGAACACCAGCAAATTAAGAGGTGGTTCCACGCTCTTCAAAACCTCCTTATCATAGGCATTGCTGTTGGACGTATTTTATCGTCTTACCCAGGACGGGGGAAACCTGGGATCACAAGAGGAGGAGTGAGAACTACTGTAAGAATTCTATTATTATTATTGAGTTTTATTCGATCTTATTGTTGATTTTTAGATGAGGCATTTTCATTATTATTTTATCGTGACCAACAGCAACAAAAACCAAAATAGATAGCACATGTAACGACAGGAAAATAATGATATAGTCAAAATGACTTTCCACACTACTTTAAACAAAATACTAGTAAGTAAACCCCCATTAATAGTGACAATAATAGATTTGAGAAGCTTATTGTCCTGAAAAACTGTTTTAAGAAAAATATTTTATAAATTTCAACCTACAGTAATTCTGTTCAGTTAATGAATGCCATGTTTCCATATAAAGAAATGGCTTCCATTATAATTTTTACAAGCTTCAGTTTATTGTTGCTTTTTATTTTAGATGAAGCATTTTTACTATTATTACTAGTTTTATTCCATCTCATTGTTGCTTTCTAGATGAAGCATTTTTACTACTATTTTATTACCAGTTTTATTCCATCTCATTGTTTTTAGATGAAATCCTTTCATTATTTCTACTAGATTTACTCCTTATTTCTTATATTTTTTTTATATGAAGCATTTTCATTATTACATAAAAATATGATAATGGGGGTAGAGAAAAAAAGAAAAAAAAAAAAGTGTCTTTATTGTCATTCTTTTGTATGAAAGTGAAGTCTTAAAAACAACAAAACAAAAAAAAACGGTATATCTCTGGACATTTCAATGCAAAATGAGCTAATTTTCAGAAGTGCTTTCATTATCAACTAACGATAAATAAAATGACTTCAAATTGGGTTGCCATATTTTCAGCAAATATGTTAACTTCACAGTTTTAAAAATTTTGGTATGGTGTGTGTGTGTGTGTATCTCAGATGTTCCTATAATTGTCATGTGAAAAATAAATTGATATACAGTTTTCATATGAATATATATAATTTATTTATGCTTCTAGTTTTACCAAAAATATTTAAAATCATTTTATATGTAAATAAATTTGCATATTTAAAACCATTATTGATGGAAAAAAATGCAAAATAATTTAGAGAGAATAGACTATATATTTTTGATGATCCGACTATTTCAGATGAAGTATTGTAACCATTTACATTATTTGGACTGTTGTCCTCATCTTTATTGCCATATTCATGACATTTCAGCTATTGTACTCTCCAGACTACTTCAGGTGATAGTTCTCTCTGCTGTTGCCAGGTATTGAACTGGCATCTCTTTGGCTCAAGTCACTTTTAGATCAAAAATTCACTCATCAATATTCCCAAGGACAGATTGATCCAAAAATGAGAACAAAAACTGGGAGAGTTGAGTTACCAAGGGGAATTAACTGAAACTGAGATGTCAAAAGGCATGGCATGTGGAATTAGAAGAATCTACCCATGTAGACTAAAAGGGTTTGGTTCAAAATATCTCCTGAAGCAGAGAGGAATGTATAACAACTGAAATGTTATGAATATGGCAATAATCCAAACAACGTAAATAGCATAAATTATTGATGATATATTCCATAACTAATACGAGAGAAAACTAAACATTTAAAAAATTTTTTTTTTATTTTTGGTTCTCAGCTTACTCATTAATTTTCCTACACTGTTTCAGTCTAAGTCAATCAGCAGTCTGTTGGTGTTTCAGTTGCAAATGGGTCACATTTATCATAGACCATGTTTGAGAATGCAATAGAAGCAGTATATCATTTTTAACTATAAAGTAAATATATTGACTTTGTCATTGTTTCGTTATTCATTATGCGTCTCATAAAATCTTGTGACAGCTCTGCTTTTATTTTCTTTTATTATTATATAAAAGTTCATCTAATATAAGGAACAAGAGCCACTCAAGGTAGATGGTTGCTGTTAAAATTGTTATGATGAACGAAGTGTGCGATATGAATGAAACAGAATGTGACAGGAAGTGGAGATGATGAGGATAAGAATAGCTAATGACTGACCCTCAACTTGAAGAACTTAAGATTGTAGTGTTCAGGAAAGCATTCACATGGGAGTCTCTTCCACAAAGTTGTAGTTCTTTGAGGAAAAAGCTGTCTGGGTGGAAATTTTACCTTAAAATTGGGATACAGAAGAAATGAGATTGATTCAATTCTAGAGACACAACCCTGCATGTCCGAGTTGCAAAGACCTGAAATGCGGAAACTAAGGAATGTAGCTCATCTGAACATTTACTATGGAAAGTGATAGAGTAAAGAGAAAATGTTTTCATTTATTTATTATTATTTTTTATAGGAGTGGGAGCAAAATAGCAACACATAAAGGGGGGGTACTTGAAAAGAGAATAACTGATAACAGAAAAGAAGATTCACCAATTATTACAATAATCAAAGGCTACAACACAGACAAAGAGATGGATGATGAAAAACAAAGAAAATAATCATGTGAACTGTCAGAGGTTACCTGCATATTTGACATTCCTTTTTGTAGACAAGTGATACATCAGAAAAATTTTCAGCAAAAAAAATATGGCAGGAAGGTCATAAATTTTGTTTAGAAATGAAGCGGGGGGGAAAAAAAAAAAAAAAAAAAAAAAAAAAAATTTCTTTATACACCCTCATATTCTGGGCACAGTAAATAAAAGAATTTCTATATGTATTTTTTTGCTTGTACACAAAAAATAAAATTCAGATGAACACAAAGATGAAACTTCAACAAAAAAAATAAAATAAAATAAAATAAATAAAAAATAAAATAAAAATATCCCAAACTGGATATTTTTCATTTTTATCAAACCAACAATACCATGGTCACATTGTATATACAGACTCTTCATATATAAAGATTGTTACAATATAGCAGTATAGAAAGTTTGTATTGTGATTGTAGGTTTCTTTTGTTTAATCTTATAACAATAATTCATGTTCCTTAAAAATGTTTTTTGCAATGCCTGAATATAATTTTTATGTTCAGATCTGGATGGTAACTCTTGATAAAATTCCCTGAATTAATTTTGCAATTGCTGGAGTCAACATGAGATGAGAGGAAAAAAAAAAAAAAAAAAAAAAAAAAAAAGATAACCACATGAGTAGTTTTAAAAACGAAAAAATTAAGCATAGTACCATTCTATCTATCTATGTATGGAAAGCCAAACAAGAAGATAATATAGACCCCATCCTTAAATGGGAAATATTAAAAAAAATGCCCCAAATATAAAGCAGGCCATAAATTTTGTAAATTATGTGCAGAGGAGAAATTAGCCATAGCTTTATATGATCAACCTAACCAACTATTAAACTCCAAAACTGAAATCCTTAACGTATGTAGACATAAAAAATCTTGGCTACTAAATTAGACGTTTTCACGCTTATTTGTCATTCCACCTTAATGTTTTTTTTCCCCTCCCTCCCCATTTTTGTTGAATAAATATTTAACCCCCCCCCGCCCACTTAGGTGTTTGTGTTTCTTTGGTCACGTGGTATAATTTTAGCTATCGCCTATAAATATGCGTTTCTCTTTGCCTCGTTAGCCGAACTTTCCCTGACGATCATTTAGGTGAAACCTAGGTAGGTTTGTCTGGCTCACTAGGTGTATCTAGGTCTGCTCTACGGTTGTATTGAGGTCTTTTGTTAGTTAGTTGTTTACTCGTGTCGGGGTTTTTTCTTTGGGCTTCAGACCTGCATCTGTGCGATTTTTTTCGGCAGTAGTTCATGTTTGTAGCTCTTTCTTTTTTTAAAACCTTTTTTTCCCCCCCCTTGAGATTGATTTGATTATTGGCAAATCCAAAATTTGAGGGTTTTTCGAAACGAGTCTAGTTATCATATATATATATATATATATATATTACAATATTATGGATGTTTTTGTTTGAATCTAGATGGTGGAGCCCCTAATAAAGTACATGAATTTTACGACGACTGCTAAACACTCTCTTCCATAACTCTAGCCTTGGGCAGCTGGTGTGGGAATTAACATAAGAGATTGCTCATACAATATTTTATTTTGCATTAGAATAATGTTAGCAGAATATTCACATGTTTTAAAAAAATATCTAGGTATTCAACTACAAATATAAATTTCAACTTCCAAATAAGTCTTGTGTTTCAAAAAGATTGTTATGTTAATTATTACTTGCATGCTTAGTTTTGAGTTAAGTTTAATATTAGCACTTTACACACCATAAAAAAAATATTTATATAAACTACAAATAGCTTTAACTTGCAACTAAACATGTGTAGGACAAAAAACTGGTTTCTCAAGTTAAATGACTGACAATTGTTTTTTTAGTAGACTTAGTTGCAAGTGGAAATTGTTTTTTTTTATACAGTTTTATCATAGCTTTATCAACTTATTGATCTACATTGACATAAAAACTGTTTATCACAAATATTTTATTTCATATATATATATATATGAAATATTTGTGATATATATATATTAGTTGTGTCTGTAAGATGCATAATAGCAAAATAAAAGTGAAGATGATGAGAGAAAATGGAAAATAAATGATGCATTTCAGCAAGAGCACCTACTTTCTCTGGCTTCTTCAGGTTAAAATGTAAAAAAAAAAAAAAAAAAAAAAAAAAAAAAAAACCTGCATGAAAAGAAAAATGAATTGGGATCTTTGGCGACCATAAACCAAATTACCTTATCACACCCATGGTCAAACTCCAGAGACTAGTTTGCCTATTTGTTTTTTTTTTTTTTTTTTTTTAGATATATCATACGATAGGAATTAAGTTTACATTATGTTAATGATCCTTTTCAACTTGTAAATTGAAAGAAAACTTACAAGGATTTTTTTAAAACCAGTCAATGGATGATAAATTATTGAAAAAATAATTCAATTAAAACATTGAGCACTTTGTGTAAATCAATTTCAATATTTAACATTTTATGTTGTATTAATAGGATTCACTTAGATTATATACCAACAGATTATTAATTGTGTATATATATATATATATATATATATATATATATATATATATATATATATATATATATATGTATGTATGGGGGTGTGTGTGTGTGTGTATATATATATATATATATATATATATATATATATATATATATATATATGTATGTATGCGCGCACACACAAGAGCAGTTTGGGGTCTGCTGGACTTCAAATCAGCCCACCAAAACTAGAGTGTATTTTCTATATATACTTGTATACAAGTGTATATACATACACAGAATGGCATCTACATACATTAGAGCCCTTTTACACACACACACACACATATATATATATATATATATATATATATATATATATATATATATATATATAAAAATGGGGGTAATGGAGTGTGTTGCTTTTCCCTGATATTATGAGTTGCACTGCAAACAGCTCATTATATTATATATATATAACAAACAGACAGATAGATAGATAGATAGATAGAAACTCATGGGGGATTGACCATTCATGTGTTTCAGAGATTCTAATGAATTTTTTCTTACATATAGTTTTGTCTCTTTCATTCTAACCTGAAGAAGCCAGTGAAAGCAGACACTTGCCAAAACCCATCATTTATAGACTTTTCCTTTGTCTAATCTTCACACATTATATATATGATAAAAAATATAGTTTTATGGTAAGCTAAATGTATGGCTTAATGCACTCAATATCAAAGACAGAGTGTATGAAAATATAAAAGCAGACATTGGGGTTAACACCCGGTGTGTGAGAGAGAGAGAGAGAGAGCAATTGTGTATAAACTTGTACAAAGAAGTGAGCCATTTATTTGGAGTGTTGTGCTAAAGCTAAACTAAGAATTACATACATTTGTATATTTTTTAACTAAAAAAAAAACGAAAGAATATTAATCTACAACCCAGTGTGTCTAAAGATTTTAATTTTTCAATATTTTTTTATTTTATTATTTTTATTGTTCAATATATATATATATATATATATATATATATATATGACATTACATTCAGCATCTCAACTCCAGCATTTTATAGACAAACTTTTGTGCAATTGTTTGGCCCACTTGTCAGGAAGTGTCAGCAAATCTCTGTCGATTTTCTTGTTTTCATTATTTTTATATTAAGTTAAAAAAAAATAATTTATTTGCTTTTTTTATTGGTGTTAGGTTGATTTTTCTTCTTTGTATGCATGTGTATGTGATCATATGCACCTACATGTATGTGCACATGTGTAGGAGGCGGTGGTTATTTTTCTTTTCATAATTTGCTTCTCTTCTTATATTCCCTTGATATTCCTTTTCTTTATCTTTCAGGAGCAAAAGAGAATGTAACAGAGTTATTCCCAGGATCAGAGATAACTTAAAATTAATCTAATATTCCAGAATATTTTGGGGTTTGTAAAATAGATGCACTCAGTTTCATTTTAATTAATGCTTAGTAGGTACCTTTACTAGTCTTGTTAACTACTTTGTGCTCAGCAAAATACTAAGTGGGAAGGGGAAGTAAAGGATGAAGATACCTTGAGTTTCATTGTGGCACAGCAGGACCCATCTGTGATTAGAACACACTTGAAGTCAAGTGGGCTCTAAATGTTTTTATCTGTGTTTGAAGATTTTATGGCCAGCAGTAAAATCTATGAAGTAAGATCTTCAAAAACAGGAAAAGTTTTGTAAATAACCCGGGATGCATATTCTTAGTGCTTTTAAGTAGAATACTATGATTATGCCGAATTTTATTTTATTGTTATGATGAGAATAGAAATTTATTAGGTCATTTTTGTTGCTTGATTTCCAGTAGACTATCCCGATCTCTCTCACACACACACATATATATATATATATATATATATAGTATCTTTGCAGTAAATGTTAATTCAGACAAGTTTCAGTTCCTTTGCAACTTCAACACTAAAACTAATTTAATAACAATAACATCTTAAAAAATAGAACAGATAGCTTTTACTTTCTCAAAATTTCAAGAAAAAAATTGTTATTTTGGAAATAAATTTTTTTTTCTCATTAGTGCCACAAAACAATGTGTGTATTTTAAAATATTGACATTGTCATAATGTTCCAAATTGATGTAGACAACTGAATCCCTTGTAATATTGAAGCTTTTACCTTTAAGTCTTTCTTAGGTATATAATTTGTATGAAAAGAGGAAAAACAAGGCCATTTTTTTGTAAATTTTTTTACAGAGAACGAACAAAAAAAAAAATTAAAAAAAATGCCCATTTCATCAATAGCCATTACAGACAAAAACTTAACTGCTACTAATGTACCTAAGAGATGCAAATTTATAAAAGAGTGAATACTAAACTCATCTTTGCCAAACAATTATGGGTTGAGGGAAGGGCACATATTACCCTCCCTAAAATGAGATTCAAATAATAGACAAAAAAGACTGCTGGGGAGTCAGAAGGTTGACAGGGGCAGCACATATTGATACATTGGCAAAGATTTCAACATATGGTTTTTTTTGCTTGGAAAAGGAAGTGTTGGGGACTTCTTGCTATTTACCAGAATCATCTGGGTATACAGCTAGCAGAAATGTTTCCCATCCATGTATTTACTGTTGCAGAAATGAACCAATTTAGTAGGTACTCTTAAGTGCTTAATAGAAATTCTGGGCTGGAGAGAGAAGCAGCTTTTGTTTTTTTTTTTCTTCTTCTTTGAGACCCCCCCCCCCGCCAAAAAAAAAAAAAGAAGCTTAATTAATAAACCTGGTTTATAAATTTCATACTTTTTGACCATTTAAAGGATATTCTGATCCCAGTTTTATTAAGACCACTTGAAAAAATGAGAAAAATTTTGCCTACACCGTGTATTAGGCACTTAGGGAATGTAATTCATCAATTCTCTGCCATCATTTTCTGAAGAAATAGGATTTTTTTTCTACTTTTCCTTACATCTGAGGAAGGTTGAAAAATGGTTTATCTAAAACATTTTAGTAAGAACATCAAGAGCATGAAGAAAGTGTTGAACAAATTAAATTTGAAACCATTATATATATATATATATATATATATATATATATATATATATATAATAAATTCCCAAGAGGACAGAATCCAGGTAGAACTCAATGTCCAGGACAGAGCAAGAATATAATATAAAAGGCTCAAACACTAATATTCCATGGTTATAATTTATTACATTGGAGTTGTAATCACGATCCAATTCATCAGACCTACAAATTCAATTTTTGAGCCATATATATATATATATATATATATATATATATATATATATATATACAAGGTTGGTGCAAAAATAATTTTCTCACATATGTTACTACGTGAGAAAACGACAATATTTTTGCACCAACCTATATATATATATATATATGTGTGTGTGTGTGTGTGTGTGTGCGCGTGTGTGTATGTATGTATGTATGTGTATGTATGTATGTGAAAATGAGAGAGAAACTACAGACAATTTTTATACTCCCTTACGTTACAAAAGGGAAAAAAATTTAAGAATACTAGAAAAACTCAATAAAATTTCATAAAATTTTCCTTGTCATATTCAACAAAACATGTTTGAAAGAAAGGTTTTTTTTTTTTTTATATATATCACTTTTCCCATTGTTTTTAGTGGATACTTATATTTATTAAGCAGTACAATGGGACTGCAGTTCACAAATTTAATTCATTCTTGAAGCCCATTCGTAAACTGAAACTATTTTTCCAATAGGAATCAATGTAAAATGGATTATTCCGTTCCTGGTCCCAAGATGATTGCTTATCTAAACTTTTACAGCAGTACTTTGTACACAAGTTTATACACGAAAATAATGAAAATTATTAAATCAAAAAAAAAAAAAAAAAAAAATAAAAAAAAATAAAAAAATAAATTACCCTAATACTAAACAGATAAAATATAGATGAACATATTTTAATTTTACTGTACCTTTAATTAGGAGAATTGTCATAAGAAGAAAGAGAAGGAAAGATGTTATTGTTTGGTAAAGGGGAAGGAAAAACGATCATCACTTTTATTTATAAAATTGATTTTGCCATATGAAACTGAGTAAGAAGAGACAATATCATCAACAATTGTTTTTCTCTTAACTTTTCTTATTCCTTTATCAGTATCACTGCTAGCTTTCTCTGGAGCCATGACTGAGGATTAATAAAGAAAAAAAAATAAAAAATAAAAAATGACAGTACAATAAAATTGGAACAACACACAAATATATACAACATGGCGGTCGACTAAGAAATGATTCCGTTCGGATTAACTCAGTTCGGCAATGTTGTTAGAGAAGTGAAATTTTGTTTGATAACCGAGGCATTTTCATCTCGAATTTTCTGTTTGAAAACTGATTTGTTTGACATGCGAGATGTTCAAGAACCAAGGTTGCTCTGTATATTTATTTTCATCTACTTATCTGGTTATGGTGTGACAGGTTTAACACTAGTTTCCTCTGCCCTGAGGGACACGTGTTCAAATCCTGCTGGAGAGTGCAAATTTTTTCTTTAGATTTCTCGAACATTCAGACAGGTAAATGAAAACAAATATGCTGTTTAATAAATAAACAGAGCATCTATTCAAATATGAGTATCCACTAAAAATAACATTTAAAGTGATAAAAATCTGTCTGATTAATAAAACAATCCATTCTAAAATGTATATTTGCAAAGGGTTGTGAAGCTTGCCAGAAATTTCGGTAATGAGAATTTGTCTTTACCTGGATTTAAATACCGACTGCTAGCACTGAAGACAAGCTTACTACTGATGTGCTAAATGAAGCACAGGAATACAAATACAGATGGATGGATGGATAAAAATGGACAGAATATAATATTAGGTTGAGTCATAAGTAATTTCCATTTTGGGGAACCAATTGTAATGATGAATATATATTATTAGTAATTACAACAAATTACTAATGATACATGGTAGTAAAGAATAAATTTTGAATACACTAATATAACTTAGTTTTTGCATGGCAACATACACAGTGTATTAAAGGAAAAATGTTATTTCCCATGATAATGTGAGGTTTCACACAGCAAGAATAACACAGGGAAATCTTTTTGAACTCCTGGTCTGTTCTATTGTGTATATGTAATCATTAATGAATGTGTTTATATATTTGCTTAATTTTATCAGCAATATCACAGAATACAGTGTGGAGAAGCAAAAATAAAATAAGAAAAAATTTTTTTTAAAAAAGTAAAATTTCCCAGCAACCGAATGATGGCTCAAAAAACAAAACTCATAAGCCTGAGGATGTAATTCCAAGGGTCATGAATCAGTCTTGCAAATTTAATGTCTGAAAAATGTCAGGGATGTAAGAAAAAAGGGTCAAAAATCGGCATCACAACTTGCAACACACAACTATCTTCTTCACCCACAAAGAGCCAAGCAAGATCCTGTGGTCCAAAATAGAAATCTTTCATTGGGATAAAAAAAGGTTGTGACGGCTTCAGGCAGGCTTCTCTCGATATGCCTTGAATTTGGAGCTTACTTTTGGCAACGCTATGTCTAGCTCAGAGCAATAAAATTTTTAAACTCTGTTGGTCTGTTCTACTGTATCCATGCATATTCACTTACCCTTGCACCAATTGATTAGATTTTTTCATCACTGCAAAATGCTTTGATAGGGAAAAACTCTAATCAAAACTAGATTCAAAAGTTTTTGAAAAACTTTTTCATATCAAAACCCACAGAATTTTACTCAAAAGTTATCAAAAAGCTACTGGATAAGTTGCAACAAATCATTGCAAATAACGGTGAATGTAAAATTGAATAAAATGACATTATTCTTTAAAAAATGAAGTACAAAGTTGATGAACAAAAACGGAAATTATTTATGACTCAATCTTGAATAAGTTTAACATTGGGGTAATTTGCTTTTTAAGCCCCGTACTAAATATGTAATAAAAATTTGCTGAATAGTTATATTTAGGTGAAAATTTACATACTTAATTCGAAAATAACAAAGAAATTTTGATGAAATCTACTGTTTAGGAGTTATCGACTCATTTGCATTATGGCATGGCAGCCATTACTCGCATTGTTTGCATACATTCATTGCTGATTAGATTACATTATTAACAGCCTTTTTACGGATCTTACTTGATTCAATTACTGTGCAACTGAGGACTCATTGCATGCACAACAATCAAGATTGTTCCACAGCAAATACATACAAACAACCCCAGTAATGGCTGCTGCGATGCAAATGAGTCCGAACTTCTATTGACAATAACTCCAAAACAGTAGATTTTATCAAAATTTCCTTGTTATTTTCGAATTAAGCATATACATTTACACCTAAATAATAAGTATTCGGCAAATTTTCATTACATATTTAGTACGGGGCTTAAAAAGCAAATTACCTTAACGTTGTTGCGTTCAAGTAATAAACAATATTTACTTGAGATGTGAATAATGGCAAAAGGAAACATATTTCTTATTGCCTTCAAGAGATTCTCCCAGACATCGCCTTCAATTTTCCAATTCTTTCTCCGAGCAAAATAAATATTCTTTTTGAATGGACCAAAGATGATTTCAACAAAGTAATTTAAAAAAAAAGAAAAAAAAGAATAAAAATTTAAATTTAAAAAAGCAGTAGGAATTATGTCCCTTTATCATCCCCACCCTCTTCAAAAAGTAATGGCTTTCCATCATTCACATTACTTAAAAAAAAAAAAAAAAAAAAAATAAATTCAACCCTTTCATATATCTGCCCCATATAAGTTCCCCACCATTCAAATTTAAATGCTGTTATTTTTACATTTATCTGAAATAATATTAACACTGTCCTAAGGGCTTTTTTTTTTTTTATCAGAAACCCTTAGGAAGGAATTAGAAGCTTTGGATAACAAGGTACATGTGCTGAGTTGTCCAGTACTTGTTTTATACTTCTAAAATCTCATTCTGATCAGCAACATTTGTCATGATTGGTATGTTACTAGTGGGATTAATGATACTACATTCTAAATCATCAGGATAGTCATCAAATCTGAAAAGAAAAACATTTTTAAGTATTAAAAAGTTGGTAAATTTCACCAAATGAAAGAAAGTATTCAACAATTATTCTACATATAACAGTGCTGACATTTATTCCTGCCTACTAATCAGAATTGGCAAATACTACCCCTGAACCCTGTGACTGTTGGAACAAGCCTGATTGGGGGCCCCCAGGCAGTGCTTTTTGATTCCAGTTTGCTTTTTTTCTACCTACATTTATATACGTTACAAATTAAACTAAAACAACTGACAGGATCAAAATTTTTTATGGATTTTGATTAATTTTTTTTTTGTTCAAATCCACAAATTTTTTTTTTGCTCATGCTAAGTTTTGAAAAAAAAAAAAAAAAAAACCCCATAAAAGTCACTATTTTTTTTAATCTATGTTTCAATGGTATAAATAAAAATTAGTGACTTTTATGTAGTGTTTTTTTCCTTCTTTTTTCTTGTGTCAAAATTATTGAACTTTTTAACAAAAAAAAAAAAAAAATTGAGGGTTACAGTAAAAGGTAGTTTATGCAGATAGAATGTATTGGTTAACTCTAGACTTGAACAGGTTAAGATTGTAGTGATCAAGGAAACATCTTGGAAGTTGGTTCCACAGAGCAGTGGTTTGGGAGAAGAAACTGTTCAAGTGAAACTTACTTCATGCCAATGGAATATGGAGCGAATGAGGGTAGTTCGCTACAATGTAAATGGCATAGTGGATCCTAGCTGTGAAAGTTAGAAATGGTGGTACCAAGGAATGCAGTTTGTCTGAGCACTTTCCATGAAAGTAGCGATAGAGCAATGAGACTTGCCACATCCTGCCTATGAGACTGATGTTGGAGGGTGGAAAATAATTTATCACCTACAAGTAGTGATACCTTGACTCAAGTCATTTTGAGTTAAGTCATTTTTGATGATATGTTGATCTTTCTAAAATATTTTATGTAAAAATAAAACTTGCCTTAGATCATTTTACTCAAGTTTATGTTGGCCATTAAAAATATTGAAAATGTCAAAACTCTAACACAATAAATACATATGAAATTATATTCAAATAAATTTTAAAATAATATTATGCATACTATATATATATATATATATATATATTAGTAATACTCGTTTGCAAAAAACCTCAGATAGCACAACTTATAGATATGCCAAAACAAATCGGTACCCAAGAAAAAAATCAAAAAAAAAAAAAAAAAAAAAAAAAGAAAAAAAAAAGAAACAACTAAAAACATTAGAACAAGGCGAAACAAATTGTCCAGTGTCTTAAGTCTTTAATCCAAAGAAAAAACAACCCAAGCGAGTAGTCACGCTAAACATGGAGTGCTCAATACACTAAGTAGAGCAGGAATAAATAAAATAAATCCTAAAGAGCCAGGATAACATACCAAGATTTCACCTAAACGGATCTTCAGGTTTTGTTTATATATATATATATATATATATAATTATTATTTTAAAAATATGATTCCATCGCTACATAAGAGTTCTCATGTCGTGTTTTAAAAACAGAAGCTAAAAACTTCAATTTAATTATAGAAATGAAATTGAATTAAAGTACCCAGCTCTGTTTCATTTGCTTAAGGATGAAACAGAGCTGGGTACTTTAATTCAATTTCATTTCTATAATTAAACTGAAGTTTTTAGCTTCTGTTTTTAAAACACGACATGAGAACTCTTATGTAGCGATGGAATCATATTTTTAAAAATAATAATTATAATGTAGGCTCTACTTGTGGATAGAGTACCATTTTTTCAAAAATAAAAACAAAAATACTAAAGAACTTTGGATTATTAACCTAACGGTTCTTTCCTATTTTTCTATATATTGACACACACACACACACAAATATACATATAAAATCATTAAAAGCAAAACAATTAGTACAATAAAGTATGTTCAGCAGATGTTTATATTTCAAATTTCTGCCGACAAGTGGCACTCTTGGGTTTTTTTTCTGCTTCAACACCGATTTTGAATTCAGACTTGTTTACATCTATGCTCTGCCATTGACATTGTTTCAGTTACATTTCAATTGTGATTTAGAATACATTTTTGCCAATGGTTCTGAAGAAAAGTCCCAGTGCAAGTGCTAATGCTAAGTGTAAAGCTATATCACTGGGAGATAAGGTGGAAATTAATTATTTTATTCAGAATACTGTATGTACGTATCATAAATACTGTAATAGGCAATGGGAAGTGCTTATTTGTGGTTTATAGTGTGGTTATTTTGACTTAAGTTGATTTACAGCATAAGTCATGACCCTTGGAGCCAACTAACAACATAGGCGAGGTATATCTGTACACTGAAAGGCTTTTGGATTCTACTGAGACTGGAAAGTGTGATATGGGCATCTCCCACCCAAATATGACAGGGGTATTCCATTTTTGGCCTGATCAGACTTTTGTAAAGGTCAAGGATATCACAAGGAGTCAGATACTTAATGGAGCAGTACAGGGAACCGAGCATTTTTCTTGCATCTTTAGCAATGAATTGTATGTACGAGTTCCACTTGAGGTCAGGAGAGAGTTTAAGGCCCAACAGTCTCTCAAGTCATGGTGTCTCCTTGAGTGTGGGGGGAGGGGCATAGTTTTTTAATCATTGCCAAGAGAGTAATAGTAATAGTGTCAACAGAATAAAAAAACTGTCCTTTTGACACACTGTTTTTTTAGTGGGTCCCAAAGTTAAACTTTGTGCATTTTTATAGCCCTGTTCTGTAACACTTACAGTAATTCCTGAGCACTTGCAACATCTTCATTAATTTCAATGCACACCAAAAATGAGGGCCCAAACTAAATTCAACAATCACCAAATTTTATATTTAGGTAGTATTGTTACTATGAAAACTTTCATTGATTAATGACATCTCAACAAGCAACACTGGAAAATTTTAATTCTTTTTTGAGAGAGAGGGAACTAAAATATACCCGAGTGACAACAGAGGCACACCTCTCAACATTTTGCCCAATTTTCTATCAGATTGGACAAATCATCAACATTATTAATATTATATTTATCTTGTTTACATGTAAAATGTACATTTTGGCATTTCATTGCATCCTGTATATGTACTGATTAATGAAAGTTTTATATGTTTATTTAATTTTAACAGCAATAGATAACAGAATCACAGACTACAGGAAGGACATGCAAAAATTATATATATATATATATATATTATAGTCCTAATTACTAATGATATGTGGTAATAAAGAATAAATTTTGAGTATACTAATATACCTTAGATTTTGCATGGCAGTGTACATAGTGGATTAAAGGAAAAATGCTATTTTTCATGATAACACAACGTTTCACACAGCAAGAATAACACAGGGAAAAGTTTTTGAACTCCTGGTCTGTTCTATTGTGCATATGTAGTCATTAATGATTTTTTTTATATTATATTTGATTAATTTTATTAGCAATATCACAGAATATAGTGTGGAGAGAAGAGAAGAAAAGAGAAAAAAGAGAAAAGAAAGAGAGAAGAGAAGAGAAGAAAGAGAGAAGAGAAGAAAGAGAGAAGAGAAGAAAGAGAGAAGAGAAGAAAGAGAGAAGAGAAGAAAGAGAGAGAGAAGAGAAGAAAGAGAGAGAGAAGAGAAGAAAGAGAGAGAGAAGAGAAGAAAGAGAGAAGAGAAGAGAAGAAAGAGAGAAGAGAAGAAAGAAAGAGAGAAGAGAAGAAAGAAAGAGAGAAGAGAAGAAAGAAAGGAGAAGGAAAAGAAAAGAGAAGGAAAAGAAAAGAGAAGGAAAAGAAAAGAGAAGGAAAAGAAAAGAGAAGGAAAAGAAAAGAGAAGGAAAAGAAAAGAGAAGGAAAAGAAAAGAGAAGGAAAAGAAAAGAGAAGGAAAAGAAAAGAGAAGGAAAAGAAAAGAGAAGGAAAAGAAAAGAGAAGGAAAAGAAAAGAGAAGGAAAAGAAAAGAGAAGGAAAAGAAAAGAGAAGGAAAAGAAAAGAGAAGGAAAAGAAAAGAGAAGGAAAAGAAAAGAGAAGGAAAAGAAAAGAGAAGGAAAAGAAAAGAGAAGGAAAAGAAAAGAGAAGGAAAAGAAAAGAGAAGGAAAAGAAAAGAGAAGGAAAAGAAAAGAGAAGGAAAAGAAAAGAGAAGGAAAAGAAAAGAGAAGGAAAAGAAAAGAGAAGGAAAAGAAAAGAGAAGGAAAAGAAAAGAGAAGGAAAAGAAAAGAGAAGGAAAAGAAAAGAGAAGGAAAAGAAAAGAGAAGGAAAAGAAAAGAGAAGGAAAAGAAAAGAGAAAAGAAGGAAAAGAAAAGAGAAAAGAGAAGAGAAAAGAGAAAACAAAAGAGAAGAGAAAAGAAGAGAAGAGAAAAGAAAAGAGAAAGAAAAGAAAAGAAAGAAAAGAGAAAGAAAAGAGAAAGAGAGAGTGAGGAAAGAAAGAGAGTGAGGAAAGAAAGAGAGAGAGAGGAAAGAAAGAGAGAGAGAGGAAAGAAAGAGAGAGAGAGGAAAGAAAGAGAGAGAGAGGAAAGAAAGAGAGAGAGAGAGAGGAGAAGAGAGAGAGAGAAGAAAAAAAAAAAGAAAAAAAAAAAAAAGTACAATTTCCCAGCAACCATGACACTGGATGATAGTTCAGATCCAAAACTCTTAAGCCTGAGGTCATAATTCCAAGGGCCATGAATCAGTCTTGCAAATTCAATGTCAGAAATATGCTAGGGATGTAAGACAAAGGGGTCAAAAATCCATATCACAGTTCGCAATGCACTATGCACAAAGCGCCAGCAAAATCCTATTGTCCAAAGTAGTGTTCTTTTATTGGGATAAGACTGGTTATGACCGATTCAGACGGGCTTCTCTCGATATGCCTTGAATTAACTTGGCTAACTCAGGGCAATAAAATCTAGAAAAAAGGATCAAGAAGAAAAAATCTTCCTTTGGAGTAATTTTCACCAATCAAAAGTAATTCATTCAAACCTGCAATAATTTGAAATGGTAACCGAGTGGTACTGGCAATGTAAATATAAACGAGGTTGCCAGCCTGTGAAAATCTCTATTCATTTACACAATCCTGATAGATAGTCACATGGATCAGGACAGCTTCAACAATTAAGATCTACAGCTGAGAACAAGAAGATATTCCGCAATGCCAATTGGCTAACTAAAATGTCTGGACGACATAACCAAAGCCAGAAACCAACTTCAAATAGATTCAAATCAAGCTCTTGACCTATTGCTTTTACCAATTCCTCATTCGGCCTTCCTCACATCAATATACTTCCTGACTGCTACACTTGATCTCAACAGCTGACAGGTCAGGACTTCACTTTTTTTCTTTTTTCATTCTTTTTTTAAATCACTTCACCCCAAGCAAAGCAATAAAGACACAGGGGTTAATAAATGTGAAAGAATATAAGAAAAGGGAAAACATTAAAACAAGAACAAAAAACAAACAGGAATTAAGACAGAAGATAACAATTGACATTGCATTTAAATTTTTGAAGATCAAACTTGACTGGAAAGCAAGAAGTTGAAAGAGTTTCACAAACGATAACTGTGAGAAAAGAAACTGTTAGCATAGAACTTCTGCTTACATCTAAGCATTTGAACTGTAAAACGATGAGACCTAGCTGCCAATCTAGTACTGCGCTTAAATTCATCAAGTATCTATTCTACTATAGAGGAAAGTTTATCAAAACAATTACAAGAGAACTTACACTGAATCCCTCAGGAGGGAAAAAAGGTGGGGGGGGGGGTTAATGCTATCAGTTGCAAGTCCCAATTAAACTGAATCTTCTTTTTAACCACCTTCATTTTTTTCATCAAAAGAATATCTTGAGCAAGCCTTTATATTCTGCTTTTATTTCCAATTTAAATTTAATTGTAAACAAATAAATTCTCTCTGTTCAATGTTCCAGAGTAAGAATCCTTTTCTTGTATGCCTAATAATATTCTAAATATTTTATATTTATTTTTTTTCTTATCAAATAAATTTTAATAATTCTGCATTATTCACTTTCAAGTAAGTTCCAATAGGTTTATTTCAATTTAATAAAGTAAACTCTTTTATATGGTAGATATAAACTTACCTGTCATACGTGTCATTTTCTTCCGGTGTTTCTGAAACTTGATCTTGCCAAGATTTCCATGTTTTTATTAGATATAAAATAAAACTTATAACAAGCATCACACCTGAAAATAAAACAAAAATTACTAAAAAACAAAATAGTAGTAGAAAAAAAAACAAACAAAAACAAAATAGTAGTAAATATATAAAAAAAACAAAATATAAAAAAAAAAATAAAATAAAAAGAAAATAGTAAAAACCAAAAAATAGTAAAAACCAAAAATAGTAAAAACCAAAAATAGTAAAAACCAAAAATAGTAAAAACCAAAAATAGTAAAAACCAAAAATAGTAAAAACCAAAAATAGTAAAAAAAACCCAAAAACAAAATAGTAAAAACAAAATAGTAAAAACAAAAAATAGTAAAAACCAAAAATAGTAAAAACCAAAAATAGTAAAAACCAAAAATAGTAAAAACCAAAAATAGTAAAAAAAACCCAAAAACAAAATAGTAAAAACAAAAAAAAAATACTAAAAAAAAAAAAAACCCAGTAAAAAACAAAAACAAACAAAAAAGAAAAAAACAGTAAAAAACAAAAAACAAACAAAAAAAACAGTAAAAAACAAACAAAAAACAAAACAAACAAAAAAACAGTAAAAAAAAACAAAAGAAGTAACAAAAAAGAAAAAAAAAAAAAAAAAACAGTAAAAAATAGTAAACAAATAGTAAAAAAATAAGTAGTAAAAAAAAAAAAAATAAATAGTAAAAAATAAAAAAAGTTTATTTGATTCAGTTACTAAAAATAAAAAGTAAAATAATAGTAAATACAGTGAGCGATGGATAAATTGTCGTCAAAATTATGCACCCCCCCCCCAAAAAAAACAAAAATGAAAATAACACTGTAACACTGATATCTCATTTTAACATATATTTACCAAAATTACACAAAAATATCTTGAAATACTAAAGAATAAATTTATTCAATAAAAATCACTATGGTCTCAACCATGGCCTCCAGACAACTTCAGAATCTCCAACTCTTCTGGGTGATTCCATTGTTTAAGTTGGTGAATGCTGCCTTCAGTTCATCTTTGATTTTACAAGGAGTTTTGTTGGTCTCTCACACAACTGCGCTCCACACATAATAATCAAAGGCGTTTCAATCTGGGGAGTTAGGTAGCCAGGTGTAAAGGGTGATGTGGTTGCAGAAAATGTCTAACAGTCAGGACTGGGTCCTCCTGCTTGTGTTGCAAGGTGCAGAGTCCTGCTGCCAGACAGAGTCTTCCAGCAACCACCCTCATGACCCAGGGCAGCACTACCTCCTCGAGGCACTTGATGTAGGCCTTTGTGTTGAGTCTGAGGCTCTCAATAACATATTCAGGAGTTCTTTTCTTATCAGAACAATCAGAGTGAGTTTTCCGAGCTGTCGTGCCTTTGTAATCGCCATTATACTCATCCAAATCTTTCAAAATCCTCTGCACTGTCCTCAGAATGGCACCCAAACACTTGGAGTTTCTGACACAAATGCCAAGAAGTACAGCATACCATCTCCAAATTTCTGGCAGAGTGAATTACATCATGGTGCTCTTTTTCTCACAGATGGTGCCCAACTGACCCTACTATACTGTGCAGTAGACAAAATAAAAAAAAAAAATCTACATGCACAAAATTAAAAGTATAAAATGTCGACAATTTACCCGTCACACCCTGTAAATAAAAAAATAAAATAAAAAGTAAAATAAAAATCCTAAAATGACTAAATTCATTAAACAATATTTTTTACTCAGAGAAAATTCACCAACTTTTTATTTGTTTTTCCCTCAAATAGATGAAAAAAAAATTTTTCATTAATTATAATGTAGAATTGTTTTAAAGTTAATACTTAATTTAATTAGTAACAAATCAACCATTATGTCATATTTGATGATAATTAAAATCTTAAAAGTGTGAAGAACTTTCACTCTGATATGTTGACAAATGATATTTCAAAACTAATGCATTTGATGACATAAAAAATGCAAAAACAATTGTAAATATTTATATGTATCTTGTTTATATTTATTGACCCCCCCCCCCCCCCCGAAAGGAAATATGCATGCACTCATTCATTCAATTGGTGGGGGTCCAGTCGGGTGGAAATGACTGCTCCAAATTTATAGATGAATCCTACAGGTGCAGGTTGGGATCTTTTCTAATCAATATAAAGTCTCATCTGCATATTTTTATTCCTTCTTGCCTTGAAGCCAAAATGCTATAACCACTTGACTGTATCCCTTTTGCATGTGAACACCATTCTTACTTTGCAAACTTTTTGCCTTATTACTGTTGCTTTGCTTAATGAATGAATGACTCCTGCTGATTAGCCTTTTTAGATGAAGCATTGTCAATTATTATTCATTTTTTACTAGTATTTCTTTCATCTTCATTTCTCTTGCTTTTTATTGCAACTCCCATCCATAGGAAGTAGAAGTAGAGAATATAGCTATATGGCTAAATTTGAATGACTCCTGCTGGTTAGCCTTCTTAGATGAAGCATTGTCAATTATTATTGCTGATTACAAGTCAATTTTCTTTCTATAATCATAAAATGTATATTTATGACAGTTAAGTTGGCATCATAACAATTATTTTATTTCAAAACAATAAAATTAATAAAAAATTACTTTCAATATCTGTCTATATTTCTGAGATGAGGTATTTTAATTATTTACACTATTTACATTGTTCAAATTTTTGTTGTCAGCTTCGTTGCCTTTGAATCACATCTTTGTATGCTTCAGCCTTCTTCTGGTGATTGAAATTTTAAAGGGAACCCTTTATTTAGTCCACTGAAGCAGATTGCTCTAGTTACACATGCCATGACTCTACTGGATGCCTCAATATCAGTTATCTCTGAGTTAAAGGGAGATACTGAGACATCTGAAGAGGCATGGCACATGGAACCAGCACAATTTAACCTGGTGAACAAAATAATGGGTTCAGTTTGAAATTACAATCACCTTAAGAAGGCAGGAGCATACAATGGCTGAATATGGCAACAATGATGAGAACAACAGCCTGAACAATGTAAATAGTGTAAAATTATTTTCATGTTTATTTTGTTTCAGAGTTCACAATTCCAATATAGTTTTGGTTGCATTAAAACAGTTTTAATGTAGATAATTAATTTAACATTTCGTATGCCCTTGTCAACAGAGTGGGAAGTGATGGATTCAAAGCTCTGTCAAATTATATATTAATTATAATAAAATAGTTTTAAAATACCAAGATGAAGAGGATTAACTTTGAGCTAAATTAATTATGCTCTTGATATCTACTTTTCTTGTTGAATTTCTTAAGCCAACTCCAGCAGGAAACTACCACAAACCCAAACTAAAAATGTTTGCTTCCAGTAGGACAATGTGATTTGAGATAGGCCTCCTGGGCAAGAGTTGCATTATGACTTCGCCTTTAGTAAAGAACAGCATAAACAGGATCCACCTTCTAAAATGATAATGAATCAATATTTTTTTTGATTCTGACAAATGTCATAGCCTAAGGAAGTTCTAAAGAACATTTCTCGATAAAAATTTTTTCCTATTTTTTCTTTTTATGCGTGAGCCAGTCTATTCAAGTAATGTCGGAAATACTTCCTCATGCTAATTAATAATCATTAACTCCATCAATAAAGAAAGAGGTTATGTATTTTCCCATATTTGTTTTTGATGTGTTCTGATGATTAATTATTACAAGCTTTTGTCTTAGCAGAGACTGGGATCTCTCAATATATATTGCAAAGATTCACCAGACTGTGTCATCTTGATTGAGTTTTTAGCGACAATAGTGTTGACAAAAATATGCATGCCAAGTGTCTGCAGGGTCAAATGTTAAGTTTTTTTTGTGTTTTTTTAAACTGAATAGAAAAGGATTTTGGAATCAATAAAAACATACCTGATACAATGCCTAGTGGTAATTCATATGGATTTATAAAACAGGGACATGAAAAGGCTGCATACAAAAGTGCTTTTTTCCAGTCATCAAGCCACAAGACCTTCTCCCAAAATTTCATAAAAGAAGAGTCTTCACTAAAAGAAAAAGGAAGGAATAAAAATACCATATCAACAAAGAAAGAACAATTCTTGAGATCATGTTTTTTTTATCTCAAATCTATTTCCAGACATTATGATAAAGACTTATCTGTTTGATTAATTTTTTTGTTTTTAGATTGTAAGCAGTTTTTGATGATAACCAAGACTTTAAAATATTCAGACAAACTACATCTCCTGGTTCCACCAGATCCGACCTTCACAGCTAGGACCTGCCATGCCACTTACATGTACTAACAAACCACCCACATTCCCTCTGTATCTCATTGGCAAGTAGTAAGTTCCAATCAAACTGCTTCTTTCCACAAACCACTGCACTGTGGAACTGACTCTCAAGAGGATGTCTCCCGGATCACTTCAATCATAACCTAGTCAAGTCTAGAGTTATCTTCTCCTGTTCATATAAACTACCCCCTAACATACTTCTTTATCTTGAGTGGCCCGTGGGGCTTGTACAGCGTGGACCTTACCATAAAAAAAAGAAAAGAAAAAAGTCCAACATGAAAAAAAGACTGTCTAGGGTATGTTCGTTGTAGGTAAGAGTTGTGTTCTCTGGAATAATTGACTGTTTTGGAGAAGGAGTCTCCCAACAGAGATGGCATTACTTTTAAATGTGCACTGCAGCTGTGCTAATTTGCATAAGAACCATGACATAGAATTGGCAATGAATCATAGCTGATCTACGGTTGCAACAACAGAGACAAAAGACCAACATTTTTCAGTGTTGAGTTGTTCTGTTGACACTAACAGATTAAAGGGAGAGCACTGATTGGATTTGCAATGGTTCCATTTTACTCCAGACACTGGTACAAACGATAATTCCTCATTGCAGAAATACTCAAGATTATATTAGGTTGGTGCAAAAATAATGACGTAATAACGTTTTTTGACGTATTTTTTAACGTCAAAAAACGACATTATTACGTCATTATTTTTGCACCAACCTAATATTTAAGTATGCAACTGATTTTGAAACAGGTTGATGTAGTGTTATAGACTTTCGATCTGGGTTGATCTCATATAGTAGTTCTCACAGGTTGGCATGGCGCTCCTCCTGCTGACTGCTGCTGTGCTTCACTGTGTGACCCCTTTTATGGCGTTTTTTTATGGCTTAACAGGCTCAAAAAATGACGCAAGTATTATTAGGAGGGAAGCATTTTTATTGGTTGAAAAATAGAAACACTTCAAAATATTATTTTATTTTTCGTCCGGAACTCGTGCATCTGGCCTATGCGTAAACGACGATAATAGTCATTTTGTGATGGGGCCTTGTCCCGTTCACATCCGGCTCTCGCTGTTGAGTATATTAGTTTACATTGCCTGCAAATCAGCCGAGATATGTCTTATTTTATTTTATAACAGTAGGAAACACTTTCCTTATTGCTGCCAACTGATTTTTATTATAACCTGCTTTACTTAAATTTAATCATTTTTTTGCTTTTAATTGATTGACCAATTCATTTATTCATTCATTCTCTATGGCTTCTTAATCCTATGCAGGTTATTTAAAGTCAGAGAATATATTTTGTAATTAAGTACACACGAACCGATGAGTTAAGGGATTTTAAACGTAACATGACTGTTGGTGCCAGATGGATACAAGAAAGTAAGATGCACTCAGTTTTGTAATTAACCATTAACATGCTGCAGATAACAATTGTCACTACAGAATTCTCTCCCTTTGCTAATCTAGACACATTCTGTCACCTTGAGATGGTTGCTATAAAACGCTTGCCAACTTCCATTTTCCAATGCCATTTTGAATTCTTCTAGACTCTATACAAGATGTAATACCCACATTAATTTTTTTGCAATTTTTTGTAAACAAAAATGGCCACATCAATATCCAACAAAGTCTTTATTCAGGAGTTTTTCTTTGATTAGGACTGATGATTTTGAAGGCTTTACTTGAGTGAATATTGAAAATGAAGTAATCAAAAATGATAACTACGCTAGTGATATGTAGGAAAGCAGCTACAATTATCCATGCCTGACTAATTTTCTGGAAGCTACTGACAACCATCAATATACATGATAGCCTTTCTGAAGGTGAATTATTTTGTCTATTTATAAACAATGAAATAATAACTTTATTCATCAACGAGACAAATATGAGTCAGGTGAAAGAAAGAGCAAACAAATGCTAGTGTCTTCTCGTATGTAAACACAAAGAAAAATGTCACTTTTTTTAACAATATGAAAGCCTTCTTAGTGATTTTGCTTATTATTGCACCCCCAGAACTCCACAAGGAGTAATAAAAGTTAAATTTACGTTGAATTATTTGTATATTTTTTAATGCATTTGCTTTTTATTTCACTTTTTTTCACGTTTCAATTTTGTTTTCAACATCAAAAAATGCATGCAAAACAAAATGCATTACATCAAAATATTATTCCTTCATTCTTTTATTAGTGTACAAAAATTAAAATCTATACACAAAATACAAAGAAAGTTATAACAGTAGGTGTTCATGTTTTTGCACTCTCAAAAAAAAAAAAAAAAAAAAAAAAAAAAAAAAAAAAAATGGAGTGGAAGGGGGAACAATTCAAGAAAGAAATTGGCATGGTAAAGCTTAAGTATACATGAACAAATGCTTTTTCTATGCAAATTTCTAATCAGTCAATAATGCGGAACCAATTTAACAGATATAGGCATTTCAAACAGGGTCATGGTTAACTTCTGAATTTCACTTCATGCATTAGTATAGTAAAGAAATGCGATTTAAGTGATTTTGAATACGCCATGGTCATTGGATTTTAAGCGGGCAGGTCCAAGTATATGAAGAGTTGCAGAATCTTGAGGCTCAGAAAAAAAAAAAAAAAAAAAAAAAAAATTACCAATGTGTGGCAATTCTGCAGGCAGAAATCCCTTGCTGATAAAAGAGATTGGAATAGAATGGCAAAACTTGTTCAAGCTGATAGAAAGGCAACAGTAGTTTAAATAGCAACTTTTTACAACTAGGGGTATACAGAAGTTTTACGGATTAGTTTTCTACAGTTTATCAACCCCAGGTTATTTAAAGCCAGAAAATATTTTTTAGATTGTAAGAATATATTTATTTTTTTGAGATAATCATCATTTCATGATACAGCTCTTACTAATTAACCCATAGCTGGGGGAGGAAGAGGTGGATTCATACATTTCCCAGGATATTTGCATATAAGTGAATATAACAAAACAAACTGGATTTGGAACTTGGCTCTTTGATGAACAATTTCAAGCTATTATCTATTACGCCATCTTTATATCAAAGTTTTAAAGCACCTAGTATTCCCAAGTAGTCACCCATCTAGGTAAAGACCAGGCTTGATGTTGTTTAACTTTGGTGATGATAGAGGAACCAGAGTTTCAACAAGAGATGACCGTAAGTTAAAGACTTATTTCCAGTAAATCTGCAGCATAATGATAAAAAATAACATTTGATACAAATATTTTTCAATAAAAGTACATCGATAGAGAAAGTAATTAATTTGGTTGTGATTATTAATCACTGATTGAACATTATACAGTGAAAATGTCAGATCAAAACTATACATGAGACTATATATGAGACTTTCATAAATGCTTGAAGGAAGCAAAGAATATCTAGATGGCACCAGCTGCAGGAAGGCAATAAGAACTTTGTTTAACTCTTTAGCATTCAACATGCTCAAACTTGCCTTGGAAATATCGCTCTCAAAGTTTCACTGTTTGTGGTCAAAGCCTCACTGTTTGTATGACGTCCTGTGTTATTTGCATTGATATCATCATATATTATCACAGAGTGTTTATGGGACTGGTTACAGTGGGTTGGACATTGAGAGCTAATATTTCCAGGGGCAGGTTGGGCACTCAGAGACAATATTTCCGGTGGCTGGTTGGACATTCAGAGCCAATATTTCCGGGGGTGGGTTGTACACTGAGAGCCAATATTTCCAGGGTCGGGTTGGACATTCAGAGCCAATATTTCCGGGGGTGGGTTGGACACTGAGAGCCAATATTTCCAGGGTCGGGTTGGACATCGAGAGCCAATATTTCCGGGGGTGGGTTGGACACTGAGAGCCAATATTTCCAGGGTCGGGTTGGACATCGAGAGCCAATATTTCCGGGGGTGGGTTGGACATCGAGAGCCAATATTTATGGGGCCTGTTGAATGCTAAAGGATTTGGGCTCCAAGTTCACAGTTCAGGACTGTCCTAAGAGACGAAAAACTAGTAGATTAACATACTGGTTTATAAATTTGGTGCTAAAATATTTGTGAGTTTAATCTGAGCCAGGCAATAGAGTCTTAGAAAATAGAGCTAATAAAAACAGTACTCAAAAAAAAAAAAAAAAAAGGTCAGCAAGATTAGAATACTCCAACCTCAGAGATTAAATAAAGAATTCAGTTTGAAATTTTCTCAAGTGTTCTGGGGGGGGGCATAGTGGCCAAAACATTGTGTTAAAAGAGTTTTTTTTTTTTTTTTTTTTTATTCAGTTTCTAAAAACATGATTAACACTTCTGCTGTTGTATAAATACTTACAGATCTTCACAAAACTTGCTTGCTGTTAATGTACATAGATGGAGAACATGCTAAGCCAAATTACAAATTACTCACAACAGTACGATCTTTTGTCATGACACAAATAAAAAAAAAAAAAAAAAAAAAAAAAAAAACTTATTTTAGGCTTTATTCTACAAATGCAAGAAATCCACACAAGGTCCACAATTTTCTCATAATAGAAGTATAGCTGACCATTTGTATTCGAGGATACCCATCTACTAGGCTGGCTAGACAATCCCTACTGCAGACGCTTTCCCAGGTGCATTTGTGTTTATTCAATACCCACGAAGCTCACCTGTAGTTTATACTGCAACTATGCTGAGCAGACCTTAGTTACAGTTTTTGGGGAAAGCATGTTATCTAGCATGATCAACAATTTGAACAAGGCCAGCACGCTCAAGTCCTCAGCCACGATGACTTGTGACTTCATGCTATCACAACTATTGACGGTCCCCAAAGGTTCTTTCTACGCAGTTTCACTCACAAGGCTTGGGTCAACCTGTGAGTATGGTTTTCAGACACTTTCCAAAGGTACCGCATGCTAGGATTGACCCCTACAGTCTGGTAACATCAGGAAGTTTCCTTCAACAAATCAAACATGGTGAAATTCAAACTCTGCTCTCATGTTCAGAATGCGAATGTTCTAACCACTCGGCTACATGCCCACCATAATAGAAATATCTATAGAATAAATAGCAGTGCTAACTGGGTTCTACAGCTTCGGTTAGCAACATTCTTAGAGACAGTGACTTAATAAAAAACGGCCATACCCCAGCATGTCTGCTCGTAAGAATGCACCGGCCCATAAAAAACACACAATAACTGAAAATCTTCAGTTGTGCAATTTGCACCTTCTGCTGCAGGTGGACAAAGCGTTACTCAGAGACTGAAACCTATTTGAACATGCATTTGGTAGTAAAACATTAACCTAAGAATTCAATGTTATTAAATAGCTTTGTAAGATTAAGACTTTCATATGGATGTCATACATAGCAAACAGATCAATGATTAAAAATGGTTTCAAGTGAAAAACCTGTAGCTCTTAGTGATGATCATTCTTCTCTGAACTTTATGAACTGGTGCTACAGAATCAGAGAGAACTTTACCAAATAACAGAAATCACATCACTTGAGAACTTTCAACAGCAGCAACAACTAAAATGTTCAACACTACTTCAAACAAAAAGTTAGGAAGGAAACCCCCTATTAATATTGGGAAGTGTGATAACAGTTACTGAACTTGAGAAATTTTATTTCCTGAAAAATTGTTTTAAAAAGATTTTATAAATTTTAATTGATGGTAGCATCAATTGTCTGGTCAATACATGGCAAATGTTTTCTTATAAAGAAATGACTAATATTATCATTAACAATGTCCTGATCAAATATTCTAGTGTCAATTTGCTTTATGAGAACTTTGAGTAATAGCATTTGTTCATCATAAATTCTGCATTCAACTTTTTTTTCTTTTTAAATTATTTCACCTCAAGCAAGACAATAACTCTACTAAGATGCAAGGAGCTATTAGGAGTGAAAGAGAATGAGAAGACTTTAAAAAGAACTGTAAGCCCAATCCTAAACAGAAAATAAGGGATAAACCTCTACTCTTGTTCAAAAGATAGGGAGGTGTGCAAACTGGACAATAGGCAAACCTATAAAGTAGTGGTTAAGGAGTTGTTTGCATGGAATTTTCTACCAAAGGGAGTTATGGTTAACTAGCAGTATAACTCATCTTTGACCAGGTGTTTCATTACAGGGAATTTATGGTGTTCACTTGGGGCAGTTTAAGTTTAAAGTCAGCCCACCTGAAAATCAATATTAGTAACAACGATTGGGTGCAACTGAGGCACATCCCCAAATGGAGGGGGAGGTTAACAATTTGAATGGGGAGGTCCCTAAAAAGGGCCGTTTTTGTGTTCTCAATCTTGTGAGGAAGGAACCTCTTCCATGGACTGTCATAATAATAATAATAATAAATGATAATTTTTATTTTTAATATTATTTTTTTTTGTAATTCTAAAAATCTTTTGCATTAGATTTCAACACTTTAAATTGATTGTATGCTATTTTATTACAGACATTAAATTTTGCCTTTGATTTTTGCACAAAGTGTAAAAAAACAAAAAAAAACAAAAAAAAAAAAAACTTTTTTTTTTTTCCCAATTTGTCACCTTCAAGGTTGTAATTTTTTTTCCAGCCAATTGGGACTCAAAACCAGCACTGAAAAATTATCTATTAAACAAAAGAATTTCGTCAAAATCAGATGAAAACTATGGAAACGCATAAGCAACATCCAATCACACACATACACGCATATTTTGAGAATTATAGACAGATAGGTTTCTATCTGTTAGCAATGTCATATATTATGAGAACTTATTTATCAATCAGCAGCCCTTGTAATTCAATTTTGGCTGTAAATTTTTTTTTTTTTTTAAGCGTTTCACCCCAAGCAAGGTGGGAAGCCACTAGGATGCAAGGGGTTACAGAAAATTTAGAGCAAGATCAGATAGGAGTGATAGAAGAAAGGATGAGGAGAAGGGTAGTGGATAGATCAAGGCAACTGGAGATGTCGATTGACATTACATTTGAATAGCTGGAGATTATAGCTATCAGGGAAACTGGAATAGGGAAGGGAGTTCCACAGGTGAGAGGTGCAAGACATGAAGCTATTGGAGTAGAAGAGACGGCTACATTTAGGAGTTTCGACAGTGAAGGGGTGAGAGAGGGATGCCAGCCTCGTAAGGCGCTTCAACTCATGGAGTCTGGGAACCAGGAAATGCAGCTCCTCGGAGCAATTGCCATGAAAGTATTTGCAAAACAGACAGAGAGAGGTGACGGCGCGTCTGTGAGAAAGTGACTGTAGATGAGATGCCAGAGCAGGGCCAATTATATTGCATATCCGCCTCTGGAGCCTATCAAGAACCCCGAGGCAAACAGAAGGGGCTCCAGACCATATATGGCAGCAATACTCCATGCAAGGGAGAATTGTTGATTTGTAGATCTGGAGGATCGATTCCGGGGAGAAAAATTTCCTGGCGCGGCATAGGGAGCCAACTTTTCTTGCAGTGGACGAAGCAATTGACTCAATGTATTTGTTCCATCTCAGGTCAGCAGTCAATGTGAGACTGAGCAGCCACAGAGTTGCTCTCGAGAAGTTGAGCGTCAGACATTCTAATGGAGGGCAGGGAAGGATCTCTGTGGTGATTAATAGAGAGCAGTTTTGTTTTTGAAGCAGTTATTGTGTTTGGGTATTTGTTGATGTCCAGTTTCAGTTCTTCAGACTTCAATGTTACATCACAAACTGCATCATTGACAATTTTTCTTTTGATTTAATCCCCCTTTATTATATGAAGTATAGTAGCCGTAGGATCATTTCTAGGAAGAAGCAAGAGGAAGAGGCCAGGATTTCATCAATATACTGGCTTGCCTCACTAAGGATTCCGAGTATTTGTTGCTAGATCTGCTGCTACAAAAGTGGGTTCCCTGTGTCATGCTAGAAAATTTCTCTCAGTTCCTTACTGACCTAGTGGCACATTTAAATTCATGCAGATTGGGAATAGCGCAAATAGCTTGTCAGAGCAGTTACTGTGAAAGTATTTGTAGAAAAGACAGAGGGAGGCAATGGCACATCTGTAAGAGAGAGACTGTAAACGAGATGTCAGATCAGGGCCAACCACACTGCATATCTGTCTGGATTTTGTCGAGGACCCTAAGACCAACAGCGAGGGCTCCAGACCATATATGATAGCAGTATTCTATGCAAGGGCAAATGGTTGATTTATAGATTTGAAGGATGGACTCAGGGGAGAAAAAACTTTCTGGTGCAACATAGAGAACCAACTTTCTTTGTGGTAGATGAAGCTATTGATTCAATGTAATTGCCCCATCTCATGTCAGTGTGAGACTAAGCAGTCGCAAAGACGTGCTCTCATAGAGTTGAGCATCAGACATTCTAATGGGAGGCAGGGAGGGTTCTCGGGGGGGGGGGGTAATAGAGAGCAGCTTTGCTTTTGAGGCATTAAAGTTAACCAGCCATTTCCCGCCCCAGTCAACAACCGATTGGAGGTCCTTTTAAAGACCAACAGCCAGGCTAGTTTCGTCAGTGATACCAGATTTGCTATTGAGGCAAGAGTAAATAGTTGTGTCGTTAGCATAGATGCCTACTTGGGAACTGATGACATCGGGAAGATCGAGATCGTTAATGAAGATAAGGAACAGTATAGGACCCAGGATAGAGCCTTGGGGAACACACGCATTTGTCAGAAAGAAACTGGAGGAGAATCCGTTAAGGACAACCTTCATTATACGGTTCTCACTAAAGTTTTTTTTTTTTATTCTCTTTTACTCTTGGTAACCCCTGGCGTTTTAGTGGCATTATCACCTTACTTGGGGTGAAATTATAAAAACAAAAACATAGGCATATGGTACATCAACAACAAATAAAACTTAATAAAATTACAAATACATAAAGCAGTTGTGCTGTGTAAAGCTTAATGAAGCATGTATACTTGACTATTTACTACCTTGGAAGGTAGAGCGAGTTATGTATAATGCATAGATTGAAAGACAATGATATACCTCATACAGACTGCAACCCAATAATCCATTAAAAACACCGTTTCTAAAAACATGGTGATGACAGCAATGACTCTGTAAAATAAACAGATAAAACATTTTTATAATAAAAGATGCAAAAAGATGTTTGATAGTAAGACGTAATAAATCATTTTGTCAATAACAATAAAGAGCTTAGTTGTCTTCAAAATGACATTAAGTTAGGAATTAATTTATATGGTGATCCTTCACTTAAGTGGTGTCAATGTTCTGCTTTACTTAAACGGAACTTCATTTCAACCATGTCATATGGCAAACCAAGTGTTGTACAGTCAATCATTGATCCAAATGAATTATTATCAGAAGATATTTTGTAAGAAGATTGGTATTTATTGGAATTCAGCAATCATCTTAGAGAGCCTATAACTGTGTTACATTGGTTAGCACAATAATGACAATTCATTTGAAATAGCCTACATTTCAAATGGTATTAAAACCTATTTTTACACTTTCATAGTGTTTTGACTCCAGTTTTTTTTTTGGTGGGGGGTAACTATTTGCCCATAGCTGGGATCCTAACAGGTGCTATTTTGTAAGAAGATTGGTATTTATTGGAACTCAGCAATCATCTTAGAGAGCCTATAACTGTGCTACATTGGTTAGCACAATAATGACAATTCATTTGAAATAGCCTACATTTCAAATCGACATTTGGGCTAAATGCCTATCAAGATGCAACAGATGGATATGGCAAACTACATACATAGAAGTGTAGTCCACCTATTAGTCACTGTAATAATGTTTAATTGTAATAGACGTATATACCTTGGTCATATTGATTTTACGCCGTTCAGGGAATAGTAGCTTATTTTAGGTACACTTAAATGAAGGGTTACCATTTATACATTTAAAACACTAGTAATGACAACATTTTGGTAAAGAGGAGGATACAATTTTTGACCATATCACTACTGAGCATAACTTAAAAGTACATTTCTAGACACATGATCTATTTTTTTATTTTTTTTTTTAAATCATTTAACTGAAGCAATCTGATAAACCCAGAAGTGACTTTTGGGTTTGGTTTACGGCATATCAACCTCAATGGGTTATTTAATGCCGACAAAATTTTCATTGTTGGTAATATTTTTTTTCCAAAAATCTATTTCTGGTAATATTTTTTTCCCTTCAAAAATCTATTTCTGGTAAGGATTTTCCTTCGCTGGTAATATTTTTTTTTTTTCAAAAAATGTATTGCTAGCAATATCTGTTTTTCAAAAATGTATTGCTAATATTTATTTATTTTTTTTTTTTACAAAGTATTTCTTGTATTAAAACCTATTTTTACACTTTCATAGTGTTTTGACCCCAGTTTTTTTTTGGTGGGGAGTAACTATTTGCCCATAGCTGGGACCCTAACAGGTGCTACCACTCCAAGTCAGGGTGGACCTGGGAACATCAGCAATTAAGAGGTGGTTCCAGACTCTTCAAAACCTCCTGATCAGAGGCCTTGCTGTTGGACAGTTTATCATCTTACCCAGGACGGAAACCCAGAAGTGAAAAAACTGAGGAAATGTTATTAAGGATAAGGGACAAAGAGAAAAGGTTTCAAGGAGACAGAAAATGATGATTAAAATTACATTTAAATTTTTGGAGATTGGAATTGTCAGGAAATCAAGAAACCAGAAAAGTAGACTTCCACAGCCAAGAGAAGGAACTTAGCATAAATGGTATGCTTACATCTAGCAATATCAAGCGTTAAATGATAAGACTGCACTTAAATTTGTGAAGTCTGGGGAACCAAAGAAGAAAGCTTATAAAAATTATTTATGGCTCAACCAAATAATCTGAACCTAAATACACTTGTCTTTTTTTTTTTTTTTTTTTTAAATCATTTCATCCCAAGCAAGGCATTAAAGTCACTAAGACGCAAGTGATTACTAAGTGTGAGAGAATATGAGAAAAAAACAAAACAAAGAAACATTAAAGAGAAAGAATAAAAAAAACAGGCATTAAGAAAAGAGAAGATAACAACTGACATTGCATTTAAATTTTTAAAGATCAAACTTGACTGGAAAGCAAGAAGTGTTCCACAAGTGAGAAGTGCAAAAGAAGAAACTGTTAGCATAGAACTTACGGTCATATCTAGCCACTACAACTGTAAAATGATGAGAAATTTCTGCCAATCTAGTACTGCATTTAAATTCATAAAGTCTGGGTACCACAGAGAAAAGTTTATCAGAACAATTACCAGGAAAATAAAGGCTCAAGGAAGCTATGTTATATCAGTGGGAAAGTGACTGAAACAGAGATGCCAGATCAGGATAACAATGCAGATTCTTATTTAGATTATGCCAATATTCTCTAGATACATAGCAGAAGCACCAGACCAGATATAGCAGTAATAATATTGATGAATGATAAATGTGAAGGATAGATTCTGTCGAGAAAATTTGTCCAGAATGACACAAAAGACCAACATTCCTAGCAGTAGTTTGATTCCAAGATACCTGTCCAGTTTAAAGCATTTGTTTTTTTTTTTAGTTTTTTTTTAATCAAATTCACCACAAGCGAGGTAGTAAAGCCACTAAGAGTTACTGTGAAAGAATCAGAAATCAAATATTATTAAAGAGCAAGAACAATAGAAGAATGATCAGGAAGCTTGATACTGCTTAACTTTGGTGCATGTACAAGAACCAGAGAAAAGCTGAAGAGAAAGAGTAAGGATGGAGATACAAGAACATACTGAACTTGGGAAAACAGTTGCAAAGAATTTGGTTTACCCTTGGGCAACATGTGTGAGCACAGACTGACTACTGGCGACGTGTTATGGTATGAATTGGCTGTATGCAATATAAGTGACAGATAAAGACTGCATGCAAGAAGAAAAACAATGTCAGAGAGAGAAGTTAGGGACAAAGGTCAAATTGGGAATAATTAGGACAGGGATAATGTAAATTAAAAGAATTTAGACAATGTGTGGAAAAAGTGTGCTTATAAAGAGATTTCTATGTAAAAAAACAAATTGACTTTAAAAGAGACATCCATGATAAAGAGGAAAGGGCAAAGGTTCCTTGCAAAGACATGTGGTTTTTCTTCTGGTAAGCAACTTAAGATTTTAACCAGTATTTGGGCGCAAGAATTTTTTTTTCAAATAATTTCATCTCAAGCAAGGCAATAATGCCAGTAAGATACAAGAGGTTACTGAGTGTGAATGAATATGAAAGAAAAAAATTACAGGAAGAAAACAATAAAAGAACTGGAATTAAGAAGACAGATAGATAATGGTTGACACTGGATTTAAATTTTTGAAGATCAAAGTTGACTGGAAAGCAAGAAGCTGGAAGAGAGTTTGACAAGTTAAAAGTGCAAGAGAAGAAAATGTTACCATAGAAGGGTCCTTTTAAGCAGTTAGGTGGATACAAGACTTAGCATTTTTTGCCATGCTTTTGCTTTTGTGGTAACGTTCATAATTGGTTTAAATTGTATTTTATACTGGGGGGGATACTCGTTTTTGTGAGTCAGATATGATACCTGGAGCCTCTGTGCAGAGAACAACTTTTTTTTTTACTTTGCTTTCATAGTATTCAAATGTGACTGCCAGGTTTTGACATGGAGGGAATCAGAAAGATCTAATTTGGAGCAGAGTATAGCACAACAAACACCAAACTAGATATTGCATTTGATATCCATGAGTTTTGCATATCATGCAATAATGCTACTGTAGTGACATTATAGATAGTAGCAGCAGCAACTCTAAATAAACTTTATCAACAGCAGCTCTCAAATATAAAAACACGTGAATCCTAAAGTAACTCCCTCTTTTCCAGGTTTACTCTCTTTTGAACTGCTAACATGAACTTTCCATGCTGAAGCTACAATGGTTGTGAATGCTTCTCACTAAAACACACCAACACAGTCAGTTCCAGAAATAACATTAATGAACATTTTGTTGCGTATACAATTTACGTCTAATAAAAGAAACTCATGTTTTAAACTTTCCTTTTAATTTTGGTTTAATAAATGTTAACTTTTCATTGCAAATGAATTGGTCCGTTATTTTGTGCATGTACTCTTTACACCACCATTATTCCCTGTGCTATAAAATGTTGCCATGAGAAACCTTACACATTTAATTATTAAAATAGCTAATCACTAAACTACAATTGGTGATCTACTTAGGTTAAAATAATTCACTAAATAAAAACTGACATTTTGAAATCACATTTTCCAAAAATGCAGCAGCTGGAATATTACTATACTGGTATATAAATCTCACAGTCATAACCTTTCAATTAATCAAAAAAGGCTTATTTTCCATCAAAGTAGTGTTTTAATGTTCTAACTGTTGACATCAGATGCCTGTTGCAATTGTAAACCCGATTGGTAGCAATGAATTTATTGAACCAAAGGGATGCAATCTTATCAAACATTTTATTACAACTTGGTCTGAGTTGTGCCTGTTATTTTCCATGAAGGCATTATCTGCATTGCTTTATATTCTTGCAAAATAGTATCGTTGACAAAACTAATCTGTCTGCTTATCTCAAAAAGGACCTCCAATCTGTGGTTGACTGGAGTAGGAAATGGCTTGTAAACTTTAATGCTTCCAAAACGAATCTGCTCTCCTTTACCCACCACAGAGATCCCTTCCTGCCTCCCATCAGAATGACCGATTCCCAACCCCTTAGGGCACCCTATTATGCTTGCTTGGTCTCACGCTGTCCACTGACATTAGGTGGAATAAATACATTGAATCAATAGCTTCATCTACTGCAAGGAAAGTTGGCTCTGTGTCATGCCAGAAAGTTTTTATCCGAGTCTATCCTTCAAATCTATAAATCAACCACTCATCCATCCTTGCATGGAATATTGCTGTCATATATGGTTTGGTGCTCCCACTCTACGTCTCAAGATCCTCGACAGAATCCAAAGAAAAATATGCAAGATAATAGGTCCTGATCTGGCATCAAGTCTACAATTGGTACCCCACAGACGTGCTGTGGCCTCCCTGTTTCTTCTACAAATATTTTCATGGCAACTGTTCCAACAAGCTATTTTCGCTGGTTCCCAGATTACATGAATTTAAACGAGCTACCAGGCTGGCATCTCAGTCCCACCCTTTCACTGTCAAAATAGTTAAATGTAACCATCTCTTCTCAAACAGCTTTTTTTTCCTGCACTTCTCATCTGTGGAACTCCCCCTTACTTGCTTCCCCGATGACTATAAACTTCAAATATTCAAGTGTAATGCCAAGTGACATCTGACACCCTAAGCTTGTTCCCCATCCTTCTCTGTATCCTTCCCTCAAACACACCTCTTTACTCATGTTCTCAATCCTCTGTAACCCCTTGCATGCTAGTGGTACTCCCACCTTGCTTGGGGTGAATTGCCTAAAAAACAAAAAAAAAAAAAACAAAAAAAAAAAAAAAAAAAAAAATCCATCTTTTATCTCCAGTCATTAATTTGTTCAAAAATAGCGAGATGCATATGTCCATTCTTGCTTTCCAAAATTGTTTATTGCTTGAATTGAGAACATTATACATCTGTAGATTAAATAAAGTGTTCAGCTTGAAATTCCCTGAAGGTTACTCGGATCAACAGACACCTGAAGAAGGCACAATGGCTGAAATGTGATAACAAAAAACAACAGATATATATGCGTCATGTGTTCACCCAAACCTTGTGAGCAAGGTTTGGGTCAATCCGTGGGTATGGTTTTCAGGCACTTTTCCAAAGGTGTCACATGCTGGGATTGTCCCCCCCCCACTCCAGATCAATAACATCAGGACGTCTCCTTCCTGACAAATCAACCATGGCGAGATTTGAACCTGGGTTTCATGGTCAGAAAGTGAATGTTCTAACCACTCAGCCATGCACCCATACATACATACATACATACATACTTATGTCACCAATTCTCCTCCATAAAATTAAATTAAGATTTGTCTATATTTTATCAGTTTAGTATTATATTTATAATTTCTTTCTTTTTCATTGGTCTGTTGCAAGAATTGTATACAAAGTACTGTTATAAGTTTAAATAAGCAATTATATGTTGGCCAATTGATAAGCGTCTCAGATTGAGGTATCAAAGAGCAGAGTTCAAATTCCAGTTACATTTCAATTACATGCTAATACCCTTGGGAAAGGTATGAATCTTCTCCCCCCAGCTATGGATAAATAGCAGGACAGACTGGGTTCTATAGCCTTGGATGGCAACTGGTCTACAACAATAAGGACAAATAACCATGACATTCTACACATACACAGACGGGTACATACACTATGAAAAAAAAAAAAAAAAAATAAATAAATAAATAAAAATTTTTTTTAAAAAAGTGTGTATACGGTAAACACAGTGGAGTAATCGATAGTGGCTCGGATTGAGAAATCAGAGAGCCAAGTTCTAATTCCATTTGAATCCATTAATCCATTACATTCACTTATGTGGTAATACCCTTCGGAAAGGTGTGAATCCTCCTCTCCTCCTCCAGCTATGGGTAAATAGCAGGACAGACTGGGTAACTGGTCTACCAAAGAAAGAAATGGCAAACTACTGTGTGTGTGTGTGTGTGCGTGTGTGGGGGGGATCTGCCTTGTCAGTCATGTATCGAATTATACATGATCGCCTAAGTGAATATCACACATGGCACATAACTGACTGATGGGGACCAGGGGTTTATTAATCTATTTTACATTGATTCCTATAGAGAAAATAATTTAAGTTCATGAAAATTACAGGGTCAGGAATTGAATGAACTTTGTGAAGAAAGATTCCACATAACATATATACAAAGATGATGAGACAAAGTGGAAAATTTTTAAACGGCACATTTCACTGGGAGTGTGAGCTCCTTCTGGTTAGAACCTGAGGAAGCCAGAGAAAGTAGAAGCTCTGGGCAAAACTGTATTTATAAATATTCCACTTTTTCTTAACATCTTCATTTTTGCTTTGGATACTATTAATACTACCTATAAAACACACATCTACATAAATACAAATATGAGTGTGTCACACTGTTTCAACTTTACTCCTTGAGGCTGTAGCCCACCATACCATACCATTTTCGAATCAGGCCGACTCCATGAGCAAATTATTAGGTTGGTGCAAAAATAATGACGTAACAATGTCGTTTTTTGACGTAAAAAATACGTTAAAATTCGACATTATTACATCATTATTTTTGCACCAACCTAATAAAACCATTCTGAGTTGGATTCAGTTCTGCAATCCTGAAATTTTGGATTCACAACTTTTCATTACTGCAATTGTTTTTGGACTCCATCTTTCTTGGCTTCTACTGATAAAAACAATTAAAGGCACACAATTCTCTAACTTTCAGTAGCTCATATTCAAATGGAGACATTACTTTTCTCAAGTTGCAGTGTTTCAAAATAAAATATCCGTGTTTTCAACTTTACTCCTAGAGGCCGTAGCCTAACATATCATACTGTTTTGGAATCCGGCCAATTTAGTAAGCAAATTAAAGACATTTCAGGCCGGATCTGTACCCGCAATCCTGAAATTTTGGATTCACAAGTTTTCCCTACTGTGATTGTTTTTGGCGATTTTTTTTTTTTTTTTTACATGATTTTTTTTTTCAACAAATTACTTTGTACAATAACAATTTTTATAATTTGGATATAAATTTGGGAATAATTGAAATTAATTGTGAAAGTCACCCATGAAATAAAAATAATTGTTTGTATGGAAAGTAAGGACCGATGTATATCAAATTGACTTTAAATTAAGTGGCGGCAGAAGAATTATCATTGAATTTTTTAAAGTAAGCTTAAATATTAATGCAATACTTAAATGCAGTGATTAATTTTCAGTTCTTCTGTAGTTTATTGTTGCCTATTGTATCTACTCCTCCTTACCTATTGTGATGAAAGGACAATCAAGAGCTCTCTCCAGGAGCTAGCTTAAATGCTGCCCAATAGCGCAGCTTTTAAGCCAATATATATATATTTTCGTATGATAATTTTTATAACTTAGAAATAAATTTGGGAATAATTGAAAGAAACCCATGAAATAAAAATAATTGTTTATATGGAAAGTAAAGACCTACGTACATCAAATTGTCTTTAAGTGGTGGCAGAAGGTAAGCTTAAATATTAATGCAATACTTAAATGCAGCAATCAAGTTAGAGTTCTTCTGTAGTTTATTGTTGTCTATCGCATTCTGCAGCATGCAAAAAGAAATCTCTGCCAACAGAGGACCAGATTGCAATCAAAAGAGTCAAGACTGCTGTGAGGAAAAGAAAGTCCCATGCAAATGAAAACACAGCTCAAACAGCAGCCAGGAGTTCTTCCAATGCTGAAAATAGGCAAAGACTTAGAGACTCCTGAACAAGCCAAAGGTCCAAACAAGAGCCCTCTGCAGGAGCTAGTATATGTGTAGTGAAAGAGAAAAAGTTGATTTTTATTTTTTTTAAAAACTAATAAATGGACAGTAAAACACACTGATTATATTTCACAAGAACAACCATGGCAATATACAATTAACTGTTATTAAAAGGAACCTGCTGTGAGCCATGACTGCCAACATTAAAAATGGATATGACACTTTGAGAGATAAGATAGTTGCATCTACTGAAATATTCTGACGATAGAAAATATTGTGGAATAGGTAAATATACGACAAAAGCAGGACTTGCATTGATATGGGGGAGTGGTTTCTATCCATTCAGTTAAAAGACCAGGAAAAGCATTACTTACAAGAAATATGCTGCAATTGTGTGTTTGTACACTGCTGCTTCTATGCCAACACCCCAAAGCCCTAAAGTTAAAGAAAATAAAATATACATTATTTAGTGTTTAATGAACATGTATCAAATATAACATCTTTCATTTTGTATGAAAATAAAAAAAGTAAAGTTTAATGCATAATTATAATCAAACGTAACTAATTTTTTTCACTAGGAAAAAAAAAAAAAAAAAAAAAAAAAAATGAATGTTGAAAGAAAACAAAAAAAGGAGAAAAAGAGAAAACAAAAAAAAGAGAAAACAAAAAAAAGAGAAAACAAAAAAAAGAGAAAACAAAAAAAAGAGAAAACAAAAAAAAGAGAAAACAAAAAAAAGAGAAAACAAAAAAAAGAGAAAACAAAAAAAAGAGAAAACAAAAAAAAGAGAAAACAAAAAAAAGAGAAAACAAAAAAAAGAGAAAACAAAAAAAAGAGAAAACAAAAAAAAGAGAAAACAAAAAAAAGAGAAAACAAAAAAAAGAGAAAACAAAAAAAAGAGAAAACAAAAAAAAGAGAAAACAAAAAAAGGAGAAAACAAAAAAAGGAGAAAACAAAAAAAGGAGAAAACAAAAAAAGGAGAAAACAAAAAAAGGAGAAAACAAAAAAAGGAGAAAACAAAAAAAGGAGAAAACAAAAAAAGGAGAAAACAAAAAAAGGAGAAAACAAAAAAAGGAGAAAACAAAAAAAGGAGAAAACAAAAAAAGGAGAAAACAAAAAAAGAGAAAACAAAAAAAGAGAAAACAAAAAAAGGAGAAAACAAAAAAAGGAGAAAACAAAAAAAGGAGAAAACAAAAAAAGAGAAAACAAAAAAAGAGAAAACAAAAAAAGAGAAAACAAAAAAAGAGAAAACAAAAAAAGGAGAAAACAAAAAAAGGAGAAAACAAAAAAAGGAGAAAACAAAAAAAGGAGAAAACAAAAAAAGGAGAAAACAAAAAAAGAGAAAAAGGAGAAAACAAAAAGAGAAAAAAAGAAAAGGAGAAAACAAAAAGAGAAAAAAAGAAAAGGAGAAAACAAAAAGAGAAAAAAAGAAAAGGAGAAAACAAAAAGAGAAAAAAAGAAAAGGAGAAAACAAAAAGAGAAAAAAAGAAAAGGAGAAAACAAAAAGAGAAAAAAAGAAAAGGAGAAAACAAAAAGAGAAAAAAAGAAAAGGAGAAAACAAAAAGAGAAAAAAAGAAAAGGAGAAAACAAAAAGAGAGAAAAAGAAAAGGAGAAAACAAAAAGAGAGAAAAAGAAAAGGAGAAAACAAAAAGAGAAAAAGAAAAGGAGAAAACAAAAAGAGAGAAAAAGAAAAGGAGAAAACAAAAAGAGAAAAAGAAAAGGAGAAAACAAAAAAGAGAAAAAGAAAAGGAGAAAACAAAAAAGAGAAAAAGAAAAGGAGAAAACAAAAAAGAGAAAAAGAAAAGGAGAAAACAAAAAAGAGAAAAAGAAAAGGAGAAAACAAAAAAAGAGAAAAAGAAAAGGAGAAAACAAAAAAAGAGAAAAAGAAAAGGAGAAAACAAAAAAAGAGAAAAAGAAAAGGAGAAAACAAAAAAAGAGAAAAAGAAAAGGAGAAAACAAAAAAGAGAAAAAGAAAAGGAGAAAACAAAAAAGAGAAAAAGAAAAGGAGAAAACAAAAAAGAGAAAAAGAAAAGGAGAAAACAAAAAAGAGAAAAAGAAAAGGAGAAAACAAAAAAGAAAAAGAAAAGGAGAAAACAAAAAAGAAAAAGAAAAAGAAAAGGAGAAAACAAAAAAGAGAAAAAGAAAAGGAGAAAACAAAGAGAAAAAGAAAAGGAGAAAACAAAAAGAGAAAAAGAAAAGGAGAAAACAAAAAAAGAGAAAAAAAAAAAGGAGAAAACAAAAAAAAGAAGCAAGCAAAAAAAAAAAAAAAAAAAAGGAGAAAGCAAAAAAAAAAAGGAGAAAGCAAAAAAAAAAAGGAGAAAGCAAAAAAAAAAAGGAGAAAGCAAAAAAAAAAAGGAGAAAGCAAAAAAAAAAAGGAGAAAGCAAAAAAAAAAAGGAGAAAGCAAAAAAAAAAAGGAGAAAGCAAAAAAAAAAAGGAGAAAGCAAAAAAAAAAAGGAGAAAGCAAAAAAAAAAAAGGAGAAAGCAAAAAAAAAAAAGGAGAAAGCAAAAAAAAAAAGGAGAAAGCAAAAAAAAAAAGGAGAAAGCAAAAAAAAAAAGGAGAAAGCAAAAAAAAAAAGGAGAAAGCAAAAAAAAAAAAAGGAGAAAGCAAAAAAAAAAAGGAGAAAGCAAAAAAAAAAAAGGAGAAAGCAAAAAAAAAAGGAGAAAGCAAAAAAAAAAAAGGAGAAAGCAAAAAAAAAAAGGAGAAAGCAAAAAAAAAAAGGAGAAAGCAAAAAAAAAAAAGGAGAAAGCAAAAAAAAAGAGAAAGCAAAAAAAAAAAGGAGAAAGCAAAAAAAAAAGGAGAAAACAAAAAAAAAAGGAGTAGAGAAAACAAAAACAAAAAGGAGTAGAGAAAACAAAAACAAAAAGGAGTAGAGAAAACAAAAACAAAAAGGAGTAGAGAAAACAAAAACAAAAAGGAGTAGAGAAAACAAAAACAAAAAGGAGTAGAGAAAACAAAAACAAAAAGGAGTAGAGAAAACAAAAACAAAAAGGAGTAGAGAAAACAAAAACAAAAAGGAGTAGAGAAAACAAAAACAAAAAGGAGTAGAGAAAACAAAAACAAAAAGGAGTAGAGAAAACAAAAACAAAAAGGAGTAGAGAAAACAAAAACAAAAAGGAGTAGAGAAAACAAAAACAAAAAGGAGTAGAGAAAACAAAAACAAAAAGGAGTAGAGAAAACAAAAACAAAAAGGAGTAGAGAAAACAAAAACAAAAAGGAGTAGAGAAAACAAAAACAAAAAGGAGTAGAGAAAACAAAAACAAGAGTAGAGAAAACAAAAACAAGAGTAGAGAAAACAAAAACAAGAGTAGAGAAAACAAAAACAAGAGTAGAGAAAACAAAAACAAGAGTAGAGAAAACAAAAACAAAAAAAGAGTAGAAAAAAGAGCAGGGGGAAAAAAAAAAAAAGAGAAACAGCGGGAAAAGAAATAACAAAAACAATTGAAAAAAGTAAAGAATGTAGATAAAGAAATCGAGGGAAAGCAAGATCATAAAAACCAAAAAAACACCGAAAAATGAAGTTAAAAAAAAAAAAAAAAAAAAAAAAAAAAAAAAAAAATCAAAAGCACCCTGAAGACATAAGAACAAAGATTGGGATACAGATTCAAAACAATTATTTGTATTAATACGGTTATTATGATGAAGTTCAATCAATACAACACTCTTCTCAGAACAAACAATACAAGATAGAGTATTGATAAATTCTCAGCCCAACAAAGATAGGAATAACCTTGAATCCTGAACAATAGTTGCTATCCCACATATTCACACTTGGCATATCATCTCAAATTTCTTTATCTCTTCAAGAATAAATAAAAATTTTTATATTTAGTTATTGAAATATTGCCCTGCTGCTACTAGATATTCTGCATTAACTATTTTACTCTTTTGAAAATCATCTTCAAATCAACACATTAATAAAAAAAATAAAAAAAAAAAAAAAAAAAAAAAAAAAAAGGGGCCAGGACCTTTCCTGCTAATTTTTGGGTTTTGGATTTCTTTGGCTGCAGAGAACCTAACTGCTCCCCACCCTCACTATATGGTTTGGTTCGTTTTGTTTTGTTTTACGGCATATCAACCACAATGGGTTATTTAATGCTGACAAAATTTACTTTTTTTCAGAAATGTATAGCTGGTAATATTTTTTTGCAAAAAAATGTATAGCTGGTAATATTTTTTTGCAAAAAAATGTATAGCTTGGTTTGTTTTGTTTTGTTTTGTGGCATATCAACACCTCAATGGGTTATTTAATGCTGACAAGATTTTTATTGCTGGTAAGATCTTTTTCAAAGATTTATTGCTGATAAATTTTTTTTTTTTTTTTTTTTTTTTTTACAAAATATTTTTGGTATTAAAATCTATTTTTACACTTTCATAGTCAGGTTGTGTAGTCAACTATTTGCCCATAGCTGGAACCCTAACAGGTGCTACCACCCCGGATCAGGGTAGACCTGGGAACACCAGCAATTAAGAGGTGGTTCCACACTTCTCCTGGTCAGAGGCCTTGCTGTTGGACGTAGTTTATCGTGTTACTCAGGATGTGAATGTAGTTTATTGTCATATCCAGGACGATTCACTATATGGATTGTTATTTTGTCTAAAGATCATAGCCGTATAACTATGTTTCATCAACAGTGATGTTTCATTATCACGGAGTGTTGAAAATGCTGCAAAAAATCAAAATCAACCTGGAGAAGCCTTCACAAGATAAAATGAATACTTGGCAAAGTTTAAGAAATGTACTTTCAAAAGAAAAAAAAGAAAATAAGTGTCAAAATAAGTTCTTTCTCTTGTTTTAAAAAGCTTCTTTTTTTTTTTTTGAGCAGGCCTTAGTCACAGTTTCTGAGAATGAGTATGTTATCTAGTGTGATCAACAGTGTGAACAAGGCCAGCACACCAAAGCTCTCGGACTTCATGCTAGCACAGCTATCAAAAGGCCCCCAAGAGTTCCATCTACCCAATTTCACTCGGGATATGGTTTTCAGGCACTTTCCAAAGGTGCTGCATGCTGGGATCAACCCCTCCAGTTCAATAACATCAGGAAATCTCTTTTCTGACAACTCAACCATGATGAGATTTGAACTCGGGTCTCATGATCAGAATGCAAATGTTCTAACCACTCAGCCACGTGCCTATCCGTAGAAATACCCCTATTGCATCATTAAACATTTGAACTTTAACAAAATATTGCAATAACAATGAGATATAAATGCTGGTCATTGTTTTAAGAAGTGGGTACAAATAAAAAGATTTGAAATTAATAACTTTTCCCCATTTCATTGAAACAGCTGTTAAATTAGTTTCTTTCATTTTTCTCACTGAAACCAAGTAGTGTCTTTCTCCTCTTTCCACATGATCAAAACAGAATAGTCCATTATTTATAAGGTGCTGGCATGGCGTAATGGTCGTGCAAACTAACAAAGGGAGAGACAAGCACAATTATAATGGGATTTTCTTTTTCTATAGTTCAAACAATTTGATAAATTTATGAATAAAAATGTTTTTGTATTGATTTCTTGACTGCATTTTAGTTGGTTCACATATTTTAATATTCTTATAAAAGGTGCCTCTACCAGTTTGGCCATGGAGCCTGACTGATAGGACAAAGTTAGAAACAAATCGCTTTATAATATCAAAAAGAATTAAACCATTTTGATAATCAGTATCTGTCTATATTTCTGATGAGGCATTATGTACACTATTTACATTATTCAGACTATTGTCCTCATTTTTGTCGCCATATTTATTACAACGTTTCAGTTGTTGTTTCTTACCTACTGTTAGGTAGGTAGGTAAGGAAAAACACCAACTCTTACTGGACGAAATTTGCGCAGGGGAAGAGGAAATGAGAGTAGCAAAGATGATCAGGTTTAAACAAGGTTCATGTACAAAATGGGAGACAATGATACCTAAGAAAGTCGGATGGTCAGATCTATGGCGTAACGAATTTGAACTTTTTGATCCATTCTGTTTATGACCTTCTACCAAGCCCCATTAACCTCCAATTATGGACTAAATCAGAATTGCCCTCATGCCCCCTATGTGTTCAAATATGTTCTTTAAAACATACTTAGTAACTGCAAATCAGCCCTAGCTGATGGTAGGTATAGATGGCGCCATGATCAAATACTAAAAGAAATAGCAGAAGTCGTTAGTACAGCCATCCGTACAAACAAACTGAATCCAAACATGAACGTTATAAATTTTATTAAAGCTGGCGCAAAACCGAACCCAAAGAAAATGACTGCACCCAATTGTTTATCATGTGCAACAGAGTGGATTTAGGTAAAAGGCTAAATTTCCCCGATCACATTTCCAAGACCCGATTGCATCCAGACCTAATCCTCTTTTCAAATAAACTAAAGAAAATCATCATGTGGGAACTAACGGTCTGTTATGATAATGCAGAAGAAGCCAGTGAAAGGAAAAAACTAAAATATGATGAATTACTGGAAAATTGTAGGAACAATGGATGGAAGGCAAGCTGCAAGCCAATTGAAGTAGGCACAAGGGGTTTTGTGGCAAAATCACTAGTCAATGCCTTAACAGATATTGGGATAGTGGGAACAAAAAAAAAAAAACGGAAGGCTATCCAAACCATTACTGAGACAGCAGAAAGAACAGCTAAACGGTTATGGCTAAGACGAGCAAGTGCATGGACATGCAAACTGGGGAAAACCTAAATTAATGTAAATTTTACGCATAGTGTAACTTTTTAAACCTCATTGTATATTAAATGTAAATAGTGTAAAGATATGCCACAACTTTTAACTAATTATAAATGCCGTAATCGGTTTATAAATATGTATAATCAAAAACTGTCATTTTTTTTTTTTTACATGGTTCGTTAGTCAGCCATTGTAAATAATACATACAAACCTCCAAAGGAAAGGAGGAAGGAAAGCGTTTTAATTTCATTCTATTTATTTAATTTTTTCCTTATTTTATTTTTTTTTTTTCCTACAATTCTCGCGTTAACAGTTCGGCTCTTTATTCACCCAATTAACATACGCTATTTTATTTATTATTTCATGTTATTATTTATTTATTTTCTTTTTGCGTAAATGTTGAAGAATTATTTCGCATAACCACTATTATCCCGATACCCTAGCATCTGGAATAATTGCATAACATCGTGAGGTTCAAAAGAGGTCTATTTTCGATAGTCTTTCCCCCATTTTCGTTCTTTATTACTGAATAATAGAAATCTCCTGAGCTTTGATTTCCATTTGACCATATTTTCCGTTTTTCTTTTTCTCTCTCCCCAGCTATTTGACTTTATGCAAAGCATGATTAATCACAACTTTCTCAGCAATATTATTTTTTTTATGAGCGGATGCTGAAAAAAAAAAAAAAAAAAAAAAAAAAAAATCTTGACCCACTTCCTACAGAAAAGCGGCAAGAGTTGCTGCTTCCCACAGAAAAGTGCCAAACTGCTATCTACAGTAAAGCCCCAAGATGCACAACTTCCCACAGAAAAGCGCCAAGAGTTGCTGCTCCACACAGAAGAGTGCCAAACTGATATCTAGAGTAAAGCCCCAAGATGCACCACTTCCTACAGAAAAGCCATATAAAGTGTCTCCTCCTATAAAAGTGAACAAAAAATGTAATACTGACAGAGAAAGGCTATAAAAGAAATAATTTTCATAGGCTCCTTTCTTTTATGTTTGTTTTACATGTTTTCTCTGGATTCAGTAGAGTATGAAAGAAATCGAGTTTTAAAAAAATATTTTCAGAAATCCAGAGTAGAATGAAAATGAACCAAAATCACCAATAAATAGCCTAGTTCCCATGCCCATAGGGGGACCGATAGCTATCAGATTATCTACTAAGCCCACCCATCTACCTTTATCCAAATAGCAAACCTTGTTCCCACGTGTATGCTATGTGACATTCCTGATCAGGTCTTTCCCAGACAAGTGACAACGTACCTGAGCACTGATAGAAAAAGAACAAAAGAAAGCAAGTCAATCAAAAGGTAGAGTCATCCTCCTACCTTCCACCATTACACTCCCATTGAAAACAGTATAGTACAGAATAGTGAGTAAATCTTATTTCTGGATCAAAATTATTTAAAAAAAAAAAAAAAAAAAAAAAAAAAAAATTACATAAAAATATAAAAGCATTGAGTAAGTAAGGAAGGAACTAAGGAAGAAAGGAGAAAGTAAGGAAGAAAGGAGAAAGTAAGGAAGAAAGGAGAAAGTAAGGAAGAAAGGAGAAAGTAAGGAAGAAAGGAGAAAGTAAGGAAGAAAGGAGAAAGTAAGGAAGAAAGGAGAAAGTAAGGAAGAAAGGAGAAAGTAAGGAAGAAAGGAGAAAGTAAGGAAGAAAGGAGAAAGTAAGGAAGAAAGGAGAAAGTAAGGAAGAAAGGAGAAAGTAAGGAAGAAAGGAGAAAGTAAGGGAGAAAGGAACTAAGGAAGAAAGGAGAAAGGAACTAAGGAAGAAAGGAGAAAGGAACTAAGGAAGAAAGGAAGGAACTAAGGAAGAAAGGAAGGAACTAAGGAAGAAAGGAAGGAACTAAGGAAGAAAGGAGAAAGGAAGGAACTAAGGAAGAAAGGAGGAAGGAAGGAACTAAGGAAGAAAGAAAGGAGTAAGGAAGGAAGAAAGGAAGAAGGAAGGAAGTAAGGAAGAAAGGAGGAAGGAAGGAAGTAAGGAAGAAAGGAGGAAGTAAGGAAGAAAGGAGGAAGTAAGGAAGAAAGGAGGAAGTAAGGAAGAAAGGAGGAAGGAAGGAAGTAAGGAAGAAAGGAGGAAGTAAGGAAGAAAGGAGGAAGTAAGGAAGAAAGGAGGAAGTAAGGAAGAAAGGAGGAAGGAAGGAAGAAAGTAAGGAAGAAAGGAGGAAGGAAGGAAGTAAGGAAGAAAGTAAGGAAGAAAGGAGGAAGTAAGGAAGGAAGAAAGGAGGAAGGAAGGAAGAAAGGAAGAAAGGAGGAAGGAAGGAAGTAAGGAAGAAAGGAAGAAAGGAGGAAGGAAGGAAGTAAGGAAGAAAGGAGGAAGGAAGTAAGGAAGAAAGGAGGAAGGAAGGAAGTAAGGAAGAAAGGAGGAAGGAAGGAAGTAAGGAAGAAAGGAGGAAGGAAGGAAGTAAGGAAGAAAGGAGGAAGGAAGGAAGTAAGGAAGAAAGGAGGAAGGAAGGAAGTAAGGAAGAAAGGAGGAAGGAAGGAAGTAAGGAAGAAAGGAAGAAAGGAGGAAGGAAGGAAGTAAGGAAGAAAGGAGGAAGGAAGGAAGTAAGGAAGAAAGGAGGAAGGAAGGAAGTAAGGAAGAAAGGAGGAAGGAAGGAAGTAAGGAAGAAAGGAGGAAGGAAGGAAGTAAGGAAGAAAGGAGGAAGGAAGGAAGTAAGGAAGAAAGGAGGAAGGAAGGAAGTAAGGAAGAAAGAAGGAAGGAAGGAAGTAAGGAAGAAAGAACGAGGAGGACAAGGAAGAGAGAGAGAGAGAGAGAGAGAGAGAGAGAGAGAGAGAGAGAGAGAGAGAGAGAGAGAGAGGAGAGAGAGAAAAAAAAGGCAACGTGAGCATGTTCAAACCCTCAGTCACAATGACTTGTAATTTAATGCTAGCACAACCACCAACTTCTGAATAGTCCCATCTATCCAATTTCACTCACAAGACATAGGCCAACCCATGGTATCGTCTTCCAAAGCCACTACATATGGAGATTCCCGACCTCCCTCCAACCAACCAGCCAGCCAATAACATTAACATCAAGTCACCTTCCTGACAAATCAACCAGATTCATACTAGGTTTCATGGTTGTAAAGTGAACATCTAACCATTTGGTCATGCACCCATTTAGGAATAAAGTCAAAAGAAAAACTTATCCTATCTGATGTCTTTCATCCTCTGATGGACTTGATAAAGATCATAAGAGAAATGAAACACGTTAGCAAAGTTAAGTTTTACTTGTCTTTATTCATAGTCTTTTCCCAGATATATTGTAGTTATATCTGAAAATTTTTTACAAACACACACGCACTCCAATATATATATATATATATATTACACACACACACACACACAAATAAACTTCTGGATCAAAATTATTTAAAAGGGGTAAAAATATTATATAAGCATAACACAAAAATATAAAAGGGGAGGAAGAGAAATAGGCGGGGTAGGAAAGAGAGAGAGAGAAGAAAACAGGCAACAGTTTTTACAGACACACATGCACTCATATATATATATATATATATATATATATGTGTGTGTGTGTGTCTGTAAAAACTGTTGCCTGTTTTCTTATATATATATATATATATATATATATATATATATATATATATGCGTGAGTGTGCGTATGTATTGGCATGGTAAAGTAGTAGTTGATCGTGGCCCAAATTGAGGAATTGGAGAGACGAGTTCCAGTCGAATCTATTATATTCACTTATGTACTTATACCCTTAGGAAAGGTATTAATCCTCCTCTTCTCCCTCCAGCTATGGATAAATAGTAGGACAGACTGGGTTCTATAGCCTTGGATGACAAATGTTCTAGGAGGACAACTCTGAATTCAAAACCTGCAGAGTGTTGTTTGGGGACCTTGTGGCATGTAGTGCACCAGATCTCTAATCGGCCCTTCAAAAAGGGTGGTTGGTCCTGCACAAAGCCTTCACAACTATAATCAAATCATGTGTGCTGGTGTCTGTTCCTAGGAACAGAGTTGCTTGACCCTCATACGTTGAATACAACAGGAGATATATACATATACACACAAATAAATAGACTTATACCAGCAGAAGAAGAAAATAAACTTAAATAGTGAGGACATCATTTTACCTTTATGAGACCCCATTTGGCCAACACTTTATGAAAAGGTGAACATTGATGAATTGAACAAAATCAATGACACTTGTAAATAGTGAAAGAGGGGAGGAAATTGGAACACAATTAAAATAGATTTTAGTTGTAAACAATTGACGAATAAAAGATTCCAAAAAGAGTATAAATAGAAAAAAATATTTTCTATCTTACATAAAGCTCACTCAGTCCACCATTGGAGAGTTATTGAGGCTATGCATATTCAATTTCATCAGCCAAGCCTACATAAGCAAAAGGAACACTTCATTTGTTCCTTATGTTTGAACGAGGAAATAGGAGTAATTTTTCTCTATTTATACTTTTTTAAACCTTTTATTTTGTTCTTAGTTATCAATTTGTTCATAATTAAAATATATTTTGCGTTCCAATTGTCAGGCCATGTGTGTTGTGTTTTTAGCTCAACTATTTATATATGGTGGTCAGTGGTGCATTATGAGTAGGCCTATTGTATTATTCTAATAGTTATTTGGGTGGATGGTAACGGTTATGTTTTGAATTATTCTAGGGGCTATCGAGTGGAAATAATTGTGGGTCCAAATGCAGTTTTGTAGATATTTTATATTTTGCTTGTTAGATTTTTTAATCATTTATTATTGGTTGTTATGTTCAGCTGTGTTCGTACCATAATTTTATTATATATATATATATATATAATAGGCTATTGGCCCTGTTCAATGTTTAGTTGCATTAAAAAAAAAAAAAATTGCTGGATGATCTGGAGGGACTACTAATTGAATGATAATTATCAAAATTCTCAGAATAGATTGAATGGTTCAGAAAAAGAAAATGGAAAAAGAAGCGAGTTAAGAATTATGTTTCAATAATAAAATGAAATTAAGAATGGTCCCAATCAAACCCACAAATAACTACTAAGGATTAAAAATTGAGCAACACCAAATTTTTACCCAACCCAGTGGTTCTTAACTGGGGTCTGCACTTTTTTAAATTTATTAATTACTCATATAGTTTAAAATGGTTTAACTAGTGTACATAAATG